>OU974084.1:9570011-9580011 GCA_918843875.1 Diadumene lineata
ACAGCAGCACATTTTGCTGGCCAGTAACATACTTTGTTTTCGTTTTTATTGAGCTTGTTTGTGTATTTTTTATTTATTTATTTGTTTGTTTTCTTAATTGATAATTGCACAAACGTTTTTTATGTATATTTGTGGTTTCTTTTTGTTTGTTTGTAGACTGTTTTCATTTTTTTGTCTTATTATTTTGTTTGTTTGTTTCACATTCGCTCCTTATCGCTCGTGTATGTTATGCACGCAAGGAGTGATGGGATAGATCATTCACATAAACATCTTTCCTGCTATGCGCCGTGATCCCTTTCCCAAAGAAGTAACGACTGTTTACAAGCCTGGACTATCGATGTTTGCCATATATAGGCATAATCAATTCCAGACAAATTCTGACGGAACAATATGTAAACAAAAATCCTAGTTAAACTAACGTTTTTTTATATTTTACTAGCGTTCACCTATCCTACCCCAGTCTCTACTTTTCATTCATTTCATATCAGTAATTAATTAGATCCATGTTGAACATCAAAATCTCTTTTTCATATTATAAGTTTATATTTGAGTTGGTGTTTTAAAAAAATAAAGTCATAACGCAACCAATCAAAATTGAACAAGGTAGCTTAATATCCCGCAAAATTATATATCAGTAACACACCATATGGAAGGATGTTATAATTTTGATTTGGATCTCAGCTGGGATGACCGGGTGAGGTAAACAGGCCACAAAATTGCAAACAAAATTTCAATTGTACGAAAATCGTCATTCAGTTATTCAGTTTAGGGTTTTAACGTCCATTAAATAAAATGAATTGAAGCTCCAAGAAATAAATAATAAAATGAAAATGAAAAGAAAACAAGAATGACCAAAAATAAAAAATCATGATAACTTGCAAGACTACTCGATTCGTTGTTATCATGGCAGATACGAACAAAATTGACATCTTAAAGCAAGCATGACTCCCTTTCTTAATAAGATACTGTTTAGTCTCAGTTTGTGTTCTAAATTGGGTGATTAACGCCTAAAGGGCCGAATCAATTAACTGTCAACTACAATTGGAGAACACATTGAAACTAAAAAAATGACAAGGAAAAGACAATTTATCTTAAGGAGACTCCATATAATTATGGGGCGTCTAGGATCTTAGAGGTTAATTAAAAATCAACTGCCCACAAAGCTAATGGGCGGACTATATTTCAAAAACTTTGAGTCAAAGATTCAGTTTTTGCACAAATGATCACGTGACCGGTCACCATAGCAACGCTATGGCTGTCATAATAAATGAATTTATCATTGTTTACGAACTAGGCAATAGAAGCATGGGAATGTATGGTTATTTCTCTAGGGGGTTGTAAGAGTACTTAAGGGTTGAAGTTGCTTAATTATTCATTCGCGTCCAACGGCTTTCACAGCTATGTACAAATGTTTATAATTTAATGGAGAAGTAAATAAATAAATAAAATAAATGAAATTGAACCTTATTACAAGAGCAAATATATCAAAGGGTGATCATAATTTGCTTCACTAGAGTTCTTCAGTCTTGAAAAGTAAACCGTGTCCAGCCTGGTCGCGTGTTTTTCATTGTGCAGCAATAGTTCAAAGAAAAAAAGTTTAATTGTGGCAATGGTACAGTTGATTGTTTGCTTTTTCTTTTTTTTTCTTCTTCTTTTTCTTCAGAAATATTTCTCAGTAGACCCACTCAAACCCTATAAAAAATCTAATCATTGTTCATGGGTTCAAATGAAATTCAAATGAATACATATATCTTATTAGACAGTTGGATGTGGCTGGATATTTTTACGAGTCACGCTGTATTTTGACGAGCCTTCAGGCGAGTCAAAATGCACGTTGACGAGTAAAATATCCAGCCATATTCCACATCCAACTGTCTAATAAGTTATTTATTATCCAACTATCTGGTTAAAATTGGACATTGCATGACATACGTATTGCATTCTGATTGGCTCATTTTTCATACCGGTTTTAGTAGCTCACACAAACGCCGTGTTAAATTGCAGCTGTGTT
Organism: Diadumene lineata; assembly: GCA_918843875.1. NCBI lineage: Eukaryota > Metazoa > Cnidaria > Anthozoa > Actiniaria > Diadumenidae > Diadumene > Diadumene lineata. The sequence continues at coordinate 9,572,023 of OU974084.1, forward strand.
TTGAGAAAAAAAAGAGAAAACGTCAAGAAGACAAAGGAAAGAACAACTACAATTTGGAAACTTTGATGAAGTCAAATACAAACTGGAGTAAGAAAGTAAATATTGTCTAGAACTTGCAGTGATTATAGTGATTTCGTTTCCGATTTTTGGATCGTAGTTGCCTGCTTAAATTAGCTTTACACTTTTACTATAAGGGAAATTTTGCAGCTCTTCCACTGAAGGATTTCATTTTGTTGTATTAAGGTAATGTTTCTTTTTTTTCTTTTCCTTGTACGAGCTAGTTCTATCAATAAACTTGTGAGCTAACAAAGCAGCTTCTATTCTCTGTGTTCACATGCTCACTTTGAATCTGTTTTCAATTTTAATTTCAAATTTTCGTTGTAATCTTATTAACACGGAAAAATTTGAAAGCTTTTTCTGCAGAAAAAGTTCAAAATAAATTCAGTTTGCTTGCAGAAATTTTATCTCTAGATGGTGTAGATGAAAACCTGTCAAACTGGTATAGACAGCGAAAAATATCGCTGTATATTTTTACTAGCCTGAAGGCTCGTCAAAATACAGCGTGACTCGTAAAAATATCCAGCCATATTCCACATCCAACTGTCTAATAAGACATATGTATATTAATTATTTAAGCACTTCCCAGGTGCTATCCTTTCATTAGTTAAGCTACTCGTTAAAGTGGTCTCAGTTGAAGGTGTGTAATGCTCTGGACATGTTTGATGTAGCATATATTCCTTTCATTTTTGGTCTGACTCTGCAATTATGTAAGTATATCAATGAATAATATTGATGTGTACTCTACCTACAAAGTACATCTGAAGCATTCTGGGAATTTCCTTTTTTCTTATGTAACTATTTGATGAAATAATTTGCGTAATTTTCATCAAGTTATTGATACAGCTCATTTTGACTTTTGGAATACTTTCAGAATTGGTGGTATTAATTTTTCAATACGATTCTGGCAGAGTTTTTATTGTACAGTGTTATTGTAAATGTCTTGCCCCATCAGACATGATATGTACAGGGCTTTCAACTTTGAATTGCTTTTTTACATTGATTCCATAAGTCTTAGTTTTCGCTCTTTGACGGAGAGCGACTGGGACCGACTTATGGAATCAGTCTACTGAACGGAGACCAATGGAGTGCCTTTTCATTTGTTATGATCATTTCATGAATATGAATCACGATAGTGAAAATAGGGTGTACGAAAATCCTCATTCGGTTTAGGGTTTTAATTTGCATTAAATAAAATGAATTGAAATTCCAAGAAATAAATAATAAATGAAAATGAAAAGAAAATAAGAATGACCAAATGAAAAAATATAAAAATCATGATAACTTGCAAGACTACTCGATTCGTTGTTATCATGGCAGATACGAACAAAATTGACATCTTAAAGCAAGCGTGACTCCCTTTCTTAATAAGACACTTTGTTTAGCCTCAGTTTGTGTTCTAAATTGGGTGATTAACGCCTAAAGGGCCGAATCAATTAACTGTCAACTACAATTGGAGAACACATTGAAACTAAAAAATGACAAGGAAAATAATTTATCTTAAGGAGACTCCATATAATTATGGGGCGTCTAGGATCTTAGAGGTTTATTAAAAATCAACTGCCCACAAAGCTAATGGGCGGACTATATTTCAAAAACTTTGAGTCAAAGATTCAGTTTTTGCACAAATGATCACGTGACCGGTCACCATAGCAACGCTATGGCTGTCATAATAAATGAATTTATCATTGTTTACGAACTAGGCAATAGAAGCATGAGAATGTATGGTTGTTACTCTAGGGAGTACTTAAGGATTGAAGGTGCTTAATTATTCATTCGCGTCCAACGGCTTTCACAGCTACGTGCAAAATTTTATAATTTAATAGAGAAGTAAATAAATAAATAAAATTGAACCTTATTACAAAAGCAAATATATCTAAGGGTGATCATCATTTCCTTCACTAGAGTTCTTCACTCTTGAAAAGTAAACCGTATCCAGCCTGGTCGCGTGTTTTTCATTCATATACCAACACTTTTGGTTCTCTTCAAGTTAACCTAGCCTATTGAATTGTATTAGAAGTTTAAGTCAGTATCATTGTAAGGTGTAAAGTGTATGGTTGAGTTCAATAAAGCACGCACACACTGTCGTGTGGACACTTCCTAAGTCTGTTTAGTATTAGATGATAAATGATTTATATGCGGTTGAGCGGGGGAGCGAATAAGAATATAAAGCTCATTTTTAACGTCGAAAAATAAAAACTCTAGTTTTAAGCAGTAAATTTTTTTGAAAACATTGTATATGGATTTCAGTTAGATGACCTAGCATAATATATTACCGTGACAAAAAAATTCCAACTGTAGAACATTAGAAATAACGGAATAATGTTTTTTGCTAAATTAAACAAATTCTGTAGTTGGAAAATCGTTGAAAATTTGCAGACTACTTTATTATACCACTAAAATAATATTCTGAAAATTACAAAAAAATTCACCGCTCAGTTTTCGAGTTTTTTATTATTTCTTTTTAAATCGCGCGTTGTATATTTTCATGACGTCATCAAAATAAAAATTATTATAATTCTTCAAGTTTGAGGTGTGCGCATGTGCGTGGTTATGAACAAGCGCACGCTCTGAAATTATATGGAGCCACCTTAAAGATTTGAAAAAATCTTTAATCGATTAACTGTCAACTATAATTGGAGAACAAATTGTAACTAAAAAATGACAAGGAAAATAATTTATCTTCAAGATTTGAAGAAAAAAAATGTAATTTTCTATATTGTTAGCGTCGTAAACGCAAAAGCGGAAAACGGTATGGTCATGGCCGATTTTCACAAAGTTAGCGGAGACACAAGCTTTGAAGGAAGCTTCCTTCTCCGCTTCTGTCTATACTCGCTATTTTTATACAAGGGTCTTTGCGTTTCCGTCTTCTTCGTCTCGGCTTCTTTCACTAGTGAAAACCGGCCTTAATAAGATATCACTACCAATACAACAGATAATTTGTCTTTCAGGAGTTCAAAAAGAGATTAGGACGAATGTTGATGTATGAAGGAATCAGGGGACCCTAAAAAATCGATGTCTACAAACGCCTTATAGCGAGCGAAATATTATAGCTAAATAGCACTAAGTAAACAAACGAAAACAATAGAATTAGCATATAATAGCGCTATGTAGTGGTATTTATGTTGCACACTTTTAGTACTCTAGAGTGCAAACACTAAATGCATGTGCAACTGTTGTCACTATTTAGTAGTAAATAGCACTAATTAAAGCCAATAGATGATTAGCATTGAATATCACTATCTAGTAATATTGTTGTTGCACACATTTAGTGCGTGCATTATACAAGTGAGGCATTGTCTGACTATCTAGTAATATTGTTGTTGCACACATTTAGTGCGTGCATTATACAAGTGAGGCATTGTCTGACTATCTAGTAATATTGTTGTTGCACACATTTAGTGCGTGCATTATACAAGTGAGGTATTGTCTGACTATCTAGTAATATTGTTGTTGCACACATTTAGTGCGTGCATTATACAAGTGAGGTATTGTCTGAATACTTTTGAATTGACACAAATGCTTCACCTGAATGATTTTTGTAACGAGATTTTTCCACTGCGAGCTCTGCTCTAGTATATGTCATTAGAATGTTTTTTGGTTGATGATGATGATGATGATAAAGATGATAATAATAATAATGATGATATATTTGAAATGTTATTGTTATTATTCTTTCTACAGGCAGCTCAACAGACCATTCAGACACGGCGGTGAACCTGGACAGAAAAGCCATCCGAAAGGAAGTGTTAAAAGACTACGATACCATTATTGGTCCTATGAAGTTAACTCGGGAAGGGAATCCCTTTAAAGTAGAACTTACATTTACACCTACAAATCTAGTGGATGTGGTGAGTACACACTTATTGCTTGCCTTCACTTACGATTGAATTGATTGCATGATTGATTGATTGATTTCGATCTATCGATCGATCCATCTTTTACTTAAGATCAAATTGATTGAACGATTGATTGTTTGACGGATTGATTGATTGATTGAACGATTGACTGATTGATTGAACGATTGATTGAGTGATCGATTGATTGAACGATTGATTGATTGATTGCCAAATTGAATGATTGATTCATTGAGTGAACAATTGATTGACTGATTGATTGAATGATTGATTAATTGGTTGGTTGGTTGATTGATTAATTGATTGATTAAGTGAACACTTGATTGTTTGAACGATTGGCTGATCTCGTGTTTGAATAGTAGATATACTAATTCTCTCTCACTCACTCTCGCCAAGTTTAGTTTTTCCCTATGGTAGATTGATTTCTCTGCCTATTTCCTAATTTACGAAAGTTGTTATTTATTAATACCATTTTTTTTCTCATTAAATAGAATACGAAGGACCAGATATTGAAGATAGATGGATGGGTCGTACAGGTAACAAAACAAAATTTGAAATATAATCATCACGACCACTATCACAAATGGTGTTACAAACAAACGCAAATATTTCTGACAAAACAAGGACAAAAATGGTAAATTCATTAATCCAGACGTGGATTTAGAGGTGGCGACAGGGCTTAGGGCCTGTTTATATGAAGCGAGCAAGCCCGGTTAAGCGGGCTGGTTTATTTTGTTTTTACGCTCTGATAGCTTGAATACAAAAGAAACCAACCCGCTTCATATAAACAGGCCCTTACAAGTCACTCCCCTTTTTGACCATGAGTATCTACATTTCAATCAAATCTGATTTCAGGTTAGTTTATACACTCAAATTTTACGATTTCAGTCACCCCCTTTCAAAATTCCCGGGTCCGCCGCATTTTTCTTTTGATATTTTAGGCTAACACTTTGGATGGCATCTTATTTGCTGATGGCTGATTCGGCAATTATCGATTTTCATTATGGCGTCATTTTATTACCAGCATTCTTTGCAAACTTTCTTTCATATTCAAATTTTTAGTCCCTTTGGAGATTAGTCAAACAAAGCGATACGAAAGACTGAGTCAGCAAAGCATTCTGGTATTGGTGGTATATGACGCCATAATGTAAATCGCCCTTAATATTGTTAATGGCCTGTCGTCCCTGCATTCACGTCTGTGTCGTGGTGCACAAGACCATTATACCCTGAGCCTTTGCACAACTCTGTGTTTTCTATTCCTAAGCCTGCAAATATTGAACTCAAGCCTATCATTCCTGATTCATTCTGTGATCACTGATCCTAATTTTATGTTTACGCTTATTTTTAGAAATGGGAAGATGAATTCTTGGCATGGAATTTAACAAAGTACCACAACACAGGGTTTTGCACATTTTCACCAAAGGAAATCTGGGTACCAGATATTGCACTGAAGAACAAGTACGTATGATGACGATATCCGATCACGATGGTGATCATGGTGACAAAAAGATTGAAAACTTTCTGAATTTTAGAGTAAAACTGAAAACACCAAAAGGTGTGTCATATGTGCATCTTTCAAACTGACGATAGAGAATATCAGCTGGAATATTAAACAAAATGCTAAAAATAACGCGCGCCCAAAAATGTCTCTTGTGTATCTATAGTAATACAGACGCATAAGATATGTATGCGCCTTACCTATATATAAATTAAACTAAAGAATATTTTTCTTAGCTATTCAGTTACATTTTTGAAACCCCCTCCCCAAGAGCCACTACGTTTTTTTACTTTTTGGTGCCCTGAATATAGTAAGGTCTAAAGGTGGTATGTCCAGATCTTGTGACACTATATTCAAGTACGCCTCAAGGAATTGGTTGCACCTACTCAACCCCACTGACAGTTCCTTACCTATTTTACAGTGCAGACAGAAATGAGAAGCTGGCCGGTGGTAAGACCAAGTTTATTACAGATGTCTTTGCCCTTTCCAATGGTGGATTGCGATGGATCTCCCCTGCTACTTTTACAAGTGCCTGTGAACAAAATGTTGAAAAATGGCCCTTGGATACTCAAGTGTGTTACCTTGAGTTTGGCTCATTTACGTATAACCGCCGTTCTTTAATTGTAACAGCCCCAGATGCACAATATAAATCAGGTTTGTTTATTTTAAATACAAATATGTGAAAACTGTTCTGAGCTTCTTCTGTTGTTTTGTTGGGGTTTTAGGTTGCATTTGTTTGTTGGCTGGTTGCTTTTTGTAATTGTTTAATTGTTTTATTGATTGATTGATTGATTGATTGATTGATTGATTGATTGATTGATTGATTTTTGCTTGATCATTGGTTTGTTTGTTTATTTTGTATGTTTGCTTGCTTTTTTGGTTTTGTTTGTTTATAAAGATTTTGCAGGGTGTAACAGACAATTGCAAATTTGTATGTTTGTTTGTTTATACGTTTGTTTATTTTATTGTTTGTCATTTGTTTGCAACTGAGTCGTTTCTTTGCATAAATGCTTGCTCGTTCGTTTGTGTGTGTTTTTTTGTATGCTATTTATCTGTTTAAAAAAATGAGTAATCAAACTACCAATAAATGAGTACTTTGAAAATAAAATGGTTGCGCTTGTGTAAAAATCAATGAGAGTAATCAAACGTCCTGAATAAATGAGTGAATGTATGAATGAATTAAGGAAAGATGAATGAATGGATGAAGGAAGGAAGGAAGGAAGGAAGGAAGGAAGGAAGGAAGGAAGCAAAAAAAGGAAGCAAGGAAGGAATGGATGAATGAATGAATGAATGGATGGATGAGTGAGTGAATGAATAAATGAGTTAATTTATGAATGTATGAATGAATAAATGAATGGATGGATGGATGGATGGATGATTGAATGAATGAGCGAATGAATAAATGTATTAATTAATCAATGTACGAATGAATGAAAAATGCAGGATGGATGAATGAATGAATGACTGAATGAAAGAGAGAAATAAAAATTAGCAAATAAGTGAAAATCAATAGACAGAAGCTGCCAGAATAATAAAGGAAAATAAATGAATAGATGTATGTTTACAAAACGAAGATGGCAGAATGAAAGGAATTTGAATTAGCAAAGCCCTGAATCATTGAAAGAAAAATACACAAGGGGAAAAATTTAATTATAAAAAATATGATATATCACCAATTACAATGTATGTATTTTTCCTATAGGATCTGTGTCTAATGGTGAATGGATTATAGATGACATACAAACTATCAACACCATATCTGAAATAAAATGCTGTGGAAAATACAGCATAGCAAAGTATAAAATAACAATAACACGTAAACCAGCATTTACACTACTCTACCTTGCTCCTCCAACAATAATCTTAGTCCTGCTTGCAATAATCAGTTTTTGCATTCCTATAGAAAGCGGAGAGAGAATTGGTTTCACTACAACTATTTTACTAGCATTTATGGTGTTTCAGCTTATGCTTCCAAATTATATACCCCAAACTTCAGATCAGCAGCCAATTCTTGGTCTTCTGTTGATAATCTCAATGGTTTTGATATCCTGGGTATTAATAATTTCTATATTAATACTAGCATGCCATCACAGGGAAGGTTCTCCACCAATTACACTCAAGAAGATACTGTTCCCTTGGAGGTATAGGAAACAGAGAACCAATGACATAGAAAGAGGGAATGGGGATATTGTAAGGGATGGCATTCAAGCTTGGGATGATAATAAGGAGACCTTTACTTGGAAGTCTGTTGCTTGTAAATTTAACAAGTTGACATTTTGTTTGACTTTGGTTTGTGTGGTGTTTATATTTGTTGGTCTGCTTGTGAGGTAAACTGATTCCAGAAGCCATAGTTTCCATTCTTCTTTTGACATAGCTATCAACTGAGGCTGACTTGCGGAATAAGCCTATTTTTGAGGTAGTCAGTGACAAATTATTTCAAAATCAAGATTGTAACATTATTTACTACAACTACCAGAATGCTTTGCTTGATTTTTTTTAATTGTTCTGTTAATCTCCAAAGGTGTTAAGAATTTTAATGTGAAGGAGAATTTGCAAGGAATGCTGGTAGTTGTATTA
>OU974084.1:9585011-9840011 GCA_918843875.1 Diadumene lineata
GTGAAAAAAAAAACAGAACGGAAGATTTAATTTTGCTTGCGTCGTCTTCCTTCTCCGCTTCTGTCTCTACTCGCTATTTATTAGCGATTAGTTTTTATGCGTCTCCGTCTTCTTCGTCTCGGCTTACTTCACTGGCGAAAACCGGCCTTAAGGTAATTCCGTAGTAATAAAACTAGCCATAAAATTTTGATAACACTTTTTACAATAAAACATTTTTAGTTTTCCATCAAAAATATAAAATAAAAAAATGGGGTCACCGTATTGGATTTCGCGAAAAGTATACCCACGTTTGTCAATTTAGCGTCTAACATTCGCAAATGGGCATCATTCATAAAAGTATCTTCTTACTGAGCTTGGTCAATACCATATGTTTTGAATGTGTTTTAATGTACTCCTTATACATTGGGCTACCGATGTAAAGCAAAATTTTTTCAATAAAACTCAACAGCGAAAAGAAATAAAGCAAAAATTAACAAAATGTTTGAATTTTTACCGGCCTCATCGATGCTTTGAACGAAACACTTTTTGAAATATCAAAAAATCTAGCCATAGAATTTTGTCATCGATTATATATGTTTTAAAAAACATGATTTCAAATGATATTATGAAATAAAAAAGATAGGTGCCCGTATTGGTTTGCGAGATATTTTGAGAAATATCCTCAAAATTCAATAATATGAAGGCTTTACCGCGCGTGGACTGGCGCGAGTTTAAAGAAATACGTAATTTTTCGCTTGAAAATATGAAAACTGTTCATATTTTTACGTTAAAGTGTATCTATTGATAATAAGAAATGTAAAACTGTAAAAATTCGAAATATGCGCAGAACTGTGCGCAGTGCAAAACTACGGAATTACCTTAGTAAGATATCACTACCAATACAACAGATAATTCGTCTTTCAGGAGTTCAAAAAGGGACTAGGACGAATGTTGATGTATTAAGGTAACAGGGGACCCTAAAAATCGATGTCTACAAAACGCCTTATAGCGAGCGAACTATTATAGTTACTTCTATATAAGTATACATTTTCTTTGAGTTCGGACTTTCCTCTAAACGATAATGTAACTTGTTAGTTTGTGCAAAGTAATCCCGTGTTCCTGGAACTCCACGAAAAGAGGCGGTCCAAAATCATAAAACAATCACTTAAAGATAATCAAATAAAAAATACCTAACTTCCATACCCTGTTTATGACAAATTGCAATTGTTTACAAACATTATATGGTTTGTATAAATTTATCAATTCAGACACACGTGCTGCTCTGGTCTTTTTTTTAAGTCAACGATCTTATTCCTGCCGATTTCCTGAATGCAAAATAATTTCTCTCATTTTTTGGGCCCTGAGTATGACAGGAACTTTGGATTAAATTGGAAATAGAGTAGAATTGGATACCCTGTTCATGACACCAAGGTCGAAAAACCATACCCTGTTCAGCGGATCATCCCCGTATAGTCAATATAGGGTAGTAGCCCCCCCCCCCCCCCCCCCCCGGAAGTAGTAGCCTGCGTTGCCGGCGGTCTGCTGTTTTAGGCGAGAGAGAGAGAGGGAAGGACCTTCCCTCTCTCTCTCTCTCTCTCGCCTAAAACACCAGACCGCCGGCAACGCAGACTAATATAGTAGTAACTATAATAGTTCGCGCGCTATAAGACATTTTCAAATATCGGTTTTTAAGGTTCCTGATACCTTAATCTAATAAAAATTAATCACTAGTATATGAAAGATTGCACGAAAATATAAAATTTACCAAGCTTCAGAACGTTTAAACCAATACTGATTGATTTGTAGAGATTGAATTTGTGTTTTAAAGAAAAATTCAAAATTAGAAATGTTTCTTTTTCTTTTCCCATCTATCTATTTTTTTCATAATCATATAGTTATACGATAAAATCAGAGAGATGTATTGATGGATAATATTATTAATTTGACTTACATAATATTTATTGTACTTCAGTGGCTTACCATTGATTAGTTTTAACTATGCGCAGGTCACTGGAACTCTCCGCAAAATTAGATATATCGTTTTCGGAGACGCTGTCCTCAAACCCCATAAATTCAATTCTCTGTTATTTTTGCTAGATTTTAAATTGTCTCAGAACATTTTCATAATCATACTCGCTGAAACTTAGTGACAATATCAAAAATGGTATGATCTCTCTTGTTTTTCAGTATTTTAAGGTATCAGGGGACCTTAGAAACCGATGTCCACAAAACGCCTTACAGCGAGTGAACTATTATAGTTACAGTGAAACCCCTCTATAACGGACTCTACTGGGACCAAATAAAATTTCCGGTTTAGAGGGGGTTCCGGTTTATTGAGGTTTTTGTATAACCATTGAAAAACACACTGTAAAAGGCAGTCAAATAGTTTTATTACATACAAATACCCATTTACATTTATTATAAGTTGTATTTACAAGGTGTGCATGTTAAAAAAATTATAAAATTATTAAAAAATTATAATTAGTCATTAATACGCTCGTTTGAAGTAAGAGTCTAAAGTAGATTGCAGTTTTTTGCATTTGAGCTCAAAAACTTTCTTCTCAGCCATGCTTTCTATATCAAGTGCAAATTTCAAAAAGTCTTTATCTTTATCAATTGCAAAGTTTTTTAACTCCTGTGCCATGCGAAGAACCTCTACATGGGTAAGCTTACATTCAATGGTCTCGTTTGTCTCGTCCTCGTCATCACTCACAAAGTTTTCTCCGTTGTTGTAAAATTATTGACTAAGTCCTTCTCCCAATCACCTGTGTCATCTTCTGTTGGTGCTTCTACATCTATATTGTTCAACAGGGAATTTAACCTTAAGCGTTGGGCAAGCTGGACAAACTCAGTAACAAAAGAATAAACAACCAGCCAGCAATCAGCCTGGCCAGCAATTTAACCAGCGTTTTTTTTGTTCCTTTGTCCTTTGTCGCAACAGCCCCTTTTGTTATCACAGTTCTCACCTTTTCCCCACAAATTGATCTTTTGTTTAAACAACTTTTATTGTGTAATTTAATTCTGGTTCACACTTGGACAATGCTAAAGTGTTCATTTTACTTTTGTTTCCAATTTGAATAGAGCAACAAAAGTTTTTGTCCGGATTAGCGGGGTTAATTCTATTGTTAAAAATCTCTTTAAAGAGAAATTATCGTCCGGTTTCCGGAATAGAGAGGTTCCGGTTTACTGAGGTTCATTTTACAAAAGATATATAGGGAAAATTTCCGGACCAAAAACATTGTCCGGTATAGAGAGAATTCCGGTATACTGAGGGTCCGGTATAGAGGGGTTTCACTAGTATAAAAGTATACATTTTCTTAAAGCTAAATAAATGGAGATTACAATGGTATAAAAATTATTTTGATGTGATCCATTGATTTTTTTTTTAAGTGAGTGTTTTATGATTTTTGACCGCCTCTTTTCGTGGAGTTCCAGGAACACAGGATTAGTTTACATAAACTAACAAATAACATTATCGTTTAGAGGAAAGTCCGATCTCAAAAACGGTGTCTCATTTTTTTGATTAACATATTCTTTGCAAAAATAGTCGCTGTTAAAGTTGAAAAGCGTCATTTTTAGCATTTTTTGGCATTAATTGGTAATAATTCACAAACGCGGCAAGATATCAAAAAACTGAGACACGGTTTTTGTTTCGGCATCTAAAGCTACATCGATGCAAAATTTCAACAAAATCAATTGAAATCCCGTGTTCCTGGAACTTAGTGAAATGAGGCGGTCGAGAATCACAAAACACTTAATGAAAAAAATAACAATCGATTTTATCAAAATAATTTTTATACCATTGTAATCACCATTTATTCAGGTTTATGAAAATGTATAGTTTTATTGTAGTATCTATAATAGTTCGCGCGCCATGAGGCGTTTTGTGGCATCGATTTTTAGGGTCCCCTGATACCTTAATTTGATAATTATTTCAACATGGCTCCAATCCCTTTTTTCAACACTGGAAATGGGAATAGGAAATTATTATACTTGAGCCTGCAATAGAAAACACTTTTGCTTCAATCATTATAGAGTGCAAACACTAGAAGTAAATAGCACTAAGTAAACAAACGAAAACAATAGAATTAGCATATAATAGCGCTACGTGGTGGTATTTATGTTGCACACTTTTAGTACTCTAGAGTGCAAACACTAAATGACTGTACAACTGTTGTCACTATTTAGTAGTAAATAGCACTAATTAAAAAAAAAAAAAAAAAAAGCCAATAGATGATTAGCATTGAATACCACTATCTAGTAATATTGTTGTTGCACACATGTAGTGCGTGCATTATACAAGTGAGGCATTGACTGAATACTTTTGAATTGACACAAATGCTTCACCTGAATGATTTTTGTAACGAGATTTTTCCACTGCGGGCTCTGCTCTAATATCCGTCATTTGAATGTTTTTTGGTTGATGATGATGATGATGATAAAGATGATAATAATAATAATGATGATATATTTGAAATGTTATTGTTATTATTCTTTCTACAGGCAGCTCAACAGACCATTCAGACACGGTGAACTTGGACAGAAAAGCCATCCGAAAGGAAGTGTTAAAAGACTATGATACCATTATTGGTCCTATGAAGTTAACCCGGGAAGGGAATCCCTTTAAAGTAGAACTTGCATTTACACCTACAAATCTAGTGGATGTGGTGAGTACATACTTATTGCTTGCCTTCACTTACGATTGAATTGATTACATGATTGATTGATTGATTTCGATCTATCGATCGATCCATCTTTTACTTAAGATCAAATTGATTGATTGAACGATCGATTGATGCATTGATTGAACGATTGATTGACTGATTGATTGAACGATTGTTTGATTGAACAATTGATTGAGTGATCGATTGATTGAGCAATTGATTGATTGATAGCCAATTTGAATGACTGATTGATTGAGTGAACAATTGATTGACTGATTAATTGAACGATTGATTAATTGATTGATTGATTGATTGATTGATTGATTGATTGATTGATTGATTGATTGATTGATTGATTGATTGATTGATTGATTGATTGATTGATTAAGTGAACAATTGATTGTTTAAACGATTGGCTGATCTCGTGTTTGAATAGTAGATATACTAATTCTCTCTCACTTACTCTCGCCAAGTTTAGTTTTTCCCTATAGTAGATTGATTTCTCTGTCTATTTCCTAATTTACGAAAGTTGTTATTTATTAATACCTATTTTTTCTAATTAAATAGAATACGAAGGACCAGATATTAAAGATAGATGGATGGGTCGTACAGGTAACAAAACAAAATTTGAAATATAATCATCACGACCACTATCACAAATGGTGTTACAAACAAAAGCAAATACTTCTGACAAAACAAGGACAAAAATGGTAAACTCAGAAATCGAGACGTAGATTTAGAGGTGGCGACAGGGCTTTTTTTTACGCTCTGATAGCTTGAACACAAAAGAAACCAACCCGCTAAATCGGGCTAGCTCGCCTCATATAAACAGGCCCTTACAAGTTGACCATTAGTATCTACATTGCAATCAAATCTGATTTTTAGGTTAGTTTATACACTCAAATTTTACGATTTCAGTCACCCCCTTTCAAAATTCCCGGGTCCGCCGCTGAACGCATTCTTCTTTTGATATTTTAGGCTAAAACTTTGGATGGCATCTTATTTGCTGATTCGGCAATTATCGATTTTCATCATGGCGTCATTTTACTACCAGCATTCTTTGCGAACTTTCTTTCATATTCAAATTTTTAGTCCCTTTGGAGATTAGTCAAACAAAGCAATACGAAAGACTGAGTCAGCAAAGCATTCTGGTATTGGTGGTTTATGACCATAATGTAAATCGCCCTTAATATTGTAATACCATGATCACCTCGGATTCTTTTGTCTTCCGCGGGAATTACAATCCCGAATTTCCTTCATGCATAGACATGATGAAATCCTTTGTCTTTTACTAAATTTCCCTCTTGCAAATTTTCCCGAGGTATTCGGGGAAATTTAATCTCTAATTTCCCGAGTGACATGGTATTACTTTGTAATACCATGATTACCGAGGAAATAAGTAAAGAAAGAGACATGAAACTATGGGCCAAAGTTATTCATACCAACCACTGTTTGAACGATCTTCTACCGAGGAAACGATCCCGAGAACTGCGTAGCAAAGGACATGATTACATCCTACCGAAAATTAAAACAGAACGCTTTAAAAGATCCTTTATAAACAGATGTCTTTTTAACTTTATATAGATAGGTTTTTGTCCACCATCGATGGCTTTTTATATTGTAAATTTTATATTGTAAATTGTATATATTTGTGCTGTATATATTTCATATCTTAATACATTATATTTATATATTTTATATTCCACTTTTTGTAAACTTTCACGTCTGTTGAAAGTGTTTTCATTTCTAAATAAAGACTATTATTATTATTATTATTATTATTATTATTATTATTATTATTGTTGTTGTTGTTGTTGTTGTTATTATTATTATTATTATTATTATTATTATTATTATTATTAAGTAAAAAAAGTACGGTTTTAGTCGTGCGAGTTTTAAGTCAAGGAAGTGTGAACAACGAAATCACTCAAACTAATTTGCAAAAAATATAGAGAGAGAGGGAGATAAAAAAGAAGAAACATTCAAAGAGAAAAATAAACCTGAAGTTGTCATTTCCAATTTATTTTGTGGTCGAGCATACGCAAAGTTGCGAAACACGATGCACAAGAACGGAGAAATGCGTCCCACGTGGTGATCACTTATACTAATTTTATGTTTACGCTTATTTTTAGAAATGGGATGATGAGTTCTTGGCATGGAATTTAACAAAGTATCACAACACAGTGTTTTGCACATTTTCACCAAAGGAAATCTGGGTACCAGATATTGCACTGAAGAACAAGTACGTATGATGATGATATCCGATCACGATGGTGATGATGATGACAAAAAGATTGAAAACTTTCTGAATTTTAGAGTAAAACTGAAAACACCAAAAACTGTTTCGCATGTGCATCCTACAAACTGACGATAGGGAATATCAGCTGGAATATTAAACAAAATGCTAAAAATAACGCGCGCCCAAAAATGTCTCTTGTGTATCTATAGGAATACAGACGCATAAGATATGTATGCGCCTTACCTATATATAAACGAAAGAATGTTTTTCTTAGCTGTTCAGTTACATTTTTGAAACCCCCTCCCCAAGAGCCACTACGTGTTTTAACTTTTTGGTGTCCTGAATATAGTAAGGCGGTATGTCCAGATCTTGTGACACTTTATTCGAGTACGCCTCAAGGAATTGGTTGCACGCCAAACCTACTAAACCCCACTGACAGTTCCTTACCTATTTTACAGTGCAGACAGAAATGAGAAGCTGGCCGGTGGTAAGACCAAGTTTATTACAGATGTCTTTGCCCTTTTCAATGGTAGATTGCGATGGATCTCCCCTGCTACTTTTATAAGTTCCTGTGAACAAAATGTTAAAAAATGGCCCTTGGATACTCAAGTGTGTTACCTTGAGTTTGGCTCATTTACGTATAACCACGATTTTTTAATTGTAACAGCCCCAGATGCACAATATAAAGCAGGTTTGTTTACTTCAAATACAAATATATGAAAACTGTTCTGAGCTTGTTGTTGTGTGTGGGTTTTAGGTTGTATTTGTTTGTTGGCTGGTTGCTTTTTGTAATTGTTAAATTGTTTTATTTATTTATTTATTCATTCATTCCTTCCTTCATTCATTCATTCATTCAATCATTCATTCGTTCGTTCGTTCGTTCGTTCGTTCGTTCGTTCGTTCATTCAATTTATTTATTTATTTATTTATTTATTTATTTATTTATTTATTTATTTATTTATTTATTTATTTATTTATTTATTTATTTATTTATTTATTTATTTATTTATTTATTTATTTATTTATTTATTTATTTATTTATTTATTTATGTTTGTCATTTGTTTGCAACTGAGTCGTTTCTTTGTGTAAATGCTTGCTCGTTCGTTTGTGTGTGTTCTTTTTTGTATGCTATTGAGGACATGATATCTGTTTAAAAAAATGAGTAATCAAACTGCCAATAAATGAGTACTATTATACTTTGAAAATAAAATGGTTGTGCTTGTGTATAAATCAATGAGAGTAATCAAAAGTCTTGAATAAATGAGTGAATGGATGAACGAATGGACGAAGGAAGGAATTGAAGGAAGGAAAAAAGGAAGCAAGGTAGGAATGGATGAATGAATCGATGGATGGATGGATTAGTGAGTGAATGAATAAATGAGTTAATTAATGAATGTATGAATGAATAAATGGAAGGATGGATGGATGGATGGATGGATGGATGGATGGATGGATTGATGGATGATTGAATGAATGAGCGAATGAATAAATGTATTAATTGATTAATGTATGAATGAATGAAAAATGCAGGATGGATGAATGAATGAATGACTGAATGAAAGAGAGAGATAAATAAAAATTAGCAAATAAGTGAAAATCAATAGACAGAAGCTGCCAGGATAATCAAGAACAATAAATGAATAGATGCATGTATACTAAAAGAAGATGGCAGAATGAATGGGATTTGAATTAGCAAAGCCCTGAATCATTGAAAGAAAAATACACAAGGGGAAAAAATGATTTAAAAAAATATGATATATCACAAATTACAATGCATGTATTTCTCCTATAGGATCTGTGTCTAATGGTGAATGGATCATAGATGACATACAGGCCATCAACACCATATCTGAAATAAAATGCTGTGGAAAATACAACATAGCAAAGTATAAAATAACAATAACACGTAAACCAGCATTTACACTACTCTACCTTGCTCCTCCAACAATAATCTTAGTCCTGCTTGCAATAATCAGTTTTTGCATTCCTATAGAAAGCGGAGAGAGAATTGGTTTCACTACAACTATTTTACTAGCATTTATGGTCTTTCAGCTTATGCTTCCGAATTATATACCCCAAACTTCAGATCAGCAGCCAATTCTTGGTCTTCTGTTGATAATCTCAATGTTTTTGATATCTTGGGTATTAATAATTACTATCTTGATACTGGCATGCTATCACAGGGAAGGTACTCCACCAATTACACTCAAGAAGTTACTGTTCCCTTGGAGGTATAGGAAACAGAGAACCAATGACATAGAAAGAGGGAATGGGGATATTGGGAGGGATACAGGCATTCAAGCTTGGGATGATAATAAGGAGACCTTTACTTGGAAGTCTGTTGCTTGTAAATTTAACAAGTTGGCATTTTGTTTGACTTTGGTTTGTGTGGCGTTTATATGTATTGGTCTGCGTTTGAGGTAGACTGATTCCAGAAGCCATAAGCCATAGTTTCCATTCTGTTGCTTATAAATTTAACAAGTTGGCATTTTGTTTAATTTGACTTGGGTTAGTGTTTATATTTGTTGGTCTGCTTTTGAGGTAGGCTGATTCCAGAAGCCATAGTTTTCATTCTTCTTTTGACATTAACTATCAACAGTGACAAGTGATGTGAAAATCAAGATTGTAAGTCGTCATTATTTACTACAACTACCAGAATGCTTTGCTTGATTTTTTTATAGTGAAATTAGCATAATTAGTAAAATGACACCATAATGCAGATCGACTATTAAATTTTCCTTGATATCAAATCAGATTAAATACAAGAAAGTTAGTCACATGCAACAACCACAATTTTTAAGAAATAAATATAGGGTAATTCCATAGTATTCTGCATGTCACGGAGGGGACACTTCATAAGACAATATCATCAATAACTCTATATTACTGAGCATGTTTAGCATTTTGAAAACTAATATAAACTTACTAGAAGTAAAGCAAGTTACCACTTATTTGTGACAACAAAGTATGAAATATAAGTCTGTTAATCTAATTGCTGACTGCAATGTCACGGAGGGGACGAAGAAATTATCCCAATAATGAAATATGAATTTGCAAGTCATTTTTATTGAACTTAAACAAGATATTTACATTTGACTTGTAAAACATTATAGTTTGACAGCATACTAATCTGAAACCATAGAGAGAAAAGGGCCAAACACTTTGACTCGCTTTCATGGTGACAATAAGTATTACATGGTATCGTCACGGAGGGGACAGTCACAGAGGGGACATTTTGTCCACTTAACAAATCTTAATATTTACAATATGATAAAACTCACTAAAACTATGTGAATACTTGAATACATGATCTGAATCACTCTGGCACTTATCTGTACTTATTCTGCAATCAAGTCTATATAATGTATACCGTAGATGTGTTTATAAGTCCTGTAAAGTATTGAAAACATTCTAAAATTTGTGTTGTAAATTGTGGTTGCATTATCTTTTGTTACACCACAACAGTCTTTAGTAACATCAACCATTCAACTTATTGATAAACAGATCTGGGTTCCCGGTAGGTTGCGGGAAAAATTTTCAAATTGTGCGGGAATTCAAGGACAAATTGTGCGGAAAAAATGGTCGATTGTGCGGTAAAATGTGCGGGATTGCACAATAATAATTTAAGTATAAAAACGTTTTTTTCGTATTTCTGTAGAAAATTAGCCTTTCTACAAAGTCTTGGGCAGAGAATAAGTGTTTAATCAAGTATACCTCTAATTACAAAGTTTATATCTTGACTCCAGAGCTAGATTATCGTTCGTAATAAAGTCGCGATAACGTGTCACAAGTTTGGAACGCCTTGCGTTTTTTTATTAGAGCACAGTCTCTCTCAATTGAATGGACGCCATTTTGTTTTTGACGAACGAGTTTTGAAAATTTCACTTCGTGTGAGTGGAATTTTGACGAAAAAGTTAGAAAAAAGGACCTTAAATCACCAGACTAACTTCTTAAAGTGACATTTATTAAAATAAGTGCATAAATTATGCTATATTTTTCTGAATTGTGCGGGTTTTGAGCAAATTTCCTCAATTGTGCGGAATTGTGCGGGAAGTACCTCATTGTGCGGACCCGCAACCGTGCAACATACCGGGATCCCAGACAGATGGACTTTAAAAACTTCTTTGTGCAGTGGGATGGTGAAA
Source organism: Diadumene lineata (assembly GCA_918843875.1). Taxonomy (NCBI): domain Eukaryota; kingdom Metazoa; phylum Cnidaria; class Anthozoa; order Actiniaria; family Diadumenidae; genus Diadumene; species Diadumene lineata. The sequence continues at coordinate 9,596,040 of OU974084.1, forward strand.
GGGCCATTTCCTTTTATTAGTACATGGCCATAAAATACACAATTTGCATGTACTGTGTCAAAATCATCTCTCCTGGGCCAATCAAATGTACTGGAACTTGCAGCATGTAGAAATTTTAATGTTAAAAAGGTGTTGTTGGTGGAAACCACTCTACCATGGTAAAAGTTGTTGATGTAGTCTACTGCATAATATGATCCCACTTCAATACCTGGAGGTGGCAATTCACTTATACTCTGACAGTGAAGATAATAAATAATGGACTTTCTTGTCTTTGGCATATCAGCATTACGGATGAGTGGGCACCCAAGTGCTAATGATCTTGCATACATGCATACATATACACCACAATCATAGCCATTATCTTGCTGTTGAAGGGTTGTTGATAAAGCACATCCACTCAGAAGGATTTAGATTACTATCCACTGCTACAAGAGCTCTCCACATCTTCGCTATGGATCTTTATTTCATGGCTTGTCTTGCCATCAGTATCTGCGCTGTCAAGCGCTACTATCTCTTTACTCTTTTGTATCAAACACAAGAGAAACCAGTGATTACCTCCAGCTTGTTTATCAGGGACAAATATGTAGTCGCGCTTAAAGATGGACTTCATTAGATAATTAGCTTCCAGCTTTTCTTCGCAAACATTTTTAAATAATTCCCATTTGATGACTTGAAGGTTCTTGTCTGCACATGTTGTCAAAAGAATTTGCAAGTACTCATCAATCACAAAGTTTGCTAACCATTTATCTTCTGAATCTACTGCACTCATGCCAGACACTGCTATCAGATCTTCATTACTAATTGGACTGTTGCCTCTGAAGGCAATGCCTTTTTGCAACACAGCAGTGACAACTGCTTCTTGGTGAGATGGAAATGAGTATGAAGCACTTTCTGATAGATGGTTTGTTATAGAAGCTGGCAATCGGCATTCAATCTTTGGTAAAGTAGTTGTATTTCTTTTCTTACTCTCACTTTTCTTGGGATGAATTGGATTTTGTGTTTTCTTGTTATATCTGTTTAAACAAGTTGGTGGTGAATTTCTTGCTTTCTTGTCATTTATTCCCTTCTTGTTAGTTGACGATGCTAAGTTTTGAGAGGAAGAGGTATTAGGAATAAGACAGTGTTCTATACAAGTATCTTGTAATTGTGAGTTCTTAGCTATATACAATGTGGAGTTTCATTTCCTCTTGACAAAATGAACTGATCGTGTTTGAGGAATAGCTATAGTAACATACCATCTTTCAAGAAGCTCTTCTTCTATCTGGTTATCTTGAGCATTGTTTATTACTGCACGGTTCTGTAATACAGCTCTCCAGACAGCACGTTGCAACTGCCCCTACACCATCAACAGCTCCTTTACCATGTGCTGTTTCGAAGAAATTCCATGTGGCTTCACAACCAAAGTCATGATAGAGGATGGATGTTAGATTGCAATTTTAAGATTGCTTTCTTCTTTGAAGAGCTGCTGGGCTTCGCTAATTTTATACAGCAGTTGTGTGTTGGTGTTCTCTTTTGCCTTCTGGTAATTTTACAGACTTGTAGTCCTTCTTCCCCGGCAGCATACTACTGATATCATCTCTTGTGTAGAAGTTTTGCACCTCTTGGATGGCTTCCTCTGAGAGAGTGTCACACCTCTTCTTACGTTGTTCAGTAAACTCTAGCTTTCTTCTTTTCTGACTACTATCACACAACTCTATAACAGACTTTCTTTTTCTTGGAGAGAGATCTTGAACAATCTTTGCAAGAACATGGACTTGGCTGTGTGGTAATCTGGGTAGGTTCTTCTTCACTCTATTACATGCTCGTCCTAAAACTTGAGGGCAAATATTCTTGGTATTCCCCACTACTATCTTCTTCTTGCTCTCTGCCTTCTCTTCTTCTCTCTTTCTTTAGCTCTTAGTATTTCAGGTGTCAGAAGTTTTTTTTCCAGTAGTCAAACATTTTTCTTTCTTTGTCTTTCTCCTTCATTTTCTCATAATAAAATTTAGGCCTATCTTCTCTCAGTCTTTCTCTGTATTTTCTGATCCTTTCTTTGCTTGAAATCATTTCTACTCTACAATGGCTGCCAGTATCTCAACTGAAAAGGACATGCTCAGTAAGTAGCAATTTCATAATCCTTCATACTGGTGCTTTAATAGTCTTCCATGTTTGCGACAAAAAAATAGAACAGTACTGTAAGTTATGGAAACAACCATAAGACAACGTACAAAATCATGGTTCCTTTTCATTAGAATTTAAACAAATCATTTTTAAATTACACCTAGTATGATAATAGAGTAGATTTTTATGTTATTTTAATTTGAAAGTAACATAATTTTTTTGTTTTCTTTTGATAAAATGCTGATATGTCCCCTCCGTGACAAAGTGTCCTCTCCGTGACAATGTTTACAAATTTATCAATTTATTAAATTTATTTAAACAATGACAAGTACAATTGAAATACATTTACTACTTTTGAGTTGACCTTCACTTACTTCAATACTTCACAGAATATCAAGTTGTTTCAACTGACATTGTTTGAGAAATCAAAACTTTTGTAACTAATTTTGTCACAGAGGGGACATGACCTGGAAAAACATAACAGTAAGGTATTTCTTTTACATGGAATTGAGTCTTTTAGCAAATACATGAGAAACACTCACAAATGGGTTTCTGTATATAATGTTAATTAATAGATTTTCTCTTGTGACACACCTCCAGTACCTTAGGTAGTATGTCCCCTCCGTGACACCATTAAATGCATCTTCTATAATTTATGATAATTTATTACAAGCTGATGTTGTAGTAAAATCATAAAAACACATAAATATGAAAATATGACTATCAACCATCATTTAGAAACCTTTAGATTGTTAGTATTTATGAACTCAGATTTTAGCACCTCATGACACAATACTGCGGAATTACCCTATAATAAATATAAATAATAAAAATAAAAGTAAATAAAAAAAGAGAGAAAACATAAAATTATTAAAACAAAACTGGAAAATGCAAATGAAAACATATGTGAATAAAAAAACAAAGCTATCAATGAATGTTTTTGTGTAAAATCACTTGTTTTGTTCAATATAAAAATAAAATGTAGACTTTGTGTTGTCTAAATTTTTTGCTAGCATTTTAAAAATAGAAGACCTAATTCAGCGACATTCTCTGGGAAAACAAGAAAATGCAGAAGTGATAAAGGGCAACAAATATGCAAATTTCATTTTAGAAAGTGGCAAAAAACGCAATAATTGATGCAAATATTCACTAAAAATACATTGAAATTCCCCTCAGATTGGCAAATAACTTGAAAGATTGCTGAAATTGAATGAATCAACAATGCTTATTACATGTAAAACTAGACGCTAATATAGCGTGAAGTCGGGCTAGCAGGCGAAGAAAAAATTGCAAAAACGTCAGATGTTTTTGCATGGGTCATGTGACAAATGACGTCATACTAATTTCAGAGAAGTGAAGTGTCCGAATGGTGACAAAGCTGTTAAAGCTTTTTCCAACGGATAGAATCTAAAAAAAATCTATGCAGTGGATAATTTTATTCGGTGGACAACTTTATTCACCATCCAGGTTTGGTTAAAATCAATCAAGTGGCTAATATGTTATCGTTTTACTATGGGCTTCCTGTGGTAAGTTCGCAAAGTATTTGACTAAGGTTATTCATCCATCAGTTTGCATGTGCATTTTGTTGCGCGCGAATTTAGCCAACGAATGAGTGCGCGACCGCTTGTGAGCCTTGGACGCAATAAGCTCGAAGAATGTATAAATACATAATATACAAAATTTTGTTTGGAATTCTTTTTTTTGTGTCTATTTGAATTCAAGTATTAACATTTACTTTACAGGTTAACTGATTTTACTCTATTACACTTTATTTGTATGTACTCTGTTTCATTATGAACATAAAAGGGTTGTTTTGATAGACTGAAGAAATAGTGCTGCAAGTATAGTGCAATATATAGTCATTTGAAAACAACTAAATAGAAAAAAAATGAAGTGTTTTTGTGTTGTAACAATTTGGGGAGAAACAGTCCATCTCAATAAACAAAACGGTCTCCATCTAAAATAAGTCAAAGATCTATTTATCACATATCAAATAAATGTTTTACTATAAGAGTTTTTATACTCAGCAGAGAGATATAAAACTAAATAAAATAAGCACAGTTGTACAGCTTTTTCAAACAAATTACAATTCTTTTCTAACCACATAAACAAATTGTTCAACGACTCCTGTATTCTTACATATCCTGGTACATATACAAACCCGAGCAAGATATTAGACTAGCGACTACAAACAGGCTAAATAAAATCGCCTTTTTATTTAACAGTATTAGGAAAATATTTCCATTCAATAGGCTAAATGAGCTTACAATAAGTAAACGACAAGTAAATAAAAGAAAAAAGTTTGTTATTTTGGTGTCTTCATGACTTACATAATAGCGGAGCTCCGCGCGGGCCGAAGGCCCGCGCAAGCGGAGCACCATAATTAAGAAAATATGGTAAACCATCGAGCTGAGTTTTCGTCGACAGACACAGGAAGCCCGCGCGACCGTAATACGTCCTTCCGTCCGGCGTCCGTGCCCATAAGCGCGAGGTCGCTGACCATTTTTAGTGGGCGCCAAAACTTTGACAAAATTTACTGATCTCCACACATCAAAATTCACAATCGATTTTAAACAGTTTACTGACTGAAACTTTCTACAAATGTATTTCTAAAATGGACAAAGAACAAAAAATAGTCAAGCTAAGCTGCCGGCTAAAAGAGTTTTGACTGAGAAAGAAAAACAAAGACGCGTACGCCGAATTTGCAAAAAGAAAAAGAACTACGATTCAACGAAGAAAAGCTTCAAAATATTTACACTGACAAGTCCCGTGCCGATGTTTTTAACTAGTCAAAATTGATGTGAAGTCCTGTAGAGCTGTTAAGATTTTCTTTGGTGCTTAAAAGCCATTCAAAGATGGAGAGATGGAGATTTTACAAGTTATAATTTCTGGAAGAGTTTATTTGGCGAGTTTGCAAGATGCTGGTAGACAAGGCTGTATTCTTCGGGTTTGTGGATTCTTCGTGGCGTTTTCCAATCATTACTCATCGACTAATCTACTCTTAGAAGTAAAATCGACGGCGACCAAAATTTCATAAAAAACGTGCATTTGCGGCCATTATATTCAAAAGAGGTGAAAAGCAAAATGAACACGCGATCACGAAGATGACTTCACTCTGTTCATTCATCAATTTTTTACGGGCAATTCAGAACACGGAGAGCTTTAGGATCAATGCAGATTTATCAACTATTCAAAACAAAAAATAACTTTTCATACACGATGTATAAAAGTAGAACTGCCAGTTCAGGAGTGGATGGAAATGCAAATTTAGCACAATGTGTGATCGAGCAACTCGAGCGAGCCATACTACGCCGGCCGTTCTGTTGAACTGTGTAAACTTTTTAGAGGCGGTGAAAATGTTTTTTTTTTCACTTTTAAAATTCTGAAAACATGAACAAGCTTATTGTAATCAGATGGCCACTTTTAAAATTCTAAAAACCTGAACAAGCTTATTGTAAACAGAACTGAGGACAAAAAGTTCAGTGGAAAAGTGACAGTACAGGACAAGAAACGTGGCACCGGTATGTTTACATTTTTTGACGATCTTTAATGAATTTCTTTTTTTACCATCCACATGAAAGCATTTTGCAATAATTAAATTTACTAGTTTTTGTAAGATATTTATCCATCGTTATGTGTGTGTGTTTTTTTTTTAATTTTGATTCTTGTTATCTTTGATTTGTTATTGAAAATAAAACGCTTGTATGAATTCGTGATTGTACTAGCTATTTTTTAGCGAGTTACGCAGTATTCACATTTGATAATTAAAAATTCACAACCGTTTTAGATAGCTAGATTACCAATAAGTAATTCATTACACATTTCACCAGAAAAGTGAAATTTTTGTTGATTGTTATAACATTTTTTTTTTCAAACGTGAAAGAGCGTAAAGCGAGAAGCGCGAGGGGATTTGTTTACAACTCGCAAAGAAGCCATGTTTGTGCTTTTCTAACTTCTCATTGGACAATCAATTTTAATTGACAAGTGCTATTTTTACCATGCATAACAATATATTTTTCGCATTTTTGCGTATAATAAAATGTTGTCGCATGCATAAAGCTTTGTGTATTTCAATTGATTATATCATTATTTGATCATGAAAAGAAAATAACAGCAAAAAAAAAAAAAAAAAAAAAAAACTGATCAAGAATTTGATAATTCGTAGTGAATGAACAAATGAAAGAATGAATAATTGAATAAATAATTCATTTCATTAAATCGGAGCTCCGCTATTAGGTTTACCTAATTTTTATATTACCGTAGGTTGCTTTTTTCCAATATGGCGGACGTCTTCGAGCTAGGTCATTTCTTGTCTCAGTTCGACCTTGATCTCATCACATGATACCTTGCTACTTTCCACATCTTGTGAGTACTTCACTTCAGTATAGTTCGTTTTGTCACTGTCATTTGTATTGTCATTTGTGATATTTTTGCATAGATCATCAACGATCAGGTGTGAACTAGTTACTCGTTTTAGCATGACTAGTTTGACTAGGCAACGTGACATGGTTTATAAAAGCTTTATTTGGGTTCCCTGTGGTCGAGTTCCCAAAGCATTATGGGGGACTATACACGACGTTGCCAGATAGATAGATAGATAGATAGATTGAAGAAAAGGTAGAACTAAAGTCGGGCACGCTAGCCCGACTAAAAAGGTAGCAATTTGAATACAATGAGGTTTGAAAATTGTAGTTTAATTTGCAGAAAAGACGCAAAAAGTGGCTACTTTCAGTTTGTTAAATGTTAGCTTTTTGGAGCACAGGGGCCGGTTGCACGAAGCCTGAATAAAGTTATCCACTGGATAAAGTTATCCACTCCAAAGGATTTCTTTAGAATTTATCCGCTGGATAGCGATTTATCCGGTGGATAGCGCTATTCAGGCTTCGTACAACCGGCCCCAGACATATTGATGAAAGCATCTCATTATGATTTGTTTTAATTATCAGGGTTGATTTCTCGTGGTATTTTGGATAGAAAAGTCGTTTTTTTCTAAGGGCCTATTTATATAAGGCGAGCCAGCCCGGTTTAGCGGGCTGGTTTCTTTTGTTTTTACGCCTGAACACAAAAGAAACCAGTCCGCTAAACCGGGCTGGTTCGCCTCATATAAACAGGCCCTAAGGTTCATTTGACAGTGAGGGACGGGACACGCGCGCGCTGGAAAGCCCGCCACAAGACCACGTGACCTACGACAAATTTTGCGTGGTTAAAAAGGAAAGGGAAGGGAAACGAAGGAAATGAAATGAAAGGAAGCGAAAGGAAATGAAAGAAAAGAAAATGAAAGGAAGCGAAAGAGAATAAAAAAAATTAAAAATTTACTTTACCCATAAAAAAGATATCATTACTACAATTTCAAAAACTTTACAATGAGAAATGTATTGCATTATAGAAAAAAATATGTTGCAAATTGGTGCTTTAACGAGGCTTGGCTTTTCAAAAAAAAGTTTCTTTTGCCAATTTTCTCAATGCTTTTCTATCAATTTTGGCTCCAATATTAATTGGAAACTCTTTCATAAACAAGAAATGCTTGGGTTTCATTGATGATACGTTATTATTGACAACAAACTCTTTCCCGCACCATTCAGCCAGATCACTGACCCTCCCTTCCAAGTTAGATCCGGGAACTTCGATGATGCAAGCGCAGACATCATGCTTGTCGTCCTTATTTGGCACACCAACTATTACCGCATCTTGTACATCCGGGTTCTCAAGTAATATCTCTTCCGCCTCGATAGGAAAGAAGGTCATCTCTTTAGTAATAATCAAATCAACTTTCCGTCCCAGTACTTTCAGCCTTGCTCGGTCATACATTATGCCATAATCACTAGTATGAACCCATCCTGTTGGTCTCTTGGTCGCTATGGTAACAACAGGATCCTCGAGGTACTCTAGGAACATCTTGGGCCCTCGTACGCAGATTTCTCCTTTGGTCCCTAAAGGTACCACTAAGCCCTTGTCATCAATGACCTTGACTTCGATATCTGGAAACATGTAGACTTTACCAAAATCTTCTTTATTGTTAATTGTTGCTTGAGAAAGAGGTTGAATTCCAACTGTTAGAACTTCAGTCATCGCGTAAACAAAGATGGCGGCTTTCTTGGGGAAGACGTCCAGCAAGGCTTTAACTATTTTACGAGGAACAGTTTGACTTCCGAATCCCCAAGCAGTTACCTTAAAATCATAAATCAAATTAAAATGATATCACGTTTTTATTAATGTATTATTGATATTGATTAGTTCACTTGTGCAAGCGGAAACTCATAGGAATTGAAAAGTGTACCAAGGTCCACGGTTCCATGCTCCGAAATATTCACACAAAATTAGCATAATTTTGCCCCGGTGGGGGGGACTCCGATGGTTAACGATCGAGGATGCTCGTCATATCTTTTAGATGTAAAAATCAACGATTTGGTATCTTTTAGGGTTTAAAATATGAAATTTGCCAAATTCTCACTTTTTGGTATCTTTTAGGGGTTAAATAGCACTGAAACTCATGATTTTAGTATCTTTTAGAGATCAAAAACTTGTGAAGCCACGCCCTTTTGAAAAACGTCAGGTATCTTTTAGGGGTATTTTTGAAAAATTCCGACGAGCATCCCCGATCGTGACTATATTAGATACTCGTAGCTAGATTCAAAATGGCCGCTTGATGCAGTAAATCAACCATTTGATGAGGTTTTAGAACAGATTTTCATTTCTGCATGTTTATTATAAATGTCGTTTACTTAGTTTGTAATTTGAAAGGTTGTTGAAACGATAAAATGTGTGATTTTATTTAGGAATTTAAAGGTTTTTCGACGAATAATCAAATAGGCTCCGGAGCATGGAACCATAGCAATGCACTGTCAGTCGTTACACGTTTTAAGTGAACGTTTTAATTTCACATAACGAGTAATGTCATGATCAGTCCGAGTCAGTCAGTCAGTTATAGGTGGTCAACCGCTTTGTCACTTGCCAAACTGTCAAGAGGCAGTACGTTGAGCAATTTATTGGATAATGTTATACCTTGGAAAAATCGTACTTTTCGTGGAAATTTTCAGCGAGCATCTGCATTACGTGTTCTTGAGGTATACTACAACCACTGCAATTCTCGGCTATGACAATATCAAACATGAACTTGTAGGAATCCTTCATGGTAAGGTTGGTGTATAAAGTTACGATGTGCGTACTACCAAGATACAGAGATAGGATAAAAGAAGGCGCACCATTGCCCCATGAAAGTGGCCATCCACAGAAAGACTTTCTATCACCGTCCAAGCCCATACCAGGCAGAACGATATTCACAGAGTTGATGATGGAAAAATGCGTGTACACTACAGCCTTTGCTTCTCCTGTGCTACCAGAAGTGAAGCATACAAAGGCAGCATCATCTGGATCTACTTCATTTTCAGCTTGTCTCACATCTGGTTGGTTACTGTCAACGTCAATGAGATTCTCATATCGTAGAATGTTAGGATGGTTGATGTTTGTTTTGCTCTCTCCAACAGTGATGATGATTTTAGCGTAAGCTTGACCATGTTCGTCCTTTTGCTCGATGATTTCACTGATTTCACCTTCGATGCGTTGCCGCTGCTCGTCTGTAATTCCATCGAGTCCAGTTATAAGTCCTGTGCATTTTAGCCTTTTTAGAAGAACCAGTTCGTACCACTCGACATCTCCAGGACACATTAGCACTGCCAAAATACCAATGCGTTGCATAGCCATCCAACAAACGATAAACTCAAGACTATTTGCTGCATACAGTAAGATCCTGTCACCTCTCTTGAAGCCAAGTTTCAGAAGAGACGCAGCAAACTTGACGGATTGATCTTTGAGTTGTTGATATGTCAGGCTGGTTCGTTGTTCGTTGGTATCATAGATGACGATGCATTCTTTGTCAGGATTGTTTGCTGCGTGTTTGTCGAGTATTTGGTGCAGGGTATGATACTCTAATGGGTTTGATCTTGGTTTGTGAAAATAGCTCATTGTGGCCATCTTTAAATCGTGTATTAACTGTAAGACACCAACAACTACAAAAAACAAAGGGAAACGTTATTAATCAATCGCTGCTTCATTGGCAATAGTTATTGACGGCATAACTTAAAAAAAAACCTAAAAGATACCGGACATTTTTCAAAATGGCGTGGCTTCTGAAATTTTTCGTCTCTAACAGATGACCAAAATATGAATTTCAGTGCTATTCAACCCCTAAAAGATACTAAAAAGTGATCAGGATTTGGGAAATCTCATATTTTAAACCCTAAAAGAGATCAAATCGATGATTTTTACATCTAAAAGATACGACGAGCATCCTCGATCGGAGTCCCCCACCCCTCCGGGGGAAAAAATGGTTTCACACTTATATGGCGTGCACTGACCCTAAGGTAAGCATTGTTCAATTTGTTTCTTTAATTAGACGCACCCCACATTTATTTAATTATTAAGCATTTCGAGCCAGCAGCGAAAGAACGCAATGTTGTGAAACAGAAGGTAATCTTAGCCTCACTTGCAGACGCCTGGAAACGTCTCCAGCGGATGTTATGGTACAGTCACGCGCGCTTGAAATACAAAAGAGTTCCAAAACCATTTCGCTCTATTAACATGGTGTATTGTAAAAGTCGATTTCGGTGCAAATGATTTCGTCTACTTTCATGCAAAGTAGTGCTTCTTTATACTAGTATTCAATACAATATACGAATTCTTTATGATATATTAAGTCAGTGCTACGCATAATACTTATGCGTAGATCTAGTCCTAATGAATCATAGACTACCTTTATCATTAGCTGTCCTTGTCACATAGAAAAAATGAAAAAACAATAATGGCATGAATAAATTAAATCACATTTTTGTTTTCTAAGGTATTCAGGTTCACACACGGTGCAATGAAAACGACTCTAGTTATCGCTATTTAGTAGTAAATAGCACTAATCAATCAAAAGAAAACAATGGTATTAGCATGAAATATCACTGTTTAGTGGTAATTGTGTGGCACACTTTTAGTGCGTGCACTGTAGTACTACGTATATATATGTATATGAAGTTTTGGTGGGTACGGCTTGAGGTGTTTTGACTGTAAATACTTTTGTTTGGATAGTGCTAGTTACTATTTTCTCGATCGCAAACGATCGAGAAAATGAAATTCGATTATATGGAAACTACGTTTTTCGATCCTACAACCGTTTTCGATCCATTTCGATCGTCTACGATTACAAGGATCATTTTTCGATCGCACGATCGGAATGCTGCGATCGTTCTCGGCCGTTTCTCGATTATATGGAAAACAGGCTTAAATGAAGGTAACTATTGCACACATTTATTGTTCGCAATCTACCATACCAATTACCTTTGATTGTATTGCGCCTATTTGAAAGTAAATTTGGTTCAAAAAGTATTAACCTTAGATATATCGGCTTGCATTGCATCACTGCGGAGTCATTTACGTAATTACTTTCTGTAACATACCCATCAGGGCAAGGGGCATGCAAGAAGAGTTATATTTCGATAATTAAATCATATACAATACTCTATATACACTTTAGACAATTCACAAACAATAATCTTTGTATGCCTATACTCATGTCTACCCGTGATCAGTATACGATTTCTGCGCATTTTAAAATCTGTACGGATCCAAGTCCTAAGCAAACAAGCGGCTTCGATTTTAAATAACGACCTGTATTTCGATTTTAACCGTCAACGCACACTTTCAAACTCATTTTGACTGACATCAATAGATTCTTACTTCTTTTGGTTTTTGAAAGGTGTGGCAAACGCTGTAAATTTTTTGCAAAACAACATCGTAATGTGTGTTGAAGTGAAAAATCGAAAATGTTTGTTTAGGATTGGCCATTGCAGCTTGGGACACAAGCTCAAAGAGCTCAAGTCAGTATAAAGTTGGTGCAATTTATATTTTTAAAACCAGATTATCGCTATATCATTATCAAGCATTTATTAGCGACAATTATACCGATTAAAAGTCAAATTTCTAAAGTCTGCTTGTCTACATATAACTATATCAAAAGTTACGTAATCTTCTTACTATTGTATGCATACCTTTATTTTTTTTAAGACAGTCTCCTTAAAATATTCGATTCTGAATGCTTCGATTCTTTGTTGACGTCGTTACCCTGAAGCTGTACGGTAAACTGTATACGTATAAATTATGCTAAAACACCTAAAATCACTGAAGTGCGAACTGACGTGCAACAGTTTGTGTACTGTACTCGTCACTCACGACGTCTAACTTGAAAAAGCCACTGTAGCTTGATTGGACGAAATTGTGTAACTTAAGAAGTGCTAACCAACTTGAATATAGGTCATGCATTCCTATGTTTTGTCTGTAACCGGCTTTTATGCTTGGGTCAGTCACGACTTTCCACAGCCTAATTGAAAGAATGTTTAGTAAACCTATAGTACACACAGGGAGCCCGGCTTACGAGATATTGCCGACTCCAGTGATAGAGTCGGACTCTTATGTCAACAACTAGAGGTCACGCAGCGCGCAAACCAGTTGATACGACCTGTAATAAAACACCACTATTTATTTAAATAGTGTAACGCAAGCATAAGAGAGAGGAAAAAAGAGAAGGGCTGAAATGCGGGTAGATTTATCACAGGCGGACCAGGCCAATTCCCTGTGGCTTATTAATCGAAGGGTCGCGAGATCGAGCCCCATAGAAATCACTAAAAAATATTATTAGTCTATTTCTTTCTTTTCTTCTTCTTCTTTAGATAAAAAAATTCCCTGTGCTGTAAATAACTTTTTTCTGAAAACAAAACATTTTTTAAACATGTTTTTATATTTTTATCCCCCCACGGAATAAAATATAAAAACATGTTTAAAAAATGTTTTGTTTTCAGAAAAAAAGTTACTTACAGCACAGGGAATTTTTTTATCTAAAGAAGAAGAAGAAAAGAAAGAAATAGACTAAAAATATTTTTTAGTGATTTCTATGGGGCTCGATCTCGCGACCCTTCGTTTAATTAGACACAGAGAATTGGCCTGGTCCGCCTGTGGATTTATCGTTATATGTGGTCCAGCAGTTGATGGGACACTTGAAGCCAGCATGACGTATGATGCAAGTGTTCGCTCGGAGAACCAAACCAAACAGTTTGTGGGTTCTCTAAGTTTAGTAAAATGGTTAATAACGACAATAACTGATTCAAAATTTTTATTGTCGTATTGGAATTTGTATTAAACGGACAACCGTTAATAAAATTCAAACCTACCGCATCAGTAAAATGAGAGATTTGTGCATGACTAATATCTCTAACTGAAAACTGTTCCGGGAGAATTTTCTACAGATTTAAATAAAAAAAATCGGTGAGTTGTAAACAAGATTCAAATTGACTCAGAAATTCTAAATTTACAAGTCCATTAACTGGATTGAAAACTGCTTAAAGCCTCGAGACAAATGCTGATACCCTCTGGTTAATTATCAACTGTCCCATCAACTGCTGGAACAGATAACTTTAAAACAAGGTCTTCGTAAACCGTCTATTTTGTCGATTAAAAGCTGGTCAGGGAAAAACCGAAACCAGAGTCATTTGGGTTAAACTATACTCTTCCGTTTAAGCTAAATATGGGTCCGACCAACTGTACGAAAGTCGGCTATTTACGAGATGCACTAATTTCGTTTCAGCCCTTCTCTTCTTTTTCTCTCCTTATGGGGTGACGTTACACTAGTTAAGTAAATGGTGGTGTTTTATTACAGGTCGTATCAACTGGCTTACGTAACAATCTCATTATTAACGGCCGGCTGGTTTGCGCGCTGCGTGACCTCTAGTTGTTGACATAAGAGTCCGACTCTCCAGCTATCACTGGAGTCGAGTCGGCAATATCTAGCAAGCCGGGCTCCCTGTGTAGTACAATACAATACAATTAACTTTATTTCAAGAGGTTGCGTATTTAAAAAAATATATATACTCTTCCGATACGGCCCTAACAAAATTATAGTAATGAAAAGGAAAATACATTAAATTGTTAAAATGAATAAATAAGATAATAATGTAAAGTTGACTTAATCAGTAAATTCGTGAGACAGACAGATTTTCGTTGGTATTTGATACAGATTTCAAAAAAAGGGTTTTAGCATGGGAGAGACGGTCTTCAGTAATATTCAGTTTGTTAAAGTGGACTAAAGCATTATAAAAAAAAGATCTTTTTAAGCTGTTAGTTTTGGGCTTTGGAAGATAAAAGGAGTTGTTCATTCTAGTGTTGTAGTTTTATTTCTTTGTTCGGTTCATGAGGTTGAAATGATGTTGACCGAAGTGCACACGATTTTATTCACGCTTATCTGAAATCGTGAAATAACACTCTAGGGATTGTTCTATATGTTTTAATAAATTATAATGCATTTCATACCCCAAATTATATACCCCAAACTTCAGATCAGCAGCCAATTCTTGGTCTCTATCTTGATACTGGCATGCTATCACAGGGAAGGTACTCCACCAATTACACTCAAGAAGTTATTGTTCCCTTGGAGGTATAGGAAACAGAGAACCAATGACATAGAAAGAGGGAATGGGGATATTGGGAGGGATGGCATTCAAGCTTGGGATGATAATAAGGAGACCTTTACTTGGAAGTCTGTTGCTTGTAAATTTAACAAGTTGGCATTTTGTTTGACTTTGGTTTGTGTGGCATTTATATGTATTGGTCTGCGTTTGAGGTAGACTGATTCCATAAGCCATAAAAAAATGATCTTATAAAAAAATAAGCTTATAAAAGAATTTTAACATGTTGGCATTTTGTTTGACTTGGGTTGGTGTTTATATTTGTTGGTCTCCTTTTGAAGGAAGACTGATTCCAGAAGCCATAAGCCATAGTGTCCATTCTGTTGCTTATAAATTTAACAAGTTGGCATTTTGTTTGACTTGGGTTAGTGTTTATATTTGTTGGTCTGCTTTTGAGGTAGAATGATTCCAGAAGCTGTAGTTTCCATTTATCATCTGAGGGTGACTTGCAAAATTAGCCTATTTTTGAGGTAGTCAGTGACAAGTGATGTGAAAATCAAGATTGTCAGTCGTCTTTATTTACTACAACTACCAGAATGCTTTGCTTGATTTTTTTATAGTGAAATTAGCACAATTAGTAAAATGACACCATAATGCAGATCGACTATTAAATTTTCATTGATATCAAATAAGATTAAATAATAAAAATAATAAAAAATAAATAATAAAAATAAAAGTAAATAAAAAAAGAGAGAAAACATAAAATTATTAAAACAAAACTCGAAAATGCAAATGAAAACATATGTGAATAAAAAAACAAAGCTATCAATGAATGTTTTTGTGTAAAATCACCTGTTTTGTTCAATATAAAAATAAAATGTAGACTTTTTGGTAGATTTTTTGGTAGCATTTTAAAAGACCTAATTCAGTGACATTCTCTGGGGAAACAAGCAATTACAGAAGTGATAAAGGGCAACAAATATGCAAATTCCATTTTAGAAAGTGGCAAAAAACGCAATAATTGATGCAAATATTCACTAAAAATATATTGAAATTCCCCTCAGATTGGCAAATAACTTGAAAGATTGCTGAAATTGAATGAATCAACAATGCTTATTACGTGTAAAAAATCATAGCAATTTGAATACAATGAGGTTTGAAAATTGTAATAATTTGCAGAAAAGCCGCAAAAAGTGGCTACTTTCAGTTTGTTAAATGTTAGCTTTTGATGAAAGGCTCACCTTATATGTTGTTTTAATTATCAGGGATAATTTCTCGTTGTATTTTGGATAGAAAAGTCGTTTTTTCTAAGGGCCTATTTATATGAGGCGAGCCAGCCCGGTCACGTTTAGCGGGCTGGTTTCTTTTGTTTTTACGCTTGAACACAAAAGAAACCAGCCCACTAAACCGGGCTGGTTCGCCTCATATAAACAGGCCCTAAGGTTCATTCGTCCAGTACGATGTATATTGAGTTTGCATAAAAGTGACGACAGTGAGGGACGGGACACGCGCGCGCTGGAAAGCACGCCACAAGACCACGTGACCTACGACAAATTTTGCTTTGTTAAAAAGTAAAGGCAAGGGAAACGAAGGAAATGAAATTAAAGGAAACGAAAGGAAATGAAAGAAAAGAAAATGAAAGGAAGCGAAAGGGAATGAAATAAAAAACTAGAAAGATTTGATTTTTGAAAATTTACTTTACCCATTAAAAAAGATATCATTACTACAATGTCAAAAACTTTACAATGAGAAATGTATTGGATTATAGAAAATAATATGATGCAAATTGGTGCCTTAACGAGGCTTGGCTTTTCAAAAGAAAGTTTCTTTTGCCAATTTTCTCAATGCTTTTCTATCAATTTTGGCTCCAATATTAATTGGAAACTCTTTCATAAACAAGAAATGCTTGGGTGTCATTGATGATACGTTATTATTGACAACAAACTCTTTCCCGCACCATTCAGCCAGTTCACTGACCCTCCCTTCCAAGTTAGATCCGGGAACTTCGATGATGCATGCGCAGACATCATGCTTGTCGTCCTTATTTGGCACACCAACTATTACCGCATCTTGTACATCCGGGTTCTCAAGTAATATCTCTTCCGCCTCGATAGGAAAGAAGGTCATCTCTTTAGTAACAATCAAATCAACTTTTCGTCCCAGTACTTTCAGCCTTGCTCGGTCATACATTATGCCATAATCACTAGTATGAACCCATCCTGTTGGTTTCTTGGTCGCTATGGTAGCAACAGGATCCTCGAGGTACTCTAGGAACATCTTGGGCCCTCGTACGCAGATTTCTCCTTTGGTCCCTAAAGGTACCACTAAGCTCTTGTCATCAATGACCTTGACTTCGATATCTGGAAACATGTAGACTTTACCAAAATCTTCTTTATTGTTAATTGTTGCTTGAGAAAGAGGTTGAATTCCAACTGTTAGAACTTCAGTCATCGCGTAAACAAAGATGGCGGCTTTTTTGGGGAAGACGTCCAGCAAGGCTTTAACTATTTTACGAGGAACAGTTTGACTTCCGAATCCCCAAGCAGTTACCTTAAAATCATAAATCAAATTAAAATGATATCACGTTTTTATTAATGTATTATTGATATTGATTAGTTCACTTGTGCAAGCGGAAACTCATAGGAATTGAAAAGTGTACCACGGTTCCATGCTCCAAAATATTCACACGAAATTAGCATAATTTTGCCCGGGAGGGGGGACTCCGATGGTAAACGATCGGGGATGATCGTCGTATCAGAGATCAAAAATTTGTGAAGCCACGCCCTTTTGAAAAACGTCAGGTATCTTTTAGGGGTATTTTTGAAAAATTCCGACGGGCATCCCCGATCGTAACACTATATTTGGTCAATATTTGATACTCGTAGCTAGATCCAAAATGGCCGCTTGATGCTGTAAATCAAACATTAGCGAAATTGCATGATGAGGTTTTAGAAGAGATTGTCATTTCTGCATGTTTATTATATGTGTCGTTTACTTAGTTTGTAATTTGAAAGGTTTTTGAAACGATAAAATGTGCGATTTTATTTAGGAATTTAAAGGTTTTTCGACGAATAATCAAATAGGCTCCGGAGCATGGAACCATAGCAATGCACTGTCAGTCGCTACACGTTTTAAGTGAGCGTTTTCACATAACGAGTAATGTCATGATCAGTCAGAGTCAGTCAGTCAGTTATAGGTACCAACCGGTTTGTCACTTGTCAAACTGTCAAGAGGCAGTACGTTGAGCAATTTATTCGATAATGTTATACCTTGGAAAAATCGTACTTTTCGTGGAAATTTTCAGCGAGCATTTGCATTACATGCTCTTGTGGTATACTACAACCACTACAATTCTCTGCTACGATGATATCAAACATGAACTTGTAGGAATCCTTCATGGTAAGGTTGGTGTATAAAGTTACGATGTGCGTACTACCAAGATACAGAGATACGATAAAAGGAGGCGCACCATTTCCCCATGAAAGTGGCCATCCACAGAAAGACTTTCTATCACAGTCCAAACCCATACCAGGCAGAACGATATTCACGCAGTTAATGATGGAAAAATGAGTGTACACTACAGCCTTTGCTTCTCCTGTGCTACCAGAAGTGAAGCATACAAAGGCAGCGTCATCTGGATCTACTTTATTTTCAGCTTGTCTCACATCTGGTTGGTTACTGTCAACGTCAATGAGATTCTCATATCGTAGAATGTTAGGATGGTTGATGTTTGTTTTGCTCTCTCCAACAGTGATGATGATTTTAGCGTAAGCTTGACCATGTTCGTCCTTTTGCTCGATGATTTCACTGATTTCACCTTCGATGCGTTGCCGCTGCTCGTCTGTAATTCCATCGAGTCCAGTTATAAGTCCTGTGCATTTTAGCCTTTTTAGAAGAACCAGTTCGTACCACTCGACATCCCCAGGACACATTAGCACTGCCAAAATACCAATGCGTTGCATAGCCATCCAACAAACGATAAATTCAAGACTATTTGCTGCATACAGCAAGATCCTGTCACCTCTCTTGAAGCCAAGTTTCAGAAGAGACGCAGCAAACTTGACGGATTGATCTTTGAGTTGTTGATATGTCAGGCTGGTTCGTTGTTGGTTTGTATCATAGATGACGATGCATTCTTTGTCAGGATTGTTTGCTGCGTGTTTGTCGAGTATTTGGTGCAGGGTATGATACTCTAATGGGTTTGATCTTGGTTTGTGAAAATAGCTCATTGTGGCCATCTTTAAATCGTGTATTAACTGTAAGACACCAACAACTACAAAAAAAAAACACAGGGAAACGTTATTAATCAATCGCTGCTTAATTGGCAATAGTTAGTGCCGGCATAACTTAATCTTATCAAGCACTAAATAGTTAAAAATTGCCCGGGAGGGGATGGTGGGGACTCCGGGGATAGACGATCGGGGATGGTCGTCGTAAGTTTTTTTAAAAAAAAAAAAAAAAAAACTAAAAGATACCGGACATTTTTCAAAATGGCGTGGCTTCTCAAATTTTTCGTCTGTAACAGATGACCAAAAATATGAATTTTAGTGCTATTCAACCCCTAAATGATACCAAAAAGTGATCAGGATTTGGGAAATCTCATATTTTAAACCCTAAAAGAGATCAAATCGATGAGCGAGCGACGACGGGCATCCCCGATCGCTTACCCCCGGAGTCCCCCACAGTCCCCCCCTCCCCTCCGGGGAGAACTGATTGTTTCACACTTATTTGGCGTACACTAACCCTAAGGTAAGCATTGTTCAATTTGTTTCTTTAATTATCAAGCATTTCGAGCCAGCAGCGAGAGAACGCAATGTTGTGAAACAACAGGTAATCTTAGCCTCACTTGCAGACGCCTGGAAACGTCTCCAGCGGATGCTATGGTACAGTCACGCGCGCTTGAAATACAAAAGAGTTCCAAAACCATTTCGCTCTATTAACATGGTGTATTGTAAAAATCGATTTTGGTGCAAATGATTTCGTCTACTTTCATGCAAAGTAGTGCTTCTTTATACTAGTATTCAATACAATATACGATTTCTTTATAATATTGTCAGTACTACGCATAATTCTTATGCGTAGTACTAACTTAATAGTTGGTGTAAGCTAGTATTAGATCTAGTCCTAGTGAAACAAAGACTACCATTATCATTAGGTGTCCTTATCACATAGAAAAAATGCAAAAACAATAATGGGATGAATAAATTAAATCACATTTTTGTTTTCTAAGGTATTCAGGTTCGTTGTGTTTAATACAAACTATCACACACGTTGCAATGAAAACGACTCTAGTTATCGCTATTTAGTAGTAAATAGCACTAATTAAGCAAAAGAAAACAATGGTATTAGCATGAAATAGTACTGTTTAGTGGTAATTGTGTGGCACACTTTTAGTGTGTGCACAGTAGTACTACGTATATATATGTATATGAAGTTTTGGTGGGTACGGCTTGAGGTGTTTTGACTGTAAATACTTTTGTTTGGATAGTGCTAGTTACTACCAAAGCCTGGTTTACATATAATCGCAAACGATCGAGAGTGGTTGCAAACGATCGAGAAAATAAAATTCGATTATGTGGAAACTACGTTTTTCGATCCTACAACCGTTTTCGATCCATTTCGATCGTCTACGATTACAAGGATCATTTTACGATCGCACGATGGGAATGCTGCGATCGTTCTCGGCCGTTTCTCGATTATATGGAAAACAGGCTTAAATGAAGGTAACTATTGCACACATTTATTGTTCGCAATCTATAAAACCAATTACCTTTGATTGCATTGTGCCTATTTGAAAGTAAATTTGGATCAAGAAGTATTAACCTTGGATCGGCTTGCATTGCATCACTGCGGAGTCATTTACGTAATTACTTTCTGTAACATACCCATCAGGGCTAGGGGCATGCAAGAAGAGTTATATTTCGATGATTAAATCATATACAATACCCTATATATACTTTAGACAATTCACAAGCAATAATCTATGTATGCCTATACTCATGTCTACTCGTGATTAGTGTTACCAGACACAATTTATCCAATTATCTTTTATTCATTTTTCTAGTTTTTTATTGAACAACATTTCAACAGCTATTGATAATTTAGTTAATATATTGCAGATACGATTCACAAGGCAGCGTCGCTTGCGTCACGCTTTCCAGTAAGTCACATGTATATCATAAGTTCAAAGTACAGTCAAATTGACCTTGACAAACATTGAAAATTATGTAATAATTTGGTCATGGTTGTACATGCTTGTACTTGTTTCGTGACGATTTTGGCTATTATGCACCCTGTTGATATTAATTCTATCGTGCACTTAAACTGTACTTTAATACCGTTTATTCGTTGTCATAGTTGACCTTTCTATGACCAAACGCTTTCTTGTGAATCGCATTTTAATTGTCCAGGAACTATTTTCCAGATTTTACTATTTTCATATAAGAACTTCTCTAAAATCATTAAGACAACGACTCTCGAAAATTCTTAGTTAATATCGAATATTGTGACATCAATCATGTTAATTGGATTTAGATGTATCAGCTATAAAAAGAGCTGTACCAAATTGTAACATTAGTTTTTAGAGAGAATTAGAGTTGAACCGTGTTCAGGGGGTTTAACTCTAGGAAGCTGTTAAATAAAAACCTTTAAAGAAGTACCTCGTCTCTACCATTCATTTGAGCTAGTCGCCCCGAAAGGTCCCGTAATATTAGTATACGATTTCTGCGCATTTTAAAATCTGTACCGATTCAAGTCCTAAGCAAACAAACAGCTTCGATTTTTAATAACGACCTGTATTTCGATTTTAACCAACGCACACTTTCAAACTCATTTTGACTGACATCAATAGATTGTTACTTCTTTTGGTTTTTGAAAGGTGTGGCAAACGCTGTACATTTTTGCAAAATAACATCGAAATGTGTGTTGAAGTGAAAAATCGAAAATGTTTGCTTAGGATTGGCCATTGCAACTTGGGACACAAGCTCAAAGAGCTCAAGTCAGTATAAAGTTGGTGCAATTTATATTTTTAAAAGCAGATTATCGCTATGTTATTATCAAACATTTATTGGCGACAATCATACCGATTAAAAGTCAAATATTAAAAGTCTGCTAGTCTACATATAATTATATCAAAAGTTACGTAATCTTGTTACTGTTGTATGCATACCTTTATTTCTTGAAGTCAGTCTCCTTAAAATATTCGATTCTGAATGCTTCGATTCTTTGTTGACGTCGTTACCCTGAAGCTGTGCGGTAAACTGTATACGTATAAATTATGCTAAAACACCTAAAATCACTGAAGTGCGAACTGACGTGCAACAGTTTGTTCCATTCTAGTGTTGTAGTTTTATTTCTTTGTTCGGTTTTGAGGCTGAAATTATGTTGACCGTACTGTACACGATTTTGTTCACGCTTATCTGAAATCGTGTAATAACACTCTAGGGATTGTTTTATTTGTTTTAATAAATTATAATGCATTTCATGCCAGCAGCCAAAAAGAACCGGATTTCACTCAGCTTTATCCACGGTCACGCTTGAAACAGCAGTACAATTACCTACAAACAAAGGAGTCTTTTTTAATAGACCATTTCGGTCTATTAATTGTGTGTTGAATTCTTAACAAAGAATGCAGCTTGATTTGATAAATTTTGATTGATTGACTTGACTTTATTGGTTTCATGACTGAAAGGCGTTGTGTTTCGTACACTGCTGACCATTTTCAAATTTCTGTCCATTTAATAATCCACTAGAAAAAGGGAGCATAGAAATTGTGTAGCGTTATTTTTTAGTAGTGGAATATGGGTTTGTGCATCAATAACAAAGCAGGAGTATTCTTTGACTACATGTCCTTTGACTGACTTAGAAAGAAAATTATGTTTTGCAGTGCCACAAGAAGCACTACAACTACAAATAATATCGTGACCATAAACATTTGTACGAGCGCAGAGCACGTTAGACCCTTGGCGTATCCTAATGCATTGGAATAACGTAGGAGACTGGGAACTGGCAACAGACGAAAGCAAACTGCCGAAGGGAAGGGGAAAAGCAAATTGTTCGCTCGTCTCCACCCCCCACATCCACGCCAAAGCACCGAGCTTACGGCAAAAACGCAAATTAAAAAATTATAAAATGCTTGAAATTTCACAAAACACGAATGATTTTTTCTTATATATTTTCAATTCAATTAAAAAACTGAATCACTTTTTATCGACTATTATAAATATTACTACAGAGGATAATTAAGTATATTTATTTTGTGTGACCCAAAGAGGTCGCACAGGAAACGGAAGACGGTCCTTGAAGAGATATTTTGCAATCGACTTGTTGTTTGTGCATGCAATATCGGCAAGCTCACCAAGTTTCACCAGCTAGGTAAATGATTTGTTTTAACTCAAATTAACGAAATACTTGACACGCTTTTACGTACTGTAAGATTCTACCGACAAACATTTCAATGTGTACTTTTTGCAATCGGACCTCATAAGTCGCAAATGCAACTTGCATAGATGTCCATCAATTGCAGAACCTTTCATTTCCCCTTTTACATGGACTATGAACCCTGCAATAACTTCATATGAACAACATTTTTAAATGATTTCGTCTGACGAATCACTACTGTTGACGATATTGACTGTATTGACTGTAATAGACCCTCCCGCATTCACTTGACTGACCACAAAACAATTGGTTTACAACGAGGCTAGAGCGAATCAATACAGAGAATGTATGGATTTATACAATCGGGTCCACGGCTCCATCCTCGGTGTAAGTCTATTGTTTTGTGCATATAAGTGAGTTTAATAAGGCATGGGTCTGGACGCCATTATTGCAAAATCAATGTTTTTGAATGTTTTGGTAGTTTCTCCTATCAAACAAACATGAGACTTGAAAAATCCTACTGCATGACACTGAGAAATCCATCTTCAGTGTATTTCTGTAAATGTTTGTTTATCCTAAGCTTTTAATTTAGAGTAGTTTAAGGGTCCAGGGGCCGGTTCCTAGAAAGACGGATAACTCTATCCTAGGGAAAAAATATGAGCAATTCTTGGGATAAAGTTATTCTAGGGATAAATTGGGTTCCTGAATTAAGGTAATTCCGTAGCTGCGCATATTTCGAATTACAGAGTTTTACATTTATAATCATCAATAGATACAGAGTTATGTCTGAGAAACACTTTAACGTAAAAATACGAACAGTTTTCACATTTTCAAGCGAAAAATTACGAATTTTTTTAACTCGCCCCAGTCCATACTCGGAAAAGCCTTATTGAATTTTGAGGATATTTCTCAAAATATCTCACAAACCACTGACCGGCACCTATCTTTTTTATTTCATAATATCATTTGAAATCATGTTTTTTAAAACATATATGGTCGATGACAAAATTCTATGGCTAGATTTTTCGTTATTTTGAAAAGTGTTTCGTTCAAAGCATCGATTAGGCCCGTAAAAATTTTGTTAATTTGTGCTTTAATTAATTATTTCTCTTCGCTGTTGAATTTTAGTGCAAATCTTTTGCATTATATCAGTAGCCCAATGTATAAGGAGCACATTAAAGCACATTCAAAATATTTTGTATTGACCAAGCTCAGTGAAGAGATACTTTTATGAATGATACGAATGTTAGACGATAAATTGACAAAAGTGGGTATACTTTAAAACATTTTTCTTGCGATATCCAATACGATGACCCCATTTTTTCATATTATATTTTTGATGAAAAACTCAAAATGTTTTACTGTAGAAAGTTTTATCAAAATTCTATGGCTAGTTCTATTTCTACCGAATTACCTTAAAACGATTGAAAACTTAATTGTAACCTTAGATTTAATTAAGCAATGACAGAACTCGATTTACAACCAAATACAAAACCAAATTGCTCGTTTTCTGTCGTAGTTTCGACGTTTTTCACTAGTAAATTTTTCTTTTCCCTTGAATTAGTTTGACGGGAAATTGATTTTGTACATTTAAGGTGGTAGATATGGATGACTCAGACCCCATTTTCTTGTCACAAAATGATAATAATTGATTATCCGAACAACTTTCTCTGATATAGTCATTGTGAGCATAAATTATATTACACCGGAGATAAGCCGCAATTTGGATGACAGAAGCCCCACAAGCGTAGCTATTCATTCAATTTGTTACATATACCTTCATTACAACCTATAACTATAAAACGTTTCACAGTAAAAATTCACTTATTTATGGACATTTTAATTTCACAGCATCCCAGAGCATATTTACTAAAAGGACTAAAAGTGAACTTTAGAGACTTTTGTGGTAATTTTTATCTGGCGCCAACAGATTAATTTTTTTCTCTCTGGGCTGCGGTAGAAACTTGCAAATTCTAACTAGATTAAAATCTCTTTAGTTTTTTCTTTAAACTAGACCCTGAATTCAGGGTTAACTCGTGCCCAAAAAACGGAGGTTTCTTAAAAAACTGAAGAAGAAAAAACAAGAAACAAAAAACAAGACAAAACAAAACAAAACAAAACAAAAAAAGTTGAAAAGGAAGGAAAGTCATTTTATTTTTATTTCTTCGGTAATCATGTTAACCTACTGCCTTGATGTAATTCTTATCCCTTATTCCATTCCCGGTTTTAGAAATTTCTTTGAATATAGCCCATAAAAATAAGGCCAATATATCCCATATGTCCAGTTACTGACAAGCACATATCAAACTGTACATTTGATCGCATGTACATGGACTCCATAATTCATATTTAAACATTTTAAACATAAGAATGAAAACAAAAAAAATCAACAACTTGACAGTGAAAATGACATAACAAGGGTAAAATAATAAAAAATGTAATTCACGCAAAAACTGAGTTTATGTTTTACAACAATATGGATTTTATTTTTACAAACATTTTGCAAGGTATTTTAATAGATTAAATTTTCTTACATTCAACACTACCGAATATACTAATAACAGCAAAAAAGAGTTACCTTATAGATCCAGTCACGAATCAACAACATGCAATTATCTCTAGCAGATTTCTTATACAATTTTTGCTTATTTTAACTTTGTCAGATCGAGTATACTGTCACTCTCTTCGTTAATTCCGTTAATTTGATGCTAAGACAGGCGTGGCGACCATGTTGGTCTCTTCGTTTTTCACTGCCAGGGCAGTTTCCTCACGAATGGAAGAAGTAGCGACCACATTTTTGCTGTTCTCTTCGTCTTTTAGCTCCTAAAAGAGCTCCCTTACATTGGGAAGGGGTATTATCATGGTTTGATTTACTTTCATCGCCCGCAAAAACAAATCGAACAAGCCAGATCGATGAAAAATCCCTCGTGGTTGATTACTAGCTACCAATCTTCTTCCCTCTTCTTCTGACAGAAAGGAACGCCTAGTCACAACTGATTCTCGCTTCGTAATTAACTAGCTTCCCACGGTCAAACGACGAGTAACGTAGGGAACAAACGTCGTGTAAACAAACCAAATGCTACTAAAATCGAACCTATGAATATACTGCTAGTTAGATCTCTTATTTGTGAACAGGTTACTGCAATTTATACTATTTTGTAGTTTGTTTTGTCGACATTTGGAATAACGCATGACATTGCGCATGTGCATGTGTAAAAAAATAAACAAACTGAACAGGGGTATTTTTTGCAAACGACCGCACAAAAAAGACAATAGAGTCTAATCATCGTAATTTCTTGTATAAACAAAAAAACTGATTTGGTATACGACGCTTTATTTATTTTTTTTTATTGGAGTTAGAAATTATAATATTCCCACACGTTTCGCTGAAAAAAATCGCAGAGGGATAAACTCTGAGTTCTCGCCATACGTGCAAGGTTAATGGATGGGGAGGGGGAGGTTAGATCTAAACTAGGATAGGGAGGGTGATGTTGGACAATGACATAGGCAATTCAGGCTTGTCTGAACTTGCATAGACTTTCGACTTGGAATCAAAAAAAAACTGAACCTAATTTAATACTCGTGCCCTCGGCCTAAGGGCCCGGGCACGAGTAAAAACTTTTAATTTATCGAGTTATTTAACAAAAATCAAAATATTCAGTTGGGGTGCCTGTGGGATTTTCGCACCTTAGGTGTGAAATTTTACACATCTGTTTCAGATAATTTCATACAAAAAAGTATATAGTATACACCTATCTAAGTATTTTGGAGGAAAATGGAATATTTTTATTTTATTTTTTTCTTATAAAAAGACCCAATTCATCCATATCTACCACCTTAATATGATAAAGTCAATGACGTTTTTTCGGTCTAATTTGAGTTCCTATATAAAACAATGTCACAAAAACGATTGCTGTTTTAATTTTATATTTGTGTTATAATTTCCATTTGCCGGGCCACAAGTAGCCTGATGAAATCAGTAAACAAAGCGCGGCAGCGTCTCATTTTCCCGCCGTCGAAAACCAGTTTTTTTTTCGGTTTAACCAGAGAAACGTGTGCCCGCGAGCAATTTACCGCTGCAAACGCCGCGCGCGTGCCAAATCCCGCAAAAAGGCAACAAGAATAACACAATGAGTCTTCGAAAATTATGCTTCAACCAGCCAAAACCTTCATTTTTTTGCGCGGGACTTTATTTTTTTCTTCATTTTTTCTGAAAGATTTCGTAAAACTCTTTCTTTTGGCGAATATTTAAGTGGTTTAGGGTTTCACTTTTCAAAGCGATTTTAAGTTAAAGACGAAAACAAAACTGTACATTTTGACAAAATATTAGAACATATACAATTTATTTTCCCATATTTGTGTAAAATAATGTCTGATTGAGATTACTTGTAAGCACTACGTCATTAGCTTTGTTAGTTTTTGAATAATATTTTTTGTGTGAAAAATGCATTTTTCGCCATTTGTTCTTCAAAAATGTCAAAACATGGTTCCGTTCAAATATTTTATCTCGAAAACAGGCGCGGGACCATATAGCTTTCTATCCATTTATCGATTAATCAATAAATTCTCTATAAAATATTTTTCTAAGAAAAAATCGTGATGACTTTTGCTTAAGTAATCAGTACCCTTAAGAATAAAACGCGCGCGCTGTTGTCTGTAAATGAATGCAACTAAAATTTCATTCTACTTTAATCTTTGTAGTTTTTCCAAGCTATGAGTTACTTTCACAAGCCAAGGCCAAATGCACTGGAGAGCAAGAGGCTGTTTGATTTCCTAGAAGAATATGCAGTCAAGTTACCGGACAAAGAAGTAATGGTTTTCTATGACGAACATCGACAACGTTCATCTTTAAGTTTCAAGCAATTAAATGACCAGTCCAGAATCCTAGCGTCCGCCATGATAAGAAAGGGTCTGAGACGAGAAGACAGAATTGTCATATGCGTTCCTAACTCTTTCGAGTATGCTGTGGCTTGGCTAGCGTCAATCCGCATCGGAGCATGCGCGTTGCTCACATGTCCATATGATTTGACGGATGGGAGAGAGTTATTGTTGACACAGCTGAAATGTGAAGGTTTTGTTTGCGGGCTCAATGTCAGCAAAGACAAGAGATCACGTGCCGTTGACGTTCTGACAAAATTGACCTCAATGCAAGATTCCAATGGAAAACAATGTCTCCGATCGATCATTCTAATTGGAGCGGATGACAAAAGTATAATTCCACACGACAATGTTTCGCTGTATGAAGAACTAATGACACAGGAAGACCAACCAGGTGTTTTGAATGAGGTGCAGAAAACAGTTGATTGTGACGATTTATGTTTTGCGTTGCTATCTTCTGGTACTACTGGTGTTCCGAAAGCAGTCGGTCACACACATCATGGTATTGTAAATGCTATCAATCTGGATGTCCCTGGAGGCTTTGAACAAGATACTGTTAGTTTCTCAGGTAGGAATATGCACGCAGTCAATGTGATGGTGGTGGATGGCGGTGGCGGTAACAAAGGAATTCATGAGTAGTATGTTATAACATGATGGAAATGGTGATGTAGCTATGTGCATCTTCTATAAGAAAAATACACTTATTTCGTGGTCGTAGGTCCCTAAGGTAAAAGATCGGGGAGGCTCGTCGTATCTTTTAGGGGTAAAAATCGGCGATTTGGTCACTTTTAGGGTTTAAAAATATGAAATTTGCCAAATTCTCACTTTTTAGTATCTTTTAGGGCTTGAATAACATTGAAACTCATGATTTTGCCAGTATCTTTTAGGGGTATTTTTGAAAAATTCCGACGAGCATCCCCGATCATTTATCCCCGGAGTCCCCCCTCCCCCCCCCCCCCCCCCCCCCCCTCCCGCCTTTGGGTCGTAGGTAAACATAAGACAAATCGACCAAAAGGAATTATGGACAAAGGACCATAGTTCTTTATGTAAATATATTGCTGCAACCCATAACCGTCTATCACCGATGCACTTTTTATTTTGTCATCATCTTTTTAAGTTAGCTTTTTACTTGTAATTAATTATTTTATATTGTAGCATTTCCGATTTTTATTTTACAGCGCTTAGAGCTGTCTTGTATAAGCGCTATACAAATATTTTATTTTGAAGAAGATAGCTACAATCATATGATCTAGCCTATAAAGAAAGACTACCAGCAATTTTGCTAGCCTTTGTTACAATAGTTTTCAACATATTCATATTCTAAGAATGTTAATCTTGACTTTAAATAATCCTGATACAACTTTTCTAATTATTGATTCGCTGTCCATCAATACCGTCTTCTGCATTTCTCCTAAAACTTTACTACTCTTCTCTACTTCCTTTCCAAATACCATTTCAACGTATTTTGACGTCTCCTTCACTCCTCCACCAAGTGTTCCTATTATTAATGGTACCACTGTGATTTTATATCCCGGTCTTCTTTCACGCATTTCAAATGCCAGCTGACGGTACTTGTTTAGTTTCTCTACTCGTTTGTCTTCGATGTTAATTTCTTGAGGACATGCCATGTCACAAATCCAAATTGTCTTTGTTATTTTGTCCTCCAGCGTTATTATTATTATTATTATTATTATTATTATTATTATTATTATTATTATTATTATTATTATTATTATTATTATTATTATTATTATTTTCATCATTGATTTCCTTTCATTGATGCTTCAAAAATCCATGTTTACTTTCGGTTGTGCTAACGCCTTTCTGTCCGACAACTTTTTTTGAAGTAGTTCAATGTCATTTTTTCTACCTTTTACCAGGCTGGCCAATATCATGGGGAAGCGAGGCGCCACTTCTCGCTGCAGCACTGGTCATAGGCTTCACATTCGTGACATCGCCCTTTGCTAAAATCACCCCAAATGACTCCTACGACTTTATGCTGAAAGTCACGGAACAAGAAAAGTGCGATAGCCTCTGTATTCCCCAACATGATCTTCCAAGAATGATTGCCGAGAAATTCCACGAAAAATACGATTTGTCCTCGGTTGAGGGGCATGGCTATGGTGGCCAGATAGTTCCCAGGAAAACCATGCGGTCTTTACTGGAAATTCTTCCTGATAAATATGTGATCCTGGTTTATGCTTCCGTCGAGGCCATGACTGTCGCTCTGCAGCCTGTAACTTCACGAAACATCGATTCTGAAGATTACGGCAAGATGTATATTTTACCTGATATTGAAGTAAAAGTCGTTGGCGAGGATGGCTTGATTGTTCCTTATGGTCATACAGGACTGATTCACGTCCGAGGGCCAAAGGTATTCAAGGAATACATAGGAAACCCGGAGAAAACTACAGCAGTAAAATCGGAAACTGGATGGATGAACACCACAGATTATGGTATCATGTTCGAAGGAGGCTTGCTAAAAGTCTTAGGTCGACAACATGATATAATTCATCGAGGATGTGAGAAGCTTTTCCCCGGCGAGTTTGAAGATATTCTGAATCGTCACAAAGACATCACCGACTGCATCATTGTAGGAGTTCCAGATGACAACGTAATGGAAGAGCTTTGCGCATGCGTCATCGAAGTTCCTGGAGCTAATTTAAAGGGCCGAGTAAAGGAACTGGAGGACTGGTGTAAGGAGAAATATGGAGTGGCCGCAGTTCGTCCTCGGTATTTCGTATTCTTGGAGGAGTATCCCCTTGTTGAGGGTTCCAAAATTGACCGTCGTGCTATTCAGGATCTCGCCAATAAAGAACTGAAGAAATAGGAATAGGAATTAGGCACATGGACGCATTCAAAGTACATTTTTATCACTCTAAATGAATGTACGTTACCTTAATTTACTTGTTATATATTTTTCTAGCATTCATCTTTTATATTCAATGTCGTTTTTTTTAACCAGTCAAGAGTGAATGAGGTAAGGGAACTTATCCCCCATACTATGTTAAGCACAGATAAATGGTAGGGGTGGGGAGGGTGGATAAGAAATTGCGATTAGCCCCCTCCCCCCCCCCCCCCCCCCAATTGAAAAACTGTTTCGCCGTCCCTGACACGTTATGAGTGTGTGTTAATAGTGATGAATATTCAGGGGGTGGTTTGGGTGCTTAGGGTTTAAAACCATAAAAAAGCCAATGATTAATTGAGTCATAAAAGAACTGCATCTCCAGGGATGAATCTCAATGAATAAGTATAAGCGGTAGACAAAAAACAATTTTGACTGGACCTAACGAGGTGTATGTCACCCTTTTTTAAAGTTGGCCAAAACTCCTTTGTAATTAAATCCTGGATCCGCCTCTGATAATTTAGTGATGATCATGATTATAAGTCGCTCATTAACATAGTTTCCAACCCTCCCGGATAAACCGGGAGTCCACAGGGAATTCAATTGAATTCAATTACCCATTTGTACAACATATATCAAAATTCTTCCGTTCCGATTCATTTATTTGCCTGAATCTTTATCACATTCTTTATCAAAATTCACTGAATATTTTATGTAATTATTAAAAATAAATTCATTCGATCGATTGTTTCCTTTGTACTTAGCATGTCTTCAATACACTGTGTAAATTTGATACAAATCAAATTTTAATATTGCCGGTTTTTTATGCATCTTTTAAATCTACAATGTGTTGGGCTTCCTATGTCCAATCAATATTATTGACCAGCGGAAGCTCAAAGACAACATATGCGCAAAACAAAACTCGAGCGCGAACTTTGTAATTTTGGCAGTTTATCAAAACAATTTGAAGAAGTTTTCTTCAAAAAATATGACTATTCCAGCCCCTTGACGACTGAAAATCTAACAATCAAGATGGCTTTGGATGTGAACGTTTGTTTGAAGGCTTTATCTGCCTCATTTTGCCAATATAGAAGCCACACAACCGACACAAGTGTAAAGGATTTGGAACGACAAATTGATGTAAGTAATTGAAAGTTCTGTGATTGTTTGCAAATTATGAATTGTGTTCCTGCGTAGGATTGTGTTTTTTTATTTCCCCTCACTCACAAAATATTGATAATTAGATGTTTTGGTCATGATAGATCAGGATTGTATGGAAAAAAGTTAAAATAACATTTATGCGAGTTTTTTTTGCAAAATTGTACATCTGTCGACTGATTGATGTCTGAAACATCATAATCTTTCCGGAGCAATTTTATCATTTATTTTGCTAGTTGTAGCTATTTTCTGTAACTATTTTCTTTTTTATTGATTTCGTACATGGATAGATTCGTAGAAATAAACTCTAAAATTCAAAACACCTCACAAACATAACATTTACTGTATTTTTAGTTGCAAACAAGTTTTGTACAAACAACACTTGATAAACGTCTAGATTAACCTGTTATTCTTAACCTGCTGTACAGGTTCTAATAGGAATCTCTTCACCATCCAATCCTTTACAAGGATTCTCACCAAAGGAGATACTTCCAGCTGAATGTCTATCCTCATTGGTTGGACTTATTAACGAAAATACCGTCCGTCCTGGACTACATATGAAGGCCATGGTTTTATTGTTCAATTTAGGTTGGTGTGTTTATGTTTATTTGTTGATTTTTAGATGGTATGTTTCCTATTTTTCTTTATTTTTTTATTTTCTCATCTTTAGCCATCATTAAATTAATCATCTCTCTCAATTCATGTTTTTCATGGAGTGCACACCACATAAGTACAAAACAAATCTTAACTATTTAGTGCTAGATAAGATTTAGTTATGCACTGACCATGACTTAGAATCGCTAAGGCATACATAAATATACATGTAATAGAGTGCACACACCAAAAGTGTGCAACATAAATGCCACTAAATAGTACTATTTTAAGCTAATTCTATTGTTTTCTTTTGTTTAATTAGTGCTATTTACTACTAAATAGTGACAACTGTTGCACACTTTTAGTGCGTGCCCTCTACCACAAAGAAGTTGAAATAAAAGCTGTATTTGTTTATGTCTTGGTGAATTCTTAGTAAATATCTGATTTTTATTTAGCACTAAATAGTTAAGAATTGCTGCATGCTTACACGGTGTACTACACTCCAAACTTACATGTAAACAGCAATCATATCTTGTTTTGCTAACCATGTGGATTCAAAACAAGATATGATTGTTGTTAACATGTAAGTCTCAAATCATCTGTGTTTACCATTATTCAGCCAGTGACCCAGAAACAAGAGTTTTGCTACACAATACATACCACCTTACCTCAACGCTAGCAGCATTTCTTCACAGACACCAAGTCACTTGCAATGACAAACTTGTTTTACAAGTAAGTAGTATTCACATTATGTAATAATGGACCTTCTTTGTCTTTATATCAATTGTCAATTCTTAAATGTGTGAGATTTAAATACATACTCCACTTTTAGCTTGGGACTTCTGATGGAAGACTTCAATTAAGTGCCTTGCACTTTATTTCAAAGTAAAAAGGAAATGTCTATGTTTAATGTCCAAAGTTCCTTCAGTGGCTGGAAACCAGTACTGGTCTACCTGGCTGGGAGTGGTTAAACGCTGATATTTCCTTTACCATGCAATATTCTTCCAGGAATCCAACAGAAAGCTAATCAAGGATAAATAAATTAGAAATTTAATTACTGATAGCTGGTGGCTGGCTAGGAGACAAACCAGTTACCTTATTATTTTTATCATAGATTTTGTCACCACAAGATGTTGTTTATGCCAAGTTTTGCATACAATTTTTCAGTGTTTGCAGTTGCTGCAGCGGATTACCTACTGTTGCAAGATAACAACGACAAGTGGATACTTAGAGGAACTGATAAGATTCCTCTTTAAAAACATGTATGTGAAGAAAGTGAAACAAACATTTTACTTGTAATTTAGTTGTTGTCAGTGTTTTAACAGTCGAAGAGTATATGCGCCATTGAGCTTACGTAAAAGTGGTGCTATATCAATGTTTACTTATTTTATTATTATTGTTATTATTAAATTGATATAAAATTTAATGATTAATTTATTACATTCAAAGCTTAGGCAATCAGAATGCATGATATTGTTGAATATTGTGTTTGGTTGACTAAACTTTGATATATAACTATCACAATATTTTTTTTGTGTGTGTGTTTTAGTCAACTTCCAGAATCAGACTTCACCGTCCCTTGTCTTGGACTACTGGCCAATCTATGCAGGCACAATCTATCTGTACAGGCTCATATTAAAGCAATGGTAAGTACTGTATTACCCAATCATTCATCCATTCATTAAAAATTTATGAACCTAGAACAATACGGGAACAATAGAAAATCACTAATTTGAAGGTATCTGTAAATACTGATAAAGACTTTGTCCTGATTTCCATATGGTTTATCTCTATATATATAGGCCAAATTACATTTGATTTCAAAATTTTAAATCTAAAGTAGCAGCATTTTATTCATTTAATTTGTCTTTAGTTCATTCATTAGTACCACCTATTTTAAGGGACTTGATTACCACTGACTGTTCTCTTTTTATTTATTTGTTCGTCCGTTCTTTTGTTCTTTCCTTCCTTCCTTCCTTCGTTCATTCGTTTGTTTGTTTGTTTGTTCGTTCATTCGTTTATTTATTTATGTATTCATTTATTTATTTATTCATTTATTTATTTATTTATTTATTTATTTATTTATTTATTTATTTATTTAATTATTTAATATTTATTTATTTTGACAGGACAACATCAAGTCTTTGTGCAGAACACTGATCTCATTTTTATCTCACAGTAATTTGACTGTCATAATATTTTCCCTTTCTATTCTAACAAGTCTTTCATTAAATGAGCAATTGGGAGAAAAGGTAAGGAAAGCTACACTAAAAAATCATGCGATATTTGTACATCACTTTTATTTGTTCATTTATTTGTTCATTCACTCATTCATTCATTTATTTAATGTATTCATTAATATATTTATTTATTCATTCATTCATTTATTTATTAATTTATTTATTTAGTTATTTAGTTAGTACTAAACATTTATTAAAATATTTCTGTCAATTTATTTTCAGCTATTTAATTCCAAAAACATCCATGAAACATTCCAACTTATTTTCAATATTTTGATAAGTGGTAAAGGAACCTTAACAAGGAAGTATGCTGTGGATTTATTTGTTGATATTCTGGAGAGCTCTAAGATACAACAGTCTCTTATCGTGTAAGTACATACTAGAAGAAGAAAGACTGTTGTGCAGTCTGACGTTTTGGCAGCTTGCGCATCTTCAGCTTTTCTATCAAATTATGATTCAGTCACTCATGTTTTCATTGATTTAATGATTTATCTATTAAGTCATTAATTTATTTATTAACTCTTTCATTCTTTTTGTCTATTCACTCATTTTCCTCCATCCAATCTTTCATTTTTTGTCTATTCATTCATTTCCAACATCTAATCATTCCTTCATACATTCCAAAACACATCCTTTCATTCATTCATTTATTTCTTCACCCATTCCATTCAAATCATTATTCACTTGCTACAATGTAGTTCACAAACTCATCATCCATTATCCATTTATTTTTGTCTGTTTTTGTTGTTTCAGGCATCAACACCTCTCTTTTTACATGGAACAGATTTTGATTCTTTTTAGCTCAGTTAAGGCAGAAGAGGCTGCAAAGGTATGCATGGACAATCATGCAATGTGTCACTCTATTGAAACCCTGAGCTCCCTGATCCTCAGGGAAGAGTAACGTGGTATAGTGATGTCCTGGTTTTAAAGCAGTCACTTTAGTACTGTTGGTCTGGTGATTATAGAATTGTTTATTGGATATTTTTTAACAGTTTTGATATTGTAATTTCTATTGGTTGGATAGCTGGCTGTAGACATGTTTGCTTTTCTGTGTACTGTTTTTTACTTGAATGTTTGTTTTTTGGGTGGCTGATGGTGGGTTGGTTACTGGTTGGTTGGTTGCAGGTTGGTTACAGGTTGGTATGTTGGTTGGTTGGTTGGTTGCAGGTTGGTTGATTGGTTGCAGGTTGGTTGGTTGCAGGTTGATTGGTGGGTTGGTTGTATACATATTTGTTTTTCTATGTATTATTTATTTACTTGTCTGTTTTGTTGGTTGGTTGATGGTTTTGTTTGTTTATTTACTTATTTTATTAGTTCTCTGTGTTTCTTTTTGTTTATTTGTTTGCCTGTCTGTCTATATTTTGTTTGCTTTAGTTGACTAAACTGCTTTGCTTTATTGAAACGAAACATTAAGTTTTTTTTCAATTTACAGCTTTTTGAGTTGCTGCTAGCATTCTGCTCAGTCAATGGACTCAGACACATCCTCTGCCAGACGTTCATGTGTTCTGAAGTAGCTAAGGCTAAAGGACAAGATGCTATCAATGAAGTCTTCAACTCTGTCATCTATTGGGCCAGTCAGCCAGTAGAGACACATTCGTCTGTGTCATTAAATGCTTTGGATTTCTTGAAAGAAATGTATGAGGTGAGAGAAATGGAAAAACTCAGACCTTGATTTTCAAAGAAAGCAATAATTTACACCTAATTAATACTAATTTATTCCTAAAGGGCCACATGGAAGAAATAATTAAGTAATAAATAATAAATAAGTGTAAATCTTAGATCATATTAGTTATCAAACTTACATGCAACCGTTTTATCTTTATTATGCTCAATTAGTTTTTGAATTTGGCAATAATGAATAAGATTTAATTAGTACAATCAAACTACTTGAATTGTGAACACATCTAGATCCTTTTGCTATTGGAAAATTGAATTCATTATTTCAATTTAAATATTCAATTTTTAAAATCGTTTGTGGCAGACAAATTCTTTCAAAATATAAAATATAAAGTTCAAGCTGTTACTAGTAGGAAACTTTTAAATTAAATTATGAAGTATTTCTCAACAAAATGGTGATGTTGTTTGGTTTATTCATAAAATTGAAATATTTTGGATTTTTATTTAGGAATACATTATTTTGAATTTCATGGACTTTTCAAATTTGATGTTTGGAATCAAAAAATGAAATCAATTTTCTAAGAATGGAATCAATAATAATCTCAATGGGATCACGATTCAGGTAGTTTGGCTGTAATGTAAAAATTGATTGTAGAAGAAGTTTGACTTTTGACAAATACCTGTGAAACCTGATGGCCAATGCAAGGCTCAAAATAACAGCCTGACATACATAGGTCAAAATGACCTTACAAAATTGCATTTTTGGAAGGTCATTACCCCTTTTTTGAAAGGCCAAAATTTATAATAATATTTGTTTTTTAAAAATACATCTATTACTGAATATATGTTTTTTTTCCTAAAAAATATGAAGGTCAACTTGTCCTTTCAAACTCTGATTTGGCAGGTCAAGTAGCAAAGAGACATCGTCCCTTAATATCATTCATTATTTTGCTGTGCAATGTTTGTGTTATAGGAATTAATAGATGGGAACCTTATCAAGAAGGTCTCTACCAAGGTGTCTGTTATAGTGCCTCTAACTATGGAGTTGATGGCTCCACCCAGGGAGATCGATGGTTCTATATTGAAGACACGATGTGCAAGAATAAGTAAAGCATTAGATGTGCTGTCAGATATCCTTTGAAATAACAATATTGTGGTAAATGTCCTTATTCCAGAAGAGAACTGGACATCTTGAAGATGTATAGTGTTCATAACGGTCATTGAATATTGTCATCTTCATCAGCATTATCATTATTGTCATCATCACCATCATCATCATTGCCATCAGCATCATCTCCATCATCATCACCTTCATTACTGTCATCATGATAATTACAACCATCATCAATCATTAAATTCATCATTGTCATCATCTTCATATTTGACCATCATTGCCATCATCATCATTATCATCTTCATCATCCTCTCTATTACCATCATTATCATCATAATATTTACCATCATCATTAACATCACCATAACCATCACCACCATGATCATCGTCATCATCATCATTACCATCTTCATTATCCTCTCCATTACCATCATTATCATCATAATATTTACCATCATCATAACCATCACCATCATCTTTACATCATCATTTTCATCTTCATTACCATCATCCTGATCATCATCATCATTGCTATCATTAACAGAAACATTGCTCTCAAGTTCTGTCTTTGTCT
The DNA here is from genome assembly GCA_918843875.1 of Diadumene lineata. Taxonomy (NCBI): domain Eukaryota; kingdom Metazoa; phylum Cnidaria; class Anthozoa; order Actiniaria; family Diadumenidae; genus Diadumene; species Diadumene lineata. The sequence continues at coordinate 9,633,976 of OU974084.1, forward strand.
GGTTACATCCATCAATTGTTTCGCTTTGTACAAAGCAGTCAACTTTTTGTTGCTCAAATCCTCAACACTGCCTTTGAGAGACAATCTTTAACTATTAATACTTGTTAGCTATGACGGTTCTCTTAAGAAATCTGTTGTCAAACATCTTAAACTGGACCAGTGCTGGAAGGTGATAGAGTACCAATATCAACACAACAACATTGGCACTAGAAACTCTGTTGCTTCGTGCTGGGGGTAATGTTTCTCTTCTATATTCATTATGCTGTGCTAAGCCTGATTTACATGGTGCAAATTGCCACACATGATTTGTAGTACAACAATGTACCACTAGTCATAGCTTCTCAAACTAGTCACACTCGCTCTAAAATGTGTTTTACATTAGAAATTGTCCTTCAACTAGTTTTAAAAGGTGTAGTTGAACTTCATAACTAGTTGTTTACTCCACCAAAAACCAGCCTTTAGTCATCGGCAATGTTTATGAGCACAAATAGGCCTCTTTTGCTCCCATGTTTATTCTTCCATTTCAGACCAAGTGATGTCACCCTTGGGAAATGATTATTTCAGTTGTAAAATATTAATATTTCGACACATAATTAACCTTCGACATTACTATTAAAATTCATTTGATAATGATCATGACAGAATGTCATTGAAACGTCATCTTTCAGCGTTAGTATTTATTCGAAATATCATCACAAAGACTAATCTTATACATACATAAATGAACCTTCTTAGAGAGTCTGAGTGTCCTATGGTCTAAAATGGGCTATTTGTATACTGTGTACTTTTGTTTTAACTGCAGTTCTTTAATTTTCAGTGAGGAAGGTGTGGAAGTAGTCCTCAAGATGCTCAACCTTCTGTGTAACCTAAAGGATTCCATACCAGCCGTTAGAGAAGGTTTACCAGCAGCTTTGCAAGACCAACGTCTAGTACCTTTACTTGCCCATGGAATGAATAGCTCTACAAGGGACAACGTACAGAAGGCTCTCAAAATACTTAGTGATGCTTTGACTTTACCTGACTTTCAAATGATATGGTGAGTAATTTTTTTAAAGCATATGAAAGTTAAAGGCAGATGGCTGTTGGCCAATTGTCTTTGAAGCAATACAATATACATAACCAGGCATCGATATCACTAGAGAAACTTTGTGATACTTTGATTTCACCTGACTTTCAAATAATATGGTGAATACATTTTAAAAAGCACACTGTATTGGATTTACAGACACAAAGCTGTTGGCTAAGTTCCTTTTAGCCAATACATATCCCCTCCCCCTCCAAGGCATTGGTAGCACTCAAAAAACTTTGTGTGATACTTTAACTTGACCTGACTTTCAAATGATCTGGGGCCGGTTGCATGAAGCCTGCATAAAGTAATCTACTGGATAAAAGTTATCCACTCCATAGGATTTCTTTTGGAATTTATTGGCTGGACGGGGATTTATCTGGTGGATAGCGCTATTCAGGCTTCATACAACCAGCCCATGGTCAGTAAATTTTAACTAGATAAGCATACTGTATCAGATTGCTTTAACTTTGCCTAAATTTCAAATCAATGGTAAGCGAGGAAACTTTTAAGAGGAAGAAAATTTAAATTACTACTAGAAGAATTGAAATACTACTTCTGTTACCACATACAAATATTTTAAATTGATTTTTTGAAACATGTTTTTTTATACTTTTCTGGTGGATTGGAAGACTTAATCCATGTAAAACATACTTGTAAACTTAAACGATAACAATTCATCATAAAGTAAGAAAATTCTAGTTAAAAAGATTTTCTGCTGGCTACGATAGCGCATGCCATACTGTAACATCAATAATTATTTTACACACTACACTATACTGAAACCTTAAATTATACACATGTATGTCCTAATTTTATGTTATTTTATTGATTGATTGATTTTTTTATTTATTTATTTTTTTATTTGTTTATTTATTTATTTATTTATTTATTTATTTATTTATTTATTTATTTATTTATTTATTTATTTATTTATTTATTTATTTATTTATTTATTTATTTATTTATTTATTTATTTATAGGCTTGGTGAAGTAATGGCTTCCAACAACTCAGCTCGCAAGGATGAACTCTCATTGCTAAGGAAACCAGACGATGATGTGAGTCCTCCACCATCTCCTACTCGAAATGGCCATGTAAGATCTTCAGACATGTCACGTGGTCCTGTCGCCATGGATACTAGTAGCAAGAAAATTTCTTTAGTTCAGAATAAAAGTACCATTGATGAGGCAAATATTGAGTTTTTGATAGAGAAGATGAGAAATGGTTTAGAAGTAAGTACACATATAACAGAATCATTATCAACTTTCTTTGATACAACACTGAATTACATGCTTAATTTGAGGTTGTTTATTTTATAGATAAAAGATCCTCGAGCCTCGGAAATTATGGATATTTACGAAGCAAAGCTTTCAGCACTCATGGTATTTAACATTTTTAGAATAAGATAACTATCATATTATCACCATTAAAATTGTACCATTTAAAACTGTACTTTTGAAAAAGAAATAAAATCAAAGCTTGGCCAGTAAGAGTGTGTTGTTTTATTTATTGACTATGGTTTTAGATACATTGTGTATCAATCCCACAGTCTTTGTCAGAAGTACAGATTTACAGCTAAAATTGTTGCATCGCGACTGGACGCCTTTGAATCGTTGACTGGATTTTGTTTTGTTTTGTTTCTTCGACATTGATGATGGCGTCTCTGTGGGTCGACAGTTGATGTCACAGGAAAAAAAATCCAGTCAAAGCTGCAAAGGCGCCCGATCGCAATGCAACGATTTTAGTTTTAGTTTTAGTCAATTACAAATTTAAATGGTCCAATGTTCATATGATTGTCTTTATTGGTGTTAGTGTTGTATCGTAATAGTCTTCATCATCATGAACGATCTTTCTGTTTTCCCTTCCTTCCCTCATGTCTTTTTCTCCTCTTCTTTGTCATCATCACTATCATTATCATCACTATCATCATCTTCATTACCATCATCATCTTCATTACCACCATCATCACCATTGTCATCATCATCACCATTGTCATCATTACCATCATCTTCATCATCTTAGATTATCGTCATTGTATCTAGTATCACTTGAGAAGAGCGATAGACAAAATCATTTTTATTTTTCCTGCAGACCAAAGAAAGTCATCTTCAAGATCTTTTGGAAGCTAAAACCCTTGCTGTTGATCAAGCTGATCGTTTGATCTCACAGTATAGATGTCGTCGAGCACAGTCGGAGGCTGAGGTCAGTAAGATAATAGAATACAGTCGATTTACATGAAAGAGAAACAGAACTGTAGTGTATTGTAACTGTAGTTTCAAAGAAAACCGAATTCAATAATTATGTAATGATATGATGATGATGATGATGATGATGATGATCATGATGATGATGATGATGATGATGATGATGATGGAGATGATGATGATGGAGATGATGATGATGATGATGATGATGATGATGATGATACTAATAAGACACCCTATTTACTGTTCCAGTGCTCGAAACTAAGACAATTTCTTCAAGAGTCTGAAAAGAAAAATGAGAAACAAACTGAACAGGTCAGATCAATGTTTTATCATACAATTTAAAACCATGATGAAGGAGGATGATTATTGTAAGTTTCAAGGGAGTGAATTGGGTGACTTTCCCTTTTCTCCCTTTTCAGAGCATCTCAGTAGGGTTTTCCTCTTGGCTCAAACCATACACTCAGATCTGAAGCCATGTTTGTTTTTCATCGATTTGTTTTGATACCTCTAGATCAACTTGATGCTGGAGGCGCAGAAGGCGGCACAAAAAGAGGTACTTACATATTCATTGTTTTGTTCAATGACGATGATGATGGTGGTGATGATGAGGGTGATAATGGTAATGTTGATAATGTCGATGGTGATGGTGGTGATGGCGATGATGATGATGGTGATTATGTTGATGATGACAATGATTATGGTGGTGATGATGGTAATGATGATGTATATGATGATGGATATGATGTTGTTGATAATGATGGCGATAATAGTGTGAATTCAAACTATATTTATTAACTTGCTCTTTGTTGTTGTACAAGATGGAGACTCTCCTTCGTCACAATGACAACCTCAAGGTGGTAGAGGAAGAGTATGGACATTTGAAAATTGCCTTCGCTGAACAGTCTCAAAGGTGAAGCTACAAGACTAAGTGGTCTGTTTTGTTCTCTGTGCCCTTGATTTGTGTTTGCTTGTTTTTAATTGCTTTATTCGTTTGTTTGATTCTTTGCCAACGTATTTCTGTTTCTTTAGTTGGTTATTTGATTGTTTCTTGTTTGTTTTTATGTTTCTTTGTTTTTGTTCGCTTGCCCTTTTTGTTTGTTTGTCCAGCTATTTGTTTATTCAATTGCCCTATCTCACTATGACGTCATGGTTTGTTTACATAAATAAGAAAAGGCAAAATTCGGACTAAATAGTTTTCCTCTAGCACATTTTGCTTGCACTTGATCGTATATTTTGTTCTTTTATTATAAATACATTTTAAGCATATTTTAAATTGAATCAAACATGCTGTATCCCCTCTAGCGACCATGATTCTTAGCGTTGAAACAATAGATTTGTTTTGATGTGACGTCATAAGGAAAAATTGTTCTCCTTTTATTGTTTGGCTGTTTGCTTATTCACTTCTCTGTTAGTTCACTACTGTGTCTGTTTGTTAGCTTGTTTTTCTTCACTTTAATTGTTCATTTGTTCACATGGCATTTTGATAATGTTTTATTCTTTCAGACTCGAGACACACCAACGCAGTCTAATGGCTGCTCAAGATGAAAACAAGGCTTTGTCTGAACTCGGTGAAATGCTGAGACGACACAACGACAACCTGAAAAGCCAGCATGATTGGTGAGTTACTAACTAGGGGTAGAGTAGGGCACACCCTACGGGGGTATAGTGAGATGGACTTTTCGTACTTCATTCATTTAATAACCACACTGTACCTTTTCTGCCTCACGTCTTATTTAAGTTTTCAGGCTTCCTGTGTAAAATAGGAAACCCGAAAACTAAATACAGAGACAACACAGTACATCTTTGTTGTAATTAATAAAATGTAAAACTATTTTCCAAGTGCGACCAAGCAACTTTTAGAACTGGAGCAAGAACGTAAAAAGGTTGTACAACAACTTAAAGAAAAAGAAGCTAAAATTCAAGGTAATATGTCTTTTTTTTTTGTTTTGTTTTTTTTGTTCTTTCATTATATCTGTTCTCCTTTTGTCACGTGTTCACTCACATGAGTACCTCAGGCCTTCAGGCCTTTCCTTTTTTAACAATCTTTCTGTTCATCCTTCCTTCCCTTATGTTTTTTTCTCTTCCCTTCGTTGTAACAACTTCGTTTTTCCCAGATTTTATTTCCATCATTTCATGTTTCATTCGTCTTTTCTCATCCACTTTCCTTTCTTCTATCGATTAGCTTTTCCTCATTTTTTCCATCCATCACCTTTTCCTTTCCACTTTTTTGCTTTGTTAATTCTCACTATATTGTGTTTTATTTCTCACTTCCTCGTCTTCCTTCTTCTCAACCTTTCTCGTCCATTTCCTTTTACCTCTCGTCTTTCTGTCCGTCAATGTCTCCCTCATATTTCTACATTCTAGTCCTTAAACTCCTTCTATACTTTTTTCGCTTCATTACTTTAGTATAACGTTATGTGTTTATTTTGTCACTAGAACTGAAGAAAGATCTTCAAAAACAAGAAAGTGAGACACTTCAAAAACAGAATGAAATTGAAGAACTGACGTCGCATATCGAAAAGCTGAAGTCCTCATTGAATAAGAGCGAACAGAATCGAAAAGAACTCGTACACAAGGTAGTTTAGGCTACTAATTGATAATGTATACCAATGGTGCTCGATATGAAATATGCATTTGCATACCTCAACACGATTCATTTATTTATTTATTCAATCATTTATTCATTCATTCAATAATTCATTTATTCATTCAGTCAGTCATTTAACCATTAATCATTCATCCATTCATTCATTTAATCATTTATTCAATCGTTCATTCAAACATTCATTCAGTTCATTCATTCATTTAATCATTCCTTTAAACATTCATTCGGTCATTTATTCATTCATTTAATCGTTAATTCTTCATCTTATCCATTTAGGTGTCAACGTTAGAAGTACTCGGACGTCAACACGAAGAAGTCATCAAAGAACGCGAGGCAACAGTGTCTTCCTTGCAGAATGAACTCGATCGGCAATCACAAATAGCAGCTATGATTCACAAACTAACATCAGAACAACAAAACAATAAATAGCAGGACAACCATATGCATCGATGGAAACAGAGGCAACAGTGTCTTCCTTGCAGAATGAACTCGATCGGCAATCACAAATAGCAGCTATGATTCACAAACTAACATCAGAACAACAAAACAATAAATAGCAGGACAACCATATGCATCGATGGAAACAGAATATTTCTTATCGGAAGCTGAACGTCGCGCTTGTGGCAGGTGGATAACATAAGCATGACACCGACACAGACGACGACGAGTTTTGACTTTATTTTTGGTTAAAAAAAACAAAACATGTGTACTGAACGATATTTAACGTCATCACCATCAAGAATTCATAATCTCTTACAGGGACGGATCCAGGGGGGTGCACGGGGGTTGTGGCCCTTTTGATTTATCATTATAGATAGTTCTTTTAATTTTTGATTGATAATCAGTATTTTTTTATTAGTGCCTCAAAATTTCCAGTTCATTTTTGGATTAGTACCCACCCACACCCACCCCCCCCCCCCCCCCCCACCCCTTTTTCCAAATTTCTGGATCGGCCACTGTCTTTTAAAATTGATGTCAATACGACACATCCCAAACCATCTACAATAATTGTAATCACCCTGATATTCATTTTGAATACAATAGTCCTTTAATTGTAAATATGAATTATTCCAGTCAGTACTATGCTAAAACGTTTTTCAGTGAGATTTAGTTCACTTCGTATTTTTATGATGTATGTGAAATATAAATGGTTTTTAAACTAAACTAATGTCTCTTCATTCCAACTTCAATAATGAATTATACAAAGGCTTTGAAACTCCTATACAGTCAATTGCAGAAATATTTATTTGCGTTTTGTCCACTGTTCAAAAAGAAAAGTATGTGAACCTCATTATGAGTTCATTATCTTCAAAGTTCTTGTTGGCAAACATTTCCATATTTCGTACTGTTCACTCTATTTTGAATGACAACATCAAGAATACAATGACAAAGTTCGGTCAAGATAGTATGAGATAAGAGAGCTTATCCCCGGACCTCGTCGTGCTATTTTTAGAAATTGTTACCAATCTCCACACTTTTGTCTTGAGATGTTTTGACGATGCGACCGCGCCTCCTGCTATCTGGCCAATCACGTTCCGTTCCCGAAATAACTTCAGTTTAAAAATAGAATGAAAAGATCCCCTGATGAGTGTAAAGCCCAATACGGGGGATAATCTCTCTTATCTCATACTCTCTTGGTTCGGTGTTGTCTGAGTGAATGTGCAAAATCTTCAAATAAATGCATGTTGTTGGGCATTAACATTCAAACAAGTGTCCATTTTTTTGATTGATATAAAATAACAGGCGACGAAATCAAACTTTGGAGATTGCAACTGTCCTGTTACACTATGACGTCGCAGTTCGTTTATGTGGTAAATAGAATCGCCAAATCTGGTAGGAAACTCAACACAATTTGCTCCTAGAAAAAATTCCCTGGTTTTCGGATATGTGTGTAGATATGTAGTACATAATATCCTGTGCATTTGGTAACTGTCCTAATTTTCTTCATGAATTTCGAGGGTATTTAGAACAATAATTTTATGTGTATTTACGTTGATTTCAGATGATCCGACAACGACCACGATCCTTGGGGTTTTAACAATAGATTGTTTTGATGTGACGTCATAGTGCATTAGGTCCATTGAACGATTGGTTGTTATGTCCATGTGGTACACCGACAGATATTAGAGCAGAGCCCGCAGCGGAAAAATCTTTTCTTATAAAAATCATTCAAGTGAATCGTTTGGGTCAATTCAATAGTATTCACACAAATGCCTCGCTTGCATGATGATTGAAACAAAAGAGTTTTCCAATGCAGGCTCAGGTATAATATCTCCTATTCCAATTTCCGTTACACCTCTACCTAAATGATTGAGGTCTTATCTTCATCTCAGTGTGTTTAAGCGTTTGTCCCCACAAATGGCTGACCCAGTTGATACCAGTCCATCCAGCGATGTCCCGGCCATATTTACCATTGAGACTGGAGCTGTAGTCATCGTAGTACCACCATGCACCGTGGTGCACCACGGCCATGTTAAACCTTGAGTGCATATCATGATCGTTATCTTTAGTAGTAAAAGGCATTTCATTATGCTGGTATAGCGAATCGCCGGCCGTTCCAGAGTAATCGCCAACATGAAGCATGTACCCATTGGCCTCATTTCCAAGACTAAAACTTCCATATTTGGCATGGACTTTAATTCCTCCCCAGTCCTCTAGGTCAACTCTAAGGGTTGTTGCAGTGTTTTTGGTCAAGAGGTGGATAATCTCGTTACCAAGCCAAAACTCGTTTGTCAGGTTTCCGAAACCTGTTTTGTATTTTTCCCAGTTGAGGTAAAAGTTTTGACTCCCGTCGTTTCGTCTTTGGAATACAGTCCATCCGCCTCCATCGGTTTGCATATCACAGTACACTTTAAACCTTTTCCTAATTGGCTGAATCATATACACGCCGTTTTTCCTTTGTCCTGATTGATAGATCTCCGCGCAATCCCGGTAGAAAAGATTGACGCGTGTTTTCGACGTCACCATAGCAACGTCACCGCTTGTCGCACGACAAACATACTTGCCCGCTTGAGATTTCTGAATATTTTTAAGCTTTAGATAGTCTTGGCTATTATTCACATTGATGATTATGTCATCTTTCGTCCAGGAGATAAGAGGTTTCGGCTCGCCCTTCGCAGAACATTTTAGAACTAAATCTGAGCCTTTTTCGACGTTATATGAAGCAGCGGGCTTTTCGATAAACACAGGAAGCCCAATTACAATTAATTCAAATCCTGCTTCCGTCAACCCAAGAGAGTTTTCGGCTTTGCAAATATACTGACCAGAATCATTCTTTTTGACGTCCAACAAAGTCAATTCTTCGTGAGAATTTTCAATTAACTTTCCTTGCATTTTAGACCACGTGATACGTGGTTTGGGATGTCCTGTCACGCGACATTTTGGAAGTGTCACGTTCTGTCCTTCAACAACTTTGATTGGCCCTTTTTCAAGTCTTATGATTGGCGGATAGTTAACTTGTAGTTTGACGTATTTAGCATCGGAGCCAAGTGCACTGCTGGCTTTGCATTGATATATGCCTGCATCATTCACTGTCACCTGACTTATCATAAAATTACCGCTGTCCTTAGGTACTGCACAATGTTCAGATATGGAGCCATTCACTTTACTCCAAGTAACCACAGGCTTGGGAACGCCGCTGGCTGAACAACTCAACAATGCAGGCTCATTTTCGTTTACTGTTAGTACGGACTGCGATATTTTAACATTTGGTGACTGGATATCTAGTCCTGATTCACCTTTAGCTCCCGGCATGCCACGCAACCCTGGTGGTCCGGGATCACCTTTCAACCCGGGTGGTCCTCTAAGCCCTTGTTTTCCAGTAAATCCTTGCGCGCCTTTTTTACCTTTAGGGCCTGGTAATCCCGGTTTTCCAATAAGACCTTGGGCCCCCTTTTTTCCACGTGAACCCTTTTGGCCTGGTTCTCCGGCCGGACCTGTCAAACCGGTTTGACCAGGAGGACCAGGTGGACCCTTTACAAGTATCGGGTATTTTCTTTTAAAGAAGGTTATCAAAGCGTTATTGACTTCCTCTTGGATAATCTTGACAAGGTCTCCCTGTCTCGCAAGATATTGCTTAATTATTTCGTCATCTCTGCTGGGCCTATTTGTATCCAAGCTTCTCCTAACTCGATATTTGGTTGAAACATGTTCAGATTTAATGCTTCCAGAGATAAAATGACCATTTTTATATTTGCGCCAGTTGGGATCCTTTTTTGAACCTGTTTCAGCTTTTCCTTTTTCCTGATGTTTTCTTACATATTTATCTTGATTTCTCAGTTTCATTTCTATTCCAAAATGTCGAGAATCAAAACGTTCTGGAACTTTGAAGACACTTCCACCAGAGTTCAAACTTTTCCTATGTGTAGATCTTTGTTCATCGGAGTTTTTCTTCGCGATAGTCATGAGTTTGTTTTCCAAAAAAGCTACACTTGTGCGTTGTTCACTTAGAATCATCTCAATCCTAGCGAACTCTACACAGACCAAGAGAACGACCATTGAAGCAATTAAGGTGACAATTATAGGCAAACACTTTGACATGATTGCAGCTTTGTCCTTCATGGCTGAATAAGACAAATAAATGCTCGATATAGATCTTATCAAAGCATGCATTATCAAGTGTTGTTCAATTGTCTAGACGTTATGGAAGATCATTCATTGAGGTCAAAAACACTTTTCAAATACTTCCGTTTATTGGCTGCAACGGGTGGGATATAGTCTTTCTTGGTCAACACATGAGCTGGCGAATTCACGGCGTGATATATCATCATCAGCATTATTATCACCACAAGCCATTGGTCCTGCTTTTTTCATCTTCATCGTCATAAAAAGTATTATTATATTTATCACGGAACTAGAGTGCTAACACTATGTCCATGAAATCAAATCTAATTAGTTACTAACTAATAGATGCTATCATTCAACCAGAACAGTCAAAGAAAAGGAAAATACAAAGGAAACAATACCTCGCTACAACTTACTTGTCTAAAATAGTCACTAAATAAAATCTAAATAGTTACTACCTATTAGATGATATTTCATAGACATATTGTAAGCACTATAGCTAAGTTAGCTTCAAAACTTTGAACAAAGAAGCAACTTGAATACTGTATTATATTCCATTGGTTGAGTATCTTTAAATAGGCCGTTAGCTGTGTTGTACATAAGATCGAATATAAGAAAAACCAGATCAATAAAAAAAGTTGAACCACGTTAAAATATTTTTAATAGAATAGTCATTCAATTTTTTTAATTGCAGATGGTTTTTATCACCTGTCGCATGAGTTCTCAAACTTTAACTATTCATTTTAAAAGTTTTTAATATTTTAGCATATATAATAAAATCAGGGGCGCAGTGTAGTCCTTTTTCAGGTACGCACAAGTACATATGATAAAAAAAAATAATCTGAACAAAAAATACTGCGTTCTTGTTTTCGTGCTTAGATTCAATTTTACAATTTAATCAAAGTGTTTTTTTCATCACAAAAGTCCTGGTTGCGTACAAATAAAGTTTTAAAAAAAGAAACAATTGGTAAAAATATCAAAATTTTCGGTAACTTCAAGTACGCACGTGCGTATATGCGTATAAGATGCTGCGCCCCTGAAAATACTTTTTAATAGTTTTTCCAATAACGTTTTCCATTTTCTTATTATAATCATCAATTAACAGCTGTTCATCATAATCATCACGTCTATCAACGCATCAAGATTCACGATATGCACTCACGAAATATGATCAAAAGTGCATGTATCTATATCGTGGGATATCGTCCCACTATCACGCAACATACGGTCAGACTACGGCCCATAGAGATCATTAATGATTTCATAATTGTGTGAGCCAGCAAAAAGTTTCGAAAATGTAATATATAAAGCTTTTCAAAACTGTTTGGAAAACTTTCAGTGAAGTATTTCTCGAAACAAAGGTATGGTGAGGCTAAATTTGGATTCTCAGTCCTAGAATTACTGGCTTTATTTTGAACTGATTTCGGAGACTTGTTTCAATTTTGAGTAGTGTAATAGAACGATGAAATCAATTTTCGATCAATGAAATCATTACTGATCACTATTCTAATAATAGCGCAATTCCAATCAATAAAGGTTTTGTTTGTGAAAACATATCTTGCATGCATTCGGGCTTTAAAGTGGCACAATGCCATTAAATAGTAATTTCATCCTCAACTAATTATGACCTCATTTGGAGATCTCTGTTGCATGCATGACTTTCAGTTTCTCCCTTGAGTAGTGTTACTCTATTTTTGGGTTGTCGCAATAGCTCAAAAGACAATATGTAGGGTAAACAAACTTTATCAACAGGGCCGTAACCAAGGGGGGTGCACAGGGTGCACGAGCACCCCCAAGAAAAGTAAAAAGGTCCGCTCATCCATCTCCATTTATTTATTACAAGAATTTCTTTCTTAGATTTGGAATCAAGAGCACAAAACTAGAATAATCACCAAAAATACAAATAATTATAAATTCAAAACAACTGTAGAAAGCACAATAAGAGCAATAAATTGTGATACGGGTTTTCATGGGTTTTTGAAAAGCACGCCGGCTTTTGAAAAATATGACAGCTACTAATAAAAAAGGCTATTAAAAACAATCAGTGGTCCAGAATTTTTTTATGTGCACCCCCTTGTAAAAGTTCTGGTTACGGCCCTGATTAATGAGAATATTTCATTGACGCTCGTCCAAGATGGGGCTACGCAGTGGCATCATGTATGTGCAAACCAGTAAGTAATCACCAAGAATCGCAATCAAACTCTTTTAGTATTAATATCGCTCTCAACATAAGAGCTCCACTGGTATACAAAAAATAATGGCCAAAAAGATGTGTTTTTTTATGTTGACTCCCCTCCCCCTCCGAAAAAACAAACAAAAACTGACCAATTTAAATTTTACATTGAAAACACACGACTACTCCTTTTTCATCTATTCCAAACGTGATTGCAAATTAAAAGAATATTCTTCAGTTTTTTCTTTTTTTTTTTTCGTATTTTACCTAACGAATCAACTGATTCAATGCACTTTCCATTTTCTAGCATTTTTATGGCAAACCAACATACCGTCAAAATTGCGTCTTACAAGCTGACGATATTGGTTTTGCTAGTAGTGACAGGGCCGTAGCCAAAGGGGGTGCACGTGCACACCCTCCCAGAAAAGTAAAAGATCCATTCGCTCAAAACTATAATTCATTTACAAAACCCGTGTGACCACTATGAAAATACCAAGACAAAGTGTAATGGGTTGCAATAAGGTGTAATAATCACCGACAATACAAAGAATAAAGTCATTCAAAAAACTGTAAAGCGCAATAAATTGTAATATGGATTTTTTTTCCGGCCTATTTGAGTTTGTATGTTTTATATATATATATATTTTTTCAAACCATGTTTGGATTTGTTTCCTTTCCTTTCACTTTTCTAATGGTCCGTTTCTCATGGCCCTGAGTTAGTAGCTTAGTATAGTGCGTGAATCATTATGTATCCTTGGTATGGGCTTATCAATAAGCATCAACATGACCTGCGGCCTCGCTCGTGATCTGTCGCGTTCCTTTAAGTCGCCTCCGTCTTTCCACGATATCTTGTTAGCTGTCTTTATTTTAATGCGGTCTATCAACTGATAAAGTAATCATCAAGTCGATTGAGGGTAGACATGCAGGGAGTATAATTTTCCAGGGCGTTTCAATACAAGTGCCGGGAGAACCGCACATGGTCTAATAATTCGATAGTATAGGCGCGTCTGTAATAAAAAGCCTTTGTAGTTTGTCCAATCGTTCACAACGACCGCTCTGTCTGCGTCGCATCACGTATGGTCCATTACAGAAGCATGTGCATATGAAAAATGTCTTCTTTTAGAGTGCAAATAATTAATCCGTGAAACTTTAGTAATACTAAATAGTACAATTTTATGCTAATTCTATTGTTTCCTTTTGTTTAATTAGCACTATTTAGTGCTATTTAGTAAATAGTGTTTCACGGATTTATCGTTTGCACTCTATCATGTTAATGATTATATCTAACCAGATACAGCTAGCTAATTCGATCCATAGACATCGGTTACGAGCACGGACGAATTTGAAGTGTTTGGGCGGTCCCCTTTCACCTCTTTCGAAACAAATTGGCTAGTCTAAGAATTGGCCATTTGTGTTCTTGAAAAGATAAGTATTACTAAAAATATATATATATATATTGTATTCATTTATAATTTGAAGTGTTTAAGCGATCCCCTTTCACCTCTTTCGAAACAAAGTGGCTAGTCTAACTATTGACAATCTTTTTTTTTTAAATAACAATTCGTTTGGGTAGTTTTACTTCAAATACTTTGTGAATTTAGATTATGTTCTTGAAAAGATTAATATTACTAAAAATAGTTATATTTATTTAATATAGATATTAAGGTAGTTTTATGAAAGTGAAACACATCGACAATTTGAGTAGTTTTGTTACTGATGTTAGTGTAGACTTGAGAAAGACGATTTCTGTGTATTTTTAAGTATGTTGATATGTCCCGGGGGGCAGGGACTTCGGGGGTAAACGATCGGGGGTGCTCGTCGTATCTTTTAGAGGTAAAAATCAGCGATTTGGTTTCTTTTAGAGTTGAAAATATGCGATTTGCCAAATCCTCGCTTTTTGGTATCTGTTAGGGTTTGAATAGAACTAAAACTCGTGTTTTTGGTATCTCTTAGATACCCCCCCCGGGAGATGTGTGTGGTCTTTAAGAAGACAGGTCCGCATAAGTGATTAAGTGGGACATTGGTTCAGTTTACCCACATGTAATCTCAATAAAATAACAATAAAGGTACAAAACCTCACATCGTGTGTCAGTCTGTTTATTTTTCACCTTCATAAGCAGTTCGAGCGAATTTCAGTCACATAAAGCTTCCCCCTTAAGAAGAAAGAAGCTACCTTTATGTGAAAGAAGCTTTAACTGAAGGACAGGCTAAATATACAATAGCAAGTTAGTTAATTATAAAGTATTCACAACTTTTGTAAGTAAGTATAAATACATCTAAATTCATTCCGGTTAAATATCCATGTAATCCTTGTGTCTGTCTGTCTGTCTGTGACATTCGCTCGAACTGCTTATGAAGGTGAAATATAAACAGACTGACACATGAGGTGAGTTGTAGCATCTTTATTGATATTTTATTGAAATATTTTCGGCCTAACTAAAAAATCCCCGGCATATATTCCTCGAGATACGTAGCGAGATTGGGTTACCTGTGGTATACCCAGCTGGCCCACCATAATCCTTAAAAAATTCCAGGCATGCCAATAGCCCTGAAGTGTGATGACGTTTTACCCCCGTCTCTATACCATAATAGTTTTTAAAATCTTTTCATATTCAAATTTTTATAATCCCTCGAGAATACATGAACAATAGAGATAATTAGTGAACAAAAGCGATGTGAAAAGGATTCTGGTCTAGACACGGGGGTAAAACGTCATCACGCTTCAGGCTTATTAAGTAACGTTCCGAGTAAGAACTAGTGTAGCAAACGGCAATGGAATGCATAAAGGTGTTAATTGTGTATTGTTTAAATGCTTGATCTGATTGGCTAAAACAAGAAAATTGGCCTTTTTTCAAACTTTTGGGATATTTTTCCTATATTTTTTTCAAAATAACATTTCAGTTTTATTAAAGCGATCTTATTTTTTTCTATGAGAAAATTTTACCGTGGGACTCACTATGAAAAGCAAGCGTCTCTTAGCCATTGTTTTGAGCAATTCTGATTGGACAAAACCATTAAACACAAAAGAAACACTGTCTTGTAAACAGCATTTTGTAGATTTTACTTAAGAAATGTGTAACCCTTAGCTAGATACATCAATATAGTGAAAATTAAAGAATTTCTACGTGGGGAAGTTTTTTTGCCGCAGAACAATAGAAACCTCACTAGTTTTTACGCGTATTGTTACTTAAATACTTTTGAACACATGCAAGTCAGGTAGTACACACACATGCGTATTTGCGTATGGAATAGAAGCTAGTACCCATGTATTCTGACGACAGTGCTGCTGGTCGAACTGGAGTATGGAATTCAAGGAAAACAATAGGTGATTTACATTATGACGTCATATACTAGAGTGCAAACAATTAATCCGTGAAACTTTAGTAATACTAAATAGTGCTATTTTATGCAAATTCTATTGTTTTCTTTTGTTTAATTAACACTATTTTGTACTATTTAGTTATAGTGTTCCAGGGATATATTGTTTGCACTCTACCAATACCAGAATGCTTTGATTACTTTCTTTTGTATCGCAATTAGTGCAAATTGTTTTACTAATCTCCAATGGGATTAAAAATCTGAATATGAGAGAAAATTTGCAAAGAATGCTGGTCTTGGTAGTAATATGACGCCATAATGAAAATTTCATATTAACCCCTACATTTTCGGCATAATTATTGTTTATTATTTGTTAAGATGTATTAGAGTGCACGCACTAAAAGTGTGCAACAGTTGTCACTATTTAGTAGTAAATAGCACTAATTAAACAAAAGAAAACAATAGAATTAGCATAAAATAGCACTATTTAGTGGTATTTATGTTGCACACTTTTAGTGCGTGCACTCTATTGAAAACACAAAGTGCAGCCCTTTAGTACATATATATATATATCATATGACGTGTTATCAATACGCCAAACCCTTTTGGTCATTTATCTTGTTTGTCTATATAAGATACCGTAAATCCATGTAGACATAAATCATTGATGTCGTCGTTAACCACATCGCGACAGTGATGATATTTATCAGGAAACGATCCGGGAGTTAACTAGACTGGAAGTACTCAAAGACGTGTTATTGCCATTAACCACCCTTTACGTGCGCAAACCCGAAGTGCTTAAATCGATTAACTACAACCCTTCACGTGCAAAGCCAACATGATAATATTGATCGACTCTACCCTTGACGTGCGCAAACCCGACCTGTTTAAGGTAATTCCGTAGAAATAAAACTAGACATGGAAATGCCTTGAAACTTTCCTCAGTAATATTTTTTGAGTTGCTGATTTCAAAAATGAAATAAAAATGGGGTGCCCGAACTCGTTTTCTCGTGAGAATTTTTTGAAAAGTATCATGTTTTGTATTTTGGGAGTAAAATTCGAAAATTCAAAAATAATTTATTACTGGTCGATAAATATTTCTAGACATACACAATTCTCTTGATTTTGCTATTTTCCCATAAAGATATAAGTGGATATAAAATCATGTGGTTATTTGATCAGAGAAACCTTTTTTCTAACCAAAAATGCTAAATTTCTAGCATAGAGTATAGTGTTTGACGGAAGTCGAAGTGCCTATTCAAGACGCATTTCTTGAAATATCTCAAAAACTGGACATGGAAGTTTATTGACAATTAGATATGTGAGAGAAAACATAGTTCTTGAAAAAATAAGAAAATAAAAAAGATAGGTACGTGCCCGAGTTCGTTTTCGTGCTATCGCCGTCTAAAGACCTCAAATGTGTGGAAATCTATACGTAACCGTGAGAGGACTGAATCTATGATAAAATTCATAATAGCAAAAATTTTGAAACATGCGCAGAACTGTGAGCAGTGCAAAACTACGGAATTACCTTGATTAACTCCATTCTTGACGTTCGCAAACCCGACCTGCTTAAATCAATTCACTCTACCCTTGACGTGCGCATACCCGACGTTGATAACGATTTGCTTAGGTCCTTAGACCCTAACAACAAAATCAAAATGACTATTGATAAAATGCCAGTTTTAGGTGCAAATTGTCTCGAAATATCGCGGTGAATGTTGCACGAGCTATTGCATCAATTGTATTTTGAAAGAAATATCTAATATGTTCAATACATCGAAAAGAAGTCTCGAAGGGACGGACCATTAGATATTTGAGAAGGGGGGGGGGGGGGTTGGGCAAATACCAAACAAATATCGAGCAAAGCCTTAAACAGAGAAAAAATATCGTGCACGGCAGATGTGCCAATAAAAAATATCGTGCAGGGTGGAAGAAAATATCCTGCACAACCATCACATGATCTGTCGCGTTCCTTTAAGTCGGCTCCCGTCTTTCCACGATATCTTGTTAGCTGCCTTTATTTTAATGCGGTTTATCAACTGATAAAGTAATCATCAAGTCGATTGAAGGTAGACATGCAGGGAGTATAATTTTCCAGGGCGTTTCAATACAAGTGCCGGGAGAACCGGCAAAAAATATCGTGCACGGCAGATGTGCCAATAAAAAATTTCGTGCAGGGTGGAAGAAAATATCCTGCACAACCATCACATGGGGAAAAAATATCCTGCAAAAAAAATTCCCCAGCCCCTCCCCCCCCCCCCCCCCCCCCCTCAAATATCTAATGGTCCGTCCCTAAATCAAGCATCATAGTCGGAGTGTCATCTTTGCGCACAGGTATTCTTAACTTTTTAAAACATTGCTTTTATTTATTTATCAAATATTCGTTACATGTCTACAAAGTGTACATTCTCAAATTTACATTATTACTTTACATCATAAGATTACCTTGTTTTACTAATAGTTAAAAAGTGTATTAAATATTCGGGTTTTTTTTAATAACAATATCATACCAACTCATCACCATATCACAAAAACTTGTACAACTGTAAAAAATGTAGTCAATAAGCCATGTTGGCAAAATAATACTGACCATGTTCAATTACATGGCTCTCAATACGTCCACTACATATGCTCAATATAGCTAATACGTAAACCAACATATGGCGTTGTTATTTAGCCATTAAAATTGAACTATTCTAAGGCCGGTTGCACGAAGCCTGAATAAAGTTATCCACTGGATAAAGTTATCCACTCCAAAAGATTTCTATAGAATTTATAGCGGAGCTCCGCGCGGGCCGAATGCCCGCGCAAGCGGAGCACCATAATTTAGAAAATATGGTAAACCATAGAGCTCATTTGAAATCGACCACAGGAAACCCGGATTTCCAAAATACGTACGCCGTACGTCCGTGTACTACAAGGCAAGGTCGCTGACCAGTTTTTTTAGTGAACACAAAAACAAATTCATAATAACTTTTTTTCCGTTTATATTTACGGAAAAGTTTCTAGAAAAAGTATTTTTACAATGGGCAACGAGGACGAAAATGGTTAAGCTAGACTGCGGCTCAAAGAGTTTTGACTGAGAAAGGGAAACAAAGAGGTCGAATTGAAAAAGGGGGAAAAAAGCTACTTACCGAAGAAAAACTTCAAAATATTTTCACTGAGAAAGTGGGTAAAAGTCTCGTGGCGATGTTTTTAACTATTCAAATGTGAAGTCATGCAGAGCTGATAAAATTTTCTTTGGTACTTAAAAGTCATTCAAAGATGGAGATTTTACATTTTATATTTTCTGGAAGAGTTTATTTGACAAGTCAGTGCAAGATGGTAAAGAAGGGCTTCGAGTTCGTGGATTCTTCGTGGCGTTTTTCAATCATTACTTATCGACTAATCTACTCTTAAAAGTAAAATCAACGATGACCAAAAATTCATAAAAACAAAAACAAAACAATTGTGCATTTGCAGCAATCCAAAAGAGGTGAAATGCAAGAAGAAAACGCGATCACGAAGATGCCAGTTCAATCTGTTCACTCATCAATTCTTATAGTACGGGCAATTCATAACACGGAGACCTTTAGGATCAATACAGATTTATCAGCTATTCACAACAAAAAATAACTTTTCATACAATATGTTTGTCAACTAAGCAGGACTGCCAGTACAGGGAGTGGATCGAAATGCATGCAAATTTGGCACAATGTATGATCGAGCAACACGATCTAGCCATACTAAGCCGTTCTGTTGAACTGTGTGAAGTTTTTAGATGCTGTGAAAATGTTTTTTCCCTTTTAAAATTCTAAAAACTTGAACAAGCCATTATGTAATCAGAACTGAGGAAGAAAATTTCAGACTGGAAAAGTGACAGTTCAGGACTAGAAATGTGACGCCGGTTGATTCTCGGATTTGACGAGAAGTTTATTGAAAGTCACTTTTTTACCTCCTCAACATATGGCTAAGGTATGTTAACATTTTTTGCCGATCTTCCTTTAATTTGTTTTTAATATCCATATGAAAGCAAGCTATTTCTCCATCGGCATCGATGATTCTTGTAATTCTTTGATTTGTTATGTTTTTGTTTTGAAAAGTTAATCTTGAAATAAAAGTTCATAAGCAAGCAAATAGGATAAATATAGGATATTAGTTGTCTAGCTATTTTAAAAAAATGCACAGCCGTGTTAGATAGATAGATTACCAATAATTTGTTCATCATACCTTTCATGAGAAAATTCAAGTTTTTTTTCGATTTTTATTACATTTTTTTAACCTAAAAGACAGCGTGATAAAGCGAACAGAATTTGTTTACAACTCAAAAAGCCATGTTAATGCTCTTCCAACTTCTCATTGGATAATCAATTTTAATTGACAAGTGCTATTTTTACCATAGATAACAACAAAAAGATAGGGAAGCCACGTTAACTGTCAAATACGGTCGGATATTTTTCGAGTTTTTGTGCACATTTCTTGCGTAAAATGTTGTCGCGTGCATAAAGATTTGAAGACTTCAATCGATCTTCTTAATCACTCACTCATTCATTTAACCATTTTAATTGCTCATTTTTTGTTATATTATTTTCTTTTGATGGTTGTTTGAATAGATTAATCAATTAATTCATTTATTTGTTTGCTATTCCATCTATAGCCATTTTTGATTAATTCTGCATTGATCAACAATTTTAATAAAAGATAGTGAATAAATGAATGAATGAATGAGCATTCCATTGTCTATAACAATCCTATTTATAAATCGGAGCTCCGCTGTTAGGTTTACCTAATTTTTATATTCCGCTGGATAGCGATTTATCCGGTGGATAGCGCTATTCAGGCTTCGTGCAACCGGCCCCAGGTTTCTTTTGGAACGCATGATATCCTTGTCAAATATTGCCATTTAAAGGAATTTTGAGCTTTTTCCTCGCTAATTTATAAAATTTTGTGAGAAAGCAGTTTGCGTTTCTAATTCTGTAGATTATTGTGCAGTGAAATGAGCTGTATCACCAAATTTTCAATTTGAGATAAAATTAGCACGTTTTTCTTTATTCTGAAAATGTTATACATAACTAAAGTTATCACTTATTTTTTTGTTCTTCGCCCATCAGTTTTTGCTGCTCAAAGAAAATGTTTGGAATGTTGGGACCAAAGTAGATCTTAGTATTCTCAGTTACAGCTTTGTATTTATACATTTCTAAGTATTCCTTTGTTAGTTTGAGCTGAAATACAAACAGATTATGAGCTGGATTGTTCAGTGTAATACATTGAATGAGTGAGTGAATGAATGAATGAATGAATGAATGAATGAATGAATGAATGAATGAATGAATGAATGAGTGAGTGAATAAGTGAGTGAATGAATGACAGAAAGAATAAATGAACAAATAAAAGCGATGTACAAACAACGTGTAGTCATTTAGTGTGCTCCCTCACATTTTCTCTCTTTTCTGAATGAATGAATGAATGAATTCTGAATGGATGGATGAATGGATGGGTAAATAATGGGTAAATAAGTAAAGGAATGCAAAGTGAATACAGTGGCCAATTAATGAATGCAAAGAATCGATGTATACATGAACTCACATTGTTAGCTTCTGCCTCTTTTTGTGCAATGTAAAAATCAGCATCCGCACGGGCTTTCATTCTGGCAAGATGTGTCTCATCTACAAAACAAAACAAAAAAAAGCAGTGTTCACGATATGGTCACGATGACAATGGTGATGATGACAGTGATAAAGGGTCCTGACCACTTTAGACCAACAGTAACACTTGAAACCTGTGCCCGCGAGCAATTTACCGCTGAAAACGTCGCGCGCGCCAAATCCCGCCAAAAGGCAACATAAAGGCCCGTTTTCACCAGCAAATTTTGCAGTGCGATTCTCGCGCGATAATCTCCGTGTGTAAACGACCTACGATATTTGCAGCGATTGACGTGCGATTTCATTGCGATTTCACAAAAACGGATTTTATTCGTCAGATAACGCGCCAAATACAAAATGATCAGCGCGCGCACGATACAAATATTTTGTTTTCGAGTGAAATCGCCGCGATAATTTCGAACATGCTCGAATTTGCAGCGATTATCGCGCGACAATCGCCGCGAGATTTGCAGGCTATTTACACGAGCGATTTTGGCTTCCAACTTGACCACGGCGATTATCACGCGAGAATCGCACTGCAAAATTTGCTAGTGTAAATGGGCCTTAAGAATAACACAAGGAATCTTCGAAAATTATGCTTCAATCAGCCAAAACCCTCACTTTTTGCGCAGGACTATATTTTTCTTCATTTTTCTGAAAGATATCATAAAATCTGTGTTTTGACGAGATTTGAAAAAATCCTGATGACTGTTCAACATAAGACGCGATGGTAAGTTGTTTAGTTGTTGCGATGTCAAGTCAAAGACGAAAACAAAACTGTAAATTTTAACAAAATCTTACATTCAAGATTTTTTATCTCAAAAACGTGCATGGGACTATACAGTTTTCTTTCCATTTTTCAATTAATCAATAAATTCTCTATAATATGTCTTTCTAAGAAAAAATCCTTAAAAATTCAATAACAAATTTTACTTAAATAAAATTAAAATGTCTTTTAAACCTTCTATTAGTGACATTTTTTTCATGCTTTCTTTCTCCATGATTTTCTGTTGGTACTGGATTTGGGATACTTGTGCTTGCTTTTCAGCCTCTGTGGAATGAAAATCATGAATAAGTGAATGACAAAGTAGATGCAAATGTGAGAACAATCTCAGTCAAAGATGGGGTTTAGTACATCACTGATGTACAGAGAGCCACCAAAGCCAGATCTACATAATGTGATTTGGCCCTTATGATTTATAGTATTACAAATGTAAATACAAGAAACCACTTTTTTTTTTTTTTTTTTCACTCTCCACTAGTGATTACACTATGCAATCCCATGTAGTTCATGTGGTTCATCCCAGAGGAGTAAAGTCACTTCCCTCCCCTCCCTTCCCTTAATTTCACTTCACTTTTGCGTTTGCATTCCTTTTAATTTGCTTTACTTTAACTTTGCTTTTGGGCTTTGAGCCCCACCATAACATACCTATGACAGCTTTTTTTCTTTCAGTTTCTGCTTCTTTTTCAATAACCTTTTGCTTCTGTTGAGCTATCATTAATTTGGTTTTCTCTCCTTCCCTAAAACAAATCAATGAAATTAAGATTTTATATCTATTGTCACTATACATAAATGCCTTGTACTTTCTAGTTAAAGAACGTCAAGAATTCATGATTCAAAATAAATCCAAAACACTTAACATCTTCATTTAGTCCAGAAATACCTAAAGGCTGATTTACACGGTACGATTTGTTGCATGCGATTTGTAGTATACAACTAGTTATGAGGATCAAAATCTTCTAAAACTAGTTGTAGGACATTCTAAAACACGTTTTAGAGCATGTGTAACTAGTTTTAGAGGTTAAGATTAGTCATATCTGTACAAATCTTACGCCACAAACCACACATGTAAATATGGTTTAAGATAGTTTTCTTAAACCGTTTATAAGCTTTCTACTTTAATCAGGTTTACAAAGTGAGGTCAGAAACTTCAAGTAGAGTCAAGATAACTTACATAATTTCATAGTTTCTTCTAATGCTTTCTGGGATTTTAGGCTTGGTTACTCTGACTGCCTGTAGCAATACCAAGACAGAATAATATTATTATTATATACAATACATAATGAAAAATATATGATATAAAAAACTAAATACAAATTAGCAAAACAAATGAAAGGACGGATCAATGGAAGAGGGAATGAATGAATGAATGAGTGAATGGATAAATGAATGAACAAGCGAATGAATAAATGAATGAATGAATGAATGAATGAATAGATAAAAGAATAAATAAATGAATGCATGAATGAATGGATGAATGAGTGAAAAAATGAATGGATGAATTGATTAATAGAAAAATGAAGGAATGGATGAATGAATGAATGAATGAATGAATGAATGAATGGATGGATGAATGAATGAATGAATGGATGAATGAATGGATGAATGAATGAATGGATGAATGATTGAATGAATTAATTAATAAATGAATGGATGAATGAATGATTGAATGGATGGGTGGATGGATGGATGGATGAATGAATGAATGAAAGAATGAATAAATGAATGAAAATGTCATAAGTGCTTACATGTACAGTCAGTCCTGGTGCCATTTTAAGAAGGTCTCTTTCCAGAGCAATCTTGAGATTTTCATCAATTTGGTCTACAAATAAAATAAATAATTGTTTTACCTTCAAGATGTTATATCCAAATAAAAATGTATTACTGTGAGGACACTTGAACCATGAACACTTGTCTTTATTTAGCTTTTTTATTTTCTGAGCTCTCTACTGCTTCAATTTTCTGTAAAAAGTTATCAATTGAAAATGTTTTCAAATCGATTCACTCAAAGGATGCATGTCAAAAAAAGGGAGCACAAAGTGTTCATGGTTCAAGTGTCCTGTAAGTAAAATTATTTCCAATATCAAATATCAACTGACAATAATTGGAAAATATAAGGACTTTTAAAATCACCATCATTTTCATTCTTTCTTTTTTTCTTTTTTTTTCTTTTTTTTTCATTTTTCATTTTTTTTTTTTCAAGTTACAACTCATTTTCAGTGACAGATAGCCTATACTAGCAAGAGAATATTAGATAAGAGAGCTTATCCCCCGTATTTGGCTTTATACTCATCAGGGGATCTCTTCATTTTATTTTTAAACTGAAGTTATTTCGGGAACAGAACATGATTGGCCAGATTGCAGGAGGTGTGGAAGCATCGTCAAAACATCTCCAGACAAAAGTACGGAGATTGGTAACAAGTTTCTAAAAATAGAATGACGAGTAGAGCCCCTGATGGGGTCCAGGGATAGGCTCTCTTATCTCATAGTCTCTTGATCACAGGGAAAAAATCGTGATTCCCAAAATGGGTTTATTTTGGGTTTTGGTTGGGAAAATGCTACAAAATCCAACATTGGGTTCAAAATTGGGATTACCAAAATGGGTTTATTTTGGGTTATTGTTGGGAAAGTGCTACAAAAACCAAGAAAAACCCATTCTGGGAATCGCAAATTTTTTCCTGTGGATATTAGCTATTCTATTATACCACCAAAGAAAAAGAACTATTGGACCACATACCAAATAGATCAATGTACACTTCTTGAAGAGTGTGGCTACTGCAAAACTGAATTGAAAGAAACAAATTAAAATGACAACCTGATATCAAGGAGCAAGGTCAGCACAGCTGGTTAGAGCATGGTTGTCTGTGCGAGAGGCCACAAGTTTGATTCACAGTAGCTTCATATCCTTGTTAAGACTTCTTTCTACTCTGTGTAGCTTGCAGTAGATTTAAATACCTTAAAAAGGAGCATCAATGGAAAGAGGGGAAAAGTGTGCACAGTCAGCTTCCTGGGAGACCAATGTAATAGCACTAAAGAAACTACCAACATTAAATATAGTTGCCTTTCCTTTTTCCTTTTCAAAGAGTGTAGAGAGACATGGAAACTTATGATTGAATGATTGAAACTCCCAAATTTATTTTACTGCAAAGGCCATTGTACATTAGTTTCAAATGACAGATGCATAATTCTGATTCATAAGCAATTTCCAATGTATTTTCATCATTTCTTAATCTTCTTTACCTGGTTGAGTTCATGGTGAATCTTGTTGAATATCAACGTCCTGTCATAATCTGCTGTGTACTTCTTCACAACCTCATAAACTGCAAAAAAAAATTATTCAATGCCAATTTGATTTAAGCAATATTATTTTGGTCTAAAAACTATTTGTATCCTTAAAAGGGAAGTGCCATGATAATATATCTGTGGTGGGGGTGGGGGTGGGGGTTGAGCAGGATTTTTTTTTTAGTTTGACCATAGTCAAACATGCCTTTTATTTTGATCTTGCACAATATTTTTGATGCTTCGTCATTTAAGATTTTTTTATGTATGAGGTTGAGCTTGAAATTTTTAAAATCACCCTGTTAGGGACAGACCATGTGATATTTAATAATAATAATAATAAATATATTTATTGGGTTGTAGATAAAGCAAAATGCGTTTTTCCAATCTGGCCTCTAACATTATATATTTGACCAAAAATTCCAGAATGGAAGGTGGGAGGTATGACATACACATGAAAGAAATCGATGTCTCCTGAAACTATAAAGAGAGAATCCTCATAGGTGATATGCAAAAGGCAATGTGATATGTTGTAGGGAATGGTTCGTTTATGAAAATGTGTTGAAATATTTACACCTGAAAGAATCATTTTCCAAGAGTGACATTACATGGTCTGAAATGGGAAAATAAACATAGAAGCCAAAGATGTCTATCACAGCAATCCCTTTACATAAACTTTTACCCATATAATTTCTTTTAGTAGTCCTTTTACCAATCAATTTTTACTTATCACTTATTTTTCTCTCTCTTCTTTGAAATGGGTGTATATAATAAAATGATTGAATGACATACCATTTTCAGAGTTTAGAATGTTAACAACTTCAATTCTTTCAATATAGATCATCACGCCACCACTGCAACAATGGAGATAATTTATCATAAATTAATGACTTTGAAACAAAAATGGGATATTATATTTCAATCATCATATTACATATTACATTACTGATATTTTTCTTTATTTGCAGTTTTCTCTTTACTGCAAACTCAGATACAATACCACTTACCTTACCTCACCTGCTGTTTTAGCTCTCATCAATCAAAATTAAGCCCTGATTATCATCCGCTTGAAAACTAACCAATCATGATTCATAATGACTTTAACAGTTTTTAGAAATGTTGGTGTGAAAGGCCAGGGCTCAAAATAAGGGAAGGTCAAAGGACAATGTCCCTCTAAATTTGCTACTCGACCTGCCAAATCTGAGTTTTAAAGGACTAGTTGACCTTCATACTTATCTTGTAGATATATTTTTTTAAAGAATTATTATAATTACAAATTTTGGCCTTTCAAAAAATGGGTAATGACCTCCCAAAAATGCATTTGTAAGGTCATTTTGACCTATGTATGTCAGGCTGTTATTTCGAGCCTTGAAGGCATGTTTAGACGAGGTTCAGGAGGAAGTTTGGTTAAGTCAACAGCTTTGATTGATAGGAGCAAAAATGCCAAATGTCAATACGTATTGGCAGGAGTGTTTGAGTTTGCACAAAATAAAAAAACACAGTAACTCATAATTTACCTTGTCCCACAGGGTACATTCTTGACTTCATCTGTTTGAAGTGTTGACTGTACTGATCTAAATGATGTAATCATTGGGATCATGAAGTGGTATCCAGGACCGCTCGTTGAGGCTAACAGTGCACCACCCTAGGGGAAAATACAACTGGTTAAATTTTGGCACAATTTTACAATTGGATACAACTGTGGATTGAAAAGAACATATTGTGATTACAATTATATTCAGGCTTTCATATTGAATGTATAAGTTATCAAGTTTCAACCCAAAAACCTTGATGTCCTCAGCATTTATTTTTATGATTATGTTTATACATACTG
The DNA here is from genome assembly GCA_918843875.1 of Diadumene lineata. Lineage (NCBI taxonomy): Eukaryota > Metazoa > Cnidaria > Anthozoa > Actiniaria > Diadumenidae > Diadumene > Diadumene lineata. The sequence goes on from OU974084.1 coordinate 9,661,427, forward strand.
CACATAATTTGCAGAACAATATTCCCAATAGTCCAGTTTCATGTTTTTCCTTGCTAAGCTTTGATAGTATGTAATATATTCTTTTGTACAAGGTACATCCCGTGGGAATGCACCAATCTAAAACCAATATAAATAGCAATGGTTTTGTCTTGAATCTTTTGCTAATTTACCTACAATTGAGGCTTATCCTGAGCAATGAAGAACTTGAAACCGATCTAATAGTTTGCAAGGCTCAAAAGTATGACTCAAAATTATGATTGATTGAAAGTTAAGCATAAAAGAATGCAAACAAATTATAAATGACCATAATTGTTATACCTGAAGAATGATGACAATTTACCCTTAACTCTATACCATAACAGCTAATGATATATATTATATGATATATCAATTGTTTTATTCCAATGAGAATAAAGGAACAAAAGTAGAGCGCGCCACTGCACTGAACAGTGCTATTTTATGCTAATTCTATTGTTTTCTTTTGTTTAATTAATGCTATTTACCACTAAATAGTGACAATTGTTGCACACATTTAGTCTTTGCACTCTAACAGTTAATGCATAAAAGCAATGAGAAAAGGATTCCGGTATAGAGACAGGGGTAAAACACCATCAGTGCACATAAATAGTCCGTATAAAAAGTATCAATTGTAAAGTGCATTATAGATAGATAGATAGATAGATTTGTTTATTGAAAACCTTTTGCAGTATAACTGAATTACAGGCTCGGTCATAAACAGAACAATAATAACATATGCTAAATACAAAATAATTAAATAAATAGATAAATTCATAATTGTTATAATAATAACATTGATTATTAATTCAAGATTAATTCATTAGCAAACTTGTGAGTAACAAAGTTAGCTAGCCTATTTGTTGCTACATTGCGACGATTTAAGGTGAGGCTGCCCTTCCTAGTTGAGTAACGATTAGGTATAATCAACTCATTTTCGATCATCTGGAAAAGGGGATTACTCCTGTTGATGGACTTAATAAAGCGTTTACATGCTTCTGAGCGTCTATCGTAAAGTGTGGGTAACATAGCTTGTTCAAGTGCCTCCCTATACGAGAGTTGTGGATAAATAATACGTAAAACGCGCCTCTGAATACTTTCAATAAGCTCAGCTAAATACAAAGGTAAACTGGAATAAATTGCGGAAGAGTATTCAATAGTAGATCTAATTAGTGCGCAGTAGATTTGGACTAAGTCTGAAGGTGGGACCCCTGAACGCTTAAGTTGACGTAAGGCGTATAATCTGCGGTTGGCTCGCTTCAGTACACAGTCGCAACGCACAGTCCAGGTTAAGTCGCAAGAGATATTGAGACCAAGAAACTTGAACGACTTAACAGACTCAATGACCTTGTCGCTGACAACAATGGGCTGGCATTCATAACTATTGTACTGAAGAAAATCAATCGACATAGACTTACATTTCTTAGGATTCAGTTGCATATTATTTGTTTTAGCGAAGGACTGAATATCATTAACTACATGTTGTAACACTGAGGGGCAATTCCTAGGTATTATTTCAAGGATAGTTAGATCGTCAACAAACTTAACCCGAGGACCCCATGATGACACTAGGTCGTTAACCATGATAGCAAAGAGAATTGGACCTAACTTGGTTCCCTGGGGAATGGCCCCGTTAAGATATAAATATGGTGATGATTGATCGGCAATAGAGACACACTGTTTCCTTTCGAACAAGAAAGCAGCGATCCAACGTACTAAACAAGGGTGAATATCAAACGTAGAAAGTTTCTTTAACAAAATCTTGTGATCGATCAGATCAAACCCTTTTTTGAAATCGGCAAAGACTTCATGAAATGAGTTATATAAGCACCTCACATCATCATCATCGTTATCATCATCATCATCATTACCATCATCATCATCAGCATTCTTATTGGTTTCAATTGTTTAATTTATCATCACTTACCCTATAATAAACTCCAACATGGCCTACAAAAATACCAAATAGTAGTGAGGAAGTAATAGATAATAAAGAAAAGGAAATTAATCCAGTCATAAATCAAAAAGATCAAAAATAAAATAATGAATTAAAAGAATCGATATTATGGTTTTAAAAGCAGTCTGAGATTAAGCAATAAATGTTTTTATCATCTTAAACAGGTATTTGTCCCACAAGAGACTTAACTGGAATTAAAAAGCTTTAAATGTACTATATAAAAATATGATTTCTTACTATGAAATTTTTCAAATTATTGCGAGAGAAAATAAAAATATAAGCTCAAAGCATAATTGAATAACAACTTTTCAAATAACTCTAAATTACTTTAACTTTATGAAAGTCAGTTGAAAGATGCAAGTTCATTCAATGAAATTATTTACTTATTCATGATTCTGTGGCTTTCAAAAGCAACCTACATTTGTAAAGTCGCCTCACACAAAAAAAATAATTGCAAAGCACAGAAAACCACAAATGTGCTAATGTTTGCATAAGAGAAACCATAATGTATTTTGTAAATGTTGCACTTACCTTCTTCTATTTTATGCAAAGCAAAATTAAATAAAATAGCAATTGAAATCACTGCAACCGCTACTAGCGCTCCGGCCGACATCTTGAAATTGTTAAATTAACCAGCATACTTTGCAATCATGCAGTTCAAGTCTCTGCGCTTTATTTTCCACAACAGGGAACCTACATGAAAAAGTGATCTAGACTCTTCCTCAGTCTCTCGCTCCGTAGATATATTCAGTCAATTATTATCGTCTATTGACTCATTCATTCATTCCACCATTTATTCATTTGTTCGATTTAATTTGTGCATATTAATCAATCGCTCATTCATTTATTTTGTCATTCATTCATTCATCCATTTAATGAAGAAAAGAATGGCACGAGTCGAAAAAAGCATTAAATTATAAAGTTTTCGATTGTGTGATTAATTTCGAAAGATGCAGGCTGCGCACTTGCAAGTTAATCGTTTAGATTTTCAGTGAAGAATTTAAAATGACTTCAAATGTTTAATGATTTCAAATGAATAATCAATGCCGATTGCAAAAATATATACAGCTATTCTTGAAAAGCTTGTCCTGATAAATATGTCATTTGCATATCTCAAGTTTTCAGTTTTCTTGCCTTTCAAAGATTCAATTCGAGACTTAAATCAACGATACAAAGCAGCTAGTTACATGTCATGTTGTTTTGTACATTTTGAGCCATCATTTCCGTTAAAAAATATCAAAAACATGCGATATGACTTTGCTATTGACTAAATTGTCTTTCAACTGGACAACCATTTCAAGAATAGCTGTATGATGTTGATTTTAAGCTCGATTTGGATAGCGTGCGCTGGAGTTGCTTGCCGTTAATTATAATTGTATTTTAAGGGATATTCTAAACGGATCCGTCAAAGACTATTAGGACTTTTTGTTGATCGTCTTTGCTTATTGTGTCGGCTTTGCTTTACTTATTTATGTCACGGCAAGCAACCAGTCTATCTTTAAATGGCTTTTATCAACATAGCGGTCATAATACTTCAATTTTGATGGCTATCTCAGCGCACTGCGCCATATGACAAAATTAGATTGGAAATATTCACAAAGTTATTTTTTGGTTATCATTAGCAAGGATAGTTAGGGAGGGGAGGGATGGATGAGTTTCTAATAATCAGTCTCTATTCTTATTTCCCAGGTAGCCCAAGCTAATTATTTGTTATAGCTGGCATATGTAACTCAAATCACTAGCTTGGCTTGGGCTACCTGTATTGGTGCAGTTTTATAGGATTGCGTGCTTTTTAAGCTCCAGTCACTCTTCAAGTGTTAACCCAGTTTGACCCAGATTTACCAATAAAAACTATTCAAGTGTTCTTATCACAAGAGAGCATATATATCGATTGGATATTTTCACTGAAACTTGAATAATATAACAGGAAAAATCTCATTGTTCCAATTAATCAAGTGTTATTATGTAAAATGTATTTTAGGAAAATCTCAAGAAAGGCGTTGTCAGTGAAAAATATGAACAGTCATCAGCAAATTAATGCTGCCGACTGTGAATCGGTAGGAGCCGGTGCTTGACTTTCGAGGAGAATCTGATCATGGCTTTGAAAAAATTTCCCCTGCAAAAGTTTAAAAATAGCGAAAAAAAATTCTCCGGCACACAAGAAATTCCACCCTCTCCTTATATTGTACCCGTTACTCCTTATTAACGAAGTAAAATTGTGAAGTGTATAATAAAAAAATAAATAAATAAAAACTTGGGATGAACATGTTTTTCCGGACCATCCCTCAAAATCTAAGCAAATGCGCAACTCGGAGATAAACCGAGTTACCGCGCGCTAAACAGCTCTCTTAACGAAAAACATTTTTAACCTTTAATAAGACTACAGGGCGGGGGATTTGTAGACATAATATTATACTAGTTGAGGGTTGGTAATGCACAGCTTGTGAAGAACGTAACTAAATTGCTTAAGACACGAAAGCACTCGACATATTGAAAAGTCATTGCACGTTTTCAAAAGTGCGAATTTTAGATATTGTTTTTGTGCAGTAAATTTGACCAGAAATAAATAATGTACAACTACAATGAACAGAAACTGGTTGAAATTAAGGATTACCTACATTCCTTTGCGGTGTAGGCGCGGGCTGAAGTCTGTCGGCCGATGACAACGTTTATGTTAATAGCAGTATATTCTACGCAAAATTAAAATGACTGTAAACTGACTAAATGTGCTTTTCCGCTTATTAAAAAACAAGAAAAATACTCCCCCATTTTGCTAAAATCCTGTCAATTATCACCAGAGTGTAATAGAAAAAAACAGGCTATAGAAAATGCTGGGTTTATTTTAGAATCCTTTACTATATAGCTTTAGGCCAGGAGTGAATTAATCAAAATTGAAATTCAGAGTTATGTTTCGTGATGGATCGTAAATTTTGAGCGCGGTCACGTTGTGACAAAACACTAATTGATATTTTAATTCTTTTAGAAGTAGATGGACTTTTGTTTAGGGGGATTAAAAATTAAGCTGATGTCGTGATGTTGTTGTTGGATATTTGTCTTGTCTCTTAAGCAAACATTTGGATTTTTAGCGTTATTTGTATATCATGAATACTGGCAGTTCGTGTGGCGATACTTTACGCATTCACTGAAGGAAAAAAGAATCGAATAATATTAACGTTTTGAGAAATAAATGAAAATAAATATACAGCAATTATTGGATTGAAGAATGAATGAATGAATGAATAAATGAAATAAATAAATGAATAAATGATTTCGATACTGTCGTTTCGGATGTTAGTCCTTCGTCGGAGTGATATAATGAATGAATGAATGAATGAATGAATGAATGAATGAATGAATGAATGAATGAATGAATGAATGAATGAATGAATGAATGAATGAATGAATGAATGAATGAATGAATGAATGAATGAATGAATGACAGATTAATGAATAGATGAATGAATAAGTAAATCATTATTGATTATGAATAAATATGAAAATGAATCGTATCTTATTATAAAACGCACCAAAAATACGCAATCTGTGCAAAATTCGTTTAATCTAGCTGTGACACACTATTTTAATAATCGCAAATTTTTTAACTCGAAATCTACGATTCGTACGCTTTCAGTAATGGGGCAAAATCCGATTCGCGAGCTTAGTTCCCCCTCACAATGATTGTCAAACGCCGTTAAAACGCTAAATTGACAACTACCAAGTAACTGACAGAAACCCAAATTTTCCTCCCTTTATAGAGACGCTTTTCCCCAATTAGTCCAATTGTGCCACGTGTGCTGGTACGTTCCTAGCGAGGGCATGGGTCCGATTCTGTGTGTTCACTGGTCATTTCGCGGCCAGCATAGATCGAATTTTTTTTTTTTTTTTTTTTTTAAGTAAAAGGCTATATTAAACAAAATGAATTTTATGTTATCCAGATGCTGCAGGACATTTTCTTGAACTCCTAATCATGAAATTAAAGTGATATTTCGTCTAGTAAAAACGTCACCCTAAGTGAAACTTGCATGAAATCAAGATTAATATTAGTAAGTTATTTGAATAGAAACTAAACTACAATCAACTCTTACAATAAATGATTTCATTGTCAATGTATTAAAAAAAGCAAAATATTTCAGTATTAAAATAAGAAATGCGGAGCGCCGATGAAAACCTATCCCAAATTTATCAAATACTTAAAATAAATAAAAACAAAAGGTGTATGGCTAGTAGCGCATGAAAATGAAAATTAAAAAAAAAATGAATAAAGAATAGGAATGTACGACGGAGCTAAAGAGTAAATGAATGAATGAAAAATGCCGAAGCACGTACTGGTTTATATCAGAAAGAAAACCGAATGGACATGGATGGATGGAGGACCAAAGGAAGGAATGAAGAAATATATGGTTGAATGTATAATAAAAAAATAAAAAAATGAATAAATGAATGAATGTGTAATGATAATGTGAATTACCAGATGGGTGGAATTAACGAACTATTGTTTGGAAACAAGGGAAAATCGTGCGTGCTCGACATTTTTTTGTTGTATTGCCAGCCGGCTATGTGTTCGATCAGTGTAGTTTTAAAACGGTAGATCAATTCGCAGAGCAAATATTTCATGTTTCCAGCATGCACTTTTTACCATATTCGATTAAAAACGTCAAGATATAAAATTCACCTAGCCACTATTTCAATTCTGAATATTTTTTTCCGTTTTTGCTATCTAATTCAACTGCTCCGATATATAACACTATACATTATTACACGATAAATTTTGCAGTTTCTGATCTTCAGATTGATTGACGATTGCATATTCATCTATGAAATGCAGTATAACTTCAGAACCGGAATGATAGTAAAAAAGAAAACGAAAACAGATGTTACGATCGACGAAAATTTAAAACCCTCGAAAATATGTAACCTTGATGAACATTTTACACATCTGAAACAGCTTAACTCTATATACTTAATTGTGATGTTTTAAAGATTTTTTTTAAATAATTGATGATAAATATTGGAGTTTATGATAGTAGATGAAATTTTAAACTTAAAGGACAGAAAAATAATAAGAAAGACAAACGAACGTAAATTAATTATGCCGGCAGTGTTTTAAAACATTAAATATTTCAAAGAGAATTTTCATTCTTTATATAGTAAAAGTAATATTCTCTTTTTCGTTTGAAAAGGTCTTACGACAGTTAATGTTCAGTAAGAAAGAATTTGAAAATAAGTGAAATTTTCAAATTTGCGAAATTTAGTTTTGGACAAAAAGAAAACATTATCTTTTAATATATTTTACGGAAACTCAAGTAGTTTTGGCGGATTATAAAATTTAAATTGAAAACAATAGTGATTTATGTGAATGAACGAAAAAGTTGATCTAATATATTCAAATGAAAACCCCTTAAATTATTTTTCTTCCAAAGGAAAATATTTAACAGCTTTTCTGGATAAAATACAAAAAATATATATTATAAATTTTGCGAAAAAATCGATCGAAACAACGATCACGTGACTTGGCCATCTAATCGATAACGAGCTTGGGCTGTGTTGTTGGTCCTGTTCAGTCAAAATGGCGGCGATTCACACTCCGAGGTCTTTCCATGACACATATGATCTAAAAGAAGAACTTGGCAAGTAAGTTAAGCCGTTTCTCAACCGTTCAACTCGTAGACTCTCACTGCCAGTATATTTTAAGCGTATTTGCTGATTATTTTCGTTTATTTTTCTACCCAGAGGAGCGTTTAGTATCGTTCGACGATGCATCAACAAAGAATCTCGAGTTGAATATGCTGCCAAAATTATCAATACTAGAAAGCTTTCAACTAGAGGTAAGTTTGGAATTACTTCTACTATATCTCAGATATATTTTACCTAAATTAAACTCTTGATAAGTGTGAGTTTGTCAAGCGAGAGCGCTGACTCACTTTGGGTATAACTCTTCCTCGGGAGAAATGCTATTTGTTTATATCCAAAGTTTTAGGGCGAAATTTGAATTTGAAATACTTCTTTTAAACGTTCTCAGTTTGGCTTAAAAATGGCATGGGAAAAGCCATGATTTTTTTAGGTTAAAGGCTGCTTTACTAATTTTTACGCCTGTGTCAAGGGAAAAAGACGGAGAAAGAAAAAGAAAATAGATCAATACCCTGTTTTGCTTTTAACGGGTTTCTGAGAAAATTTATACTTTTCGCGAGTTTTCTGTTCTCACTAATTTCATCTTTGTTAACATTTTAGAAACTTTGTGTTAAAACTGAGATTAATGTTACTTAATCCTTGAAAATTCACGAGATGAAATTTTATGGGTTAAAAATTGAAACAAAATCCAAAAAAATTCTAATGTATGCTAACAAAATGTACATTATTTTCTTTTTTAGATCTACAAAAGCTCGACCGCGAGGCTAGAATTTGCCGTTTATTAAAACATCCAAATATAGGTATTGTTTATTATTAATTTGAGGGTTATTTCTACTAAAATTTCTTCTCCACATTGCTGGGACCGTAAGATTTGGAAATCAGCTGCTTTGCTGCATGTTACTGTATTCAAATTGTTTAGTGGGGATTGTTGATTTCAATGGGTTGACGTGCGACCATAACTTCAGACTTTTTGACTACGAGTTATCCAATCTTATCGCCATAAAACTGTTATTTTCTGTTAATAACAGAGCGCCTTTTTTGCTGAGTTTGATACCGTTATACGTGAAATTTTACTTTATGATTCGATTATCAAATCGGCGACTTTTCGCATCACTACTTTCATATATCGAAACTGGTTACTGTAAAATAGTTACTCAAATTTTGCCCAATTTAGACTTGCTTTTTTTTGTTGTTGTTGCTGTTGTTTTTTGTGGCGAAAAAAATTAGCTTTTTTCCGAGTATTTTGTTGTTTACTTACGTCAAGTTATGTCTTATTTCTTTAGTAGATTTTTATCAGAGAATTTTTCGCGAAAATGCACTAGTCGGGAACCCATTCAAATGCGGGTATATGATGACATTAAAATGGTTTTTCTCACTGATAATATGTACAATTCTTATAAACTAATTACTTCAATAACGGTAGATAATATATTCGCCCTATTACATTGTTTACACAGCACTTTGTAAGCATCAAACTACTCAAAAATTTTTCAGGGTACGGCAGGCTAAATGCGTCAACTTTTACTCTCCAAAACCCTGCATGATTGACTGCATGAAATTATATCGGTTTTTTTATTCTAATTTTCATGCAATCTTAGAATCCCTATTAATATTTTATGTTAATCAAAAATTTTCCATTAGAACGTGAATGTCAATAAAATGCCATACTGAGTACGCACTAAACAATAGAAATTCATATCCACAACTTTTGGAATTAATTTTTACCTGGATTATAACATTAATTTCCAGACTGATTTCTGCTTTATCAAATAGGTTTACATAGCCAGTCAAACAGGTGTTGTTTAAGATAGATATGAGCTATTATGAGTTCACTGTCGTACATGACCACACATTCTTTATTAATGGTATTCTAGTGACATTGAATTTTTCGTTGTTTGAGCTGCACTGTGGAGCTATTTAAGACTAAGTTGGAGGGTAGTATCAATCATCTTTCAAACCCGACTCTGACACCTGTTAAAATTAAAAGTCTAGTTTTTGATTAAAAAAATAAAAGTTTTGCTTTTTCACGTTTTCTTTTAACATGACATCCCTGTCGTATGTCTCAATCTTTTGAGTCCAGATAATATAAATTGAGGAATAAACTATGTTATTTTTAATTTGCTTTAGTTATGTTGTAAATATGGGAGACACCTTAAGATTGTTTCATGTGTAGATGGATAAACAAGGAAGAAACTACAGTATTTTAACTAAAGTCACAGTGTATATTCAATGTAGATTGACAAGAAAAGTACTACATTATTGCTTTCAAGTTAAAATAGAAGAGAAGGGAAAAGGTTGTACATATATTTTTTATTTGGTTGAGTTACAATTTAGTTGTGGACTTCAAAGGATAGTCTACATGGACTACATTATTTTAAAGTTGGTTTGAATTACAATTATATTTTTTAACTTGGCAAAAACTGTATTATTTCATGCTGGTTGAGTAAAGTATATGTGAGCTACATGTAAAAAGGACATGTCTACTTTATTTTATAGTTGCTTGAATTACAATATATATGAATAAAGACCAAAGAACTGAATTGTAATATTCTAAGCTGGTTGAGTTATAATGTGTATAAATTAAAGAGGAAAGGATGCATGTCTCCAGGACCTTTTGTACCCCCTGTGGTCCAACTCCATAATCAAAACTAGCCATCCACAAGTAATAAACATTTCACTTGTCTCTTATGCATGAGAGTCATACAGCTTTTGTACAGTTCACTGCAGGATGTCATAATGTCAGAAACACTATGTCTTTTTGCTCATTTTGGTGAATTTTAATATCATACATGTTATTCTAAAGTCAGCAGTTTGATTGACATGAAATAGCCCTTTTTTTAGTAGTACGTAGACATTAAGTTTGAAAAACACTAAGTTATGACTCAATTGAGATTTTGTATATTGAATATAAAATGGTGAATTTTGATTTATAAGTCAATTTTCTGGACTTATTGGGAAGTAGTCAGATGTATATATTATATAGAGTTCAAATAATACAAAACAGTAAAATATAAATAATTCAAAATAAAGATGAATAGATACTATATCATAATAATATGTTTAATGAAACAAGCAAATAAGTCAATAAATAAATAAATAAACAAACAAATAAAATAAATAAATAAATAAACAAATAAATAAATAAATAAATAAATAAATAAATAAATAAATAAAATAAATAAATTAAAAAAATAAGTAAATAAGTAAATAAATAAATAAATAAAATGTAAATAAATAAATGAATGAATGAATAGTCTGTGATAATTTAGAAATGAATTTTTGAAATTTAAATTGTTATCCCATTTATCTGATAACACTTAAAATACAGCAAATGTTCTGAATAAAAGTTGCAAGAATAGTAATATAATAAGAATATAATGAACAAGTTATAATGGATTGGTATGTTATAGACGTGTAGATGATAGTAGAGGTCAACATAAATTGATATTTTGGTAAGTACTTCATGTATGCCCAGATTATAATTTCCTCACATATATGTCTTATTGCTATTCAGAGTTTTTATGAAGTAGTCCTTCGTTTTTTTTTGTTTTTTTTTTGTACTATATTTATTTATATTATTTATACATGATATTATTGGTTTTCTCTTTTCATATTTTCTTTTGTAGATTTGTTAATATATGCATGTTTTAATAATCAAGGCATACATGAAGTACTTACCGATATTTTATTGATATCTTGCTTAAGTACAACACAATATTTATTTTTTATAAGTGATTGTTTTAGTAGGTGGTTTTGAAAATGCAACAAACACAGGTTGAAAAGTAAAAAAAATTACATTTGTGAATATCAAATTCAAGACAAATTTGTGATTCAGAACTAGACTAATGGTAAACAAATAACAGATGGAATTATTCTATGTTAAACTCATTTTGTTCCATTTGATTCTTAAGTTTGCTATATTTCTATTGTTAAAAGATTAACATAATTACACCTACAATATCAATATTATAATCTTGTATTTTGTATTTTTATCTTTTGTACCAATTTCTGAACTTGTCCTTCTAGCGAGAGCCTCAAAGTTTGTTATATTGCTAAATAGATGTCAAAAAATTGTTAAATATCAAAGTTGTAGTGTTGGTTGTTGTAGTATTTTCAGTACATCTGTCAATCAAAATCAAAATGGTGTTGGTTTGATGTATATTCTAATTGTTGTTTTGTTGATATTGAAAACCAATGATCAGAAATTGCAAATTAAAATTTTTTGTTCTTTGATTTTTTTTGTGCTCTTTCCTCCTTTTTTCTTTTCCATCTGTTAGATTCAAATTGGATTATTTTAATCTGTTCTTGAAATGTTGAAGCAGACACAGCTATGACACAATAAAAAATAATTGAAAATTTGAACATTCATTTAAATAATTTATGTTTTTTCTTTTTAATTCATCGTTCTGTTTTCTAATTTTTATCATTTTTGGCTTGTGGGAATAATTCCACTTAAGAGTAAATTTTTTAACAACTTCTCTGATTGAAATGCAAATAACTTTGCCAAGGAAAGATTATGTCCTGGCCCCTGGCCTTCTGTTCCTTCCTCTGTACTGCTCTTGAATTATAGTTTATAGAAATCATTTTGCTTAATGACATATGGTCGTCAAATATCAGATAAAAGTGTCATAAATATTTTATGCGGGAAATATGTCAAACTAGACTCATGATGGCAGGTTGAATTAACTCTTGCCCTGTTCCTGGTGCATGGCAGCAGAAAAGGTCAGCCTTGTATCATGTCAGACGATAGACATGACGAATACATGAGCTTAGAGATTTAAAACATATGTATGTGATAAAAATGGATGATTTTTGCTTTTTAGACTTTAAATAATTCCTGTGAATGAGCTAGTACCCCCTCTATGGGCTACAGCCTGAGCACAAGTAATCCTAAGCTAATTAGCAAAGGAGAGGAAAGCTGAAAATGTTAGACTATACAAATAAAATATTAAAGGATTTTGTCTGACGTTAACCTTGCTGTCAAACTTATGAATACATTGATTTTCATGATATACAAAGAGCTTTAATTTATAATTTTTTTGTTTTGTATACCTTATGTTAATATTTGGCTGTGATTCGATCAATTTGGTAGAAAATATTTCATAGACTTCCATATTTCAAGACAAAATAGACTATTGCAGGGGAAATATGTAGGAAAAAGTGGGAACTAATTTGAATTTTGATGTTAGTTTGTATTACTTAATTTATGTTTTAAATTGTTTAGTTAAATTCAAAAAAAAAAAAAAAAAAAAAAATCATGGCTTAAACCTACCTTGGTGTAATGGTCATTTTTTTAGTAAATGAGAGTAAAATATTGTAGTGCTTAGTAATAATACATTATTTTTACTTTTGATCAAGACGCTGTGAGCTGAGGAAACCATTTTCATATTGTGAAAATTATAATTTTGACCTGCAACTAGCAGATACAGTATCTATTTGATTACTGTTCCTTTTCTTAGTTTCATCTTACATTTGATATTAATAATGATAATAATAATAATATTAATCATAGTAATAAATCCTCTTGAGATTAGACTGCATAAAGATTGCTTTGAAAAATAGAGGTGTTTGTGTAATACATGTGTAACTATCAAAGAATAGATGAGAGCATAAAAATCATTCTTGTATAGTTTAAAAAAATTTTGAATAATTGATTTGGTCTAATGACCTTTTATCAACCAGAAATTATCACCATTAATTTAGTTGTCACTCATTGCTGCATTAAGCAGTTTACCCTGCTTAAGTAATTTCATGGCTAAATTGATAACAGGGTAGAGAATTGTTAGCAAATCAAATGGTTAAATTAATTTTCTATATCCATTTGGTGTTCAGTTTTGGATTTTTCATTGCTATTTTATTTATCAACTCATATTTTTTTCTTTGTTTATTAATCCATTTTTTTTTTCATTTTTTGTTCATCCATTGAAGTGTTCACTCATTTGGTCATCAGATGTTTTATCTGTCAATTTATTAATTTACCATTCATTCATTCATTCATTCATTCATTCATTCATTCATTCATTCATTCATTCATTCATTTGTTCATTCTTTCATTCATTCATTCATCCTTTTTTCATGGTATCACCATCCGTCCATCAGTCCATCCATTTATTTGAAGAACTGCATGATTTTCATTTCCGTTTATTCATTCATTCGTTTATTCCTATTTATTCAAAAGTTATTTATTTGAATATTTTCATTGGTTTCCATTAAGTTTCTTTAAATTTTGTTTTAATGCAGTCTATTTAATGGCACCTTTTAATGATCACAACTCATCAAATGACTTAGAAAATCCTGTAGCTACTGTCAATAGGATATCTAGTGTTAAAAGATGGAGATGTTAACACAATGTCATTAGAACCATAATCCTGATTGTAAGCCTCTGACCTTATCATTGTTGAGGGGAGAGGGGTGATTTTTTGTCTGCATGTTGTTGTTGTTGTTGACAAGTACCTGATGCTCGATTGTTGTTAATGTTTGAGGATCTGTTTTCAATAGTGTTTTAGAGTATTTGTGTATTTTATTTGTGCTATTGGAATTGTGTTTAGTATATATGTACATAAGTGCTTCAAGGAATCCTTTTTTTTTTAATTATAGCACTCCAACTCCTCTTCCTCAAGTTTTAAATTTTGAGGGTCTCTATTAAATTGGATTTTTGATGACCCAAGTTGGGCGAGCAGGGGGGTTTGCAATTCTTAGACCCTTAAACTGGAAACATATGGACCACACATGATACTATTTTATTTGATTGAGTGGGGAGGGGAGGGGTGTCATGAATCATGTCATGTATCATGAATTTAAATTCTACTAATGTTGGTCTTACATCCATGTAAATAGTTTTTATCCATTAAATGAATTAGACTGAATAGGGTCTCTAAGGATAACAGTGCTTTTGTAGTATTGACTGAGTTACCCTATTCAAAGAAAAGTATATCTATCTATTTATCTAATATATTTCATATGTAGTATTTTTCCAATATACAAAAACGCTCTTGGACTAATATTGTTTGTTTTTGACAGTTCGACTTCATGCCAGCATAGCAGAGGAGGGCTATCACTATCTAGTGTTTGATTTGTAAGTAGTTGTACTATCTTGTACGTAATATATACAATATGAGTGGCCGATCTGTATGGAATATACAATGTCGAGCCGAAGGCGAGACATTTTATATTCCATACAGATCGGATGCAAATATTGTATATTACTTATGAAATGTCTAGGTTAATGCTGCTATTTAAGATTAATATTTTTGAAATTAGATTTAATTTGGCTGAGATATTTCAAGCTAAACCTTATGCAAATCAGGACGATTTCTGTATCAGATATACAGATGCCGTCACAGTAGTGATTTTTTATTGTTCTGGGTTCATTAATTATTCATGAATTTTATAAGTGCATGTAGAATTCATACTGCTACAGCTGAATAGGCTTAATTCTGCACTCCATTCTTTTTTGCACTTCTATCCGTGATCCTTTATAAAAGATTGGAAATGCAAAGAGAAATAAAGTAGAAACTCAAGGAAGTCAGGATTTTGACATAAAGTTACATGACTAAACTGGCTTTAAAAATAGTAATTTTTTAAGGGTGTTTGGTGTTGAAATGAAAGAAAGAATAAGACAAAAAATTCATATATAACTTTTGGCAGGATGTCGAACCCATGTCTTCGGTATTCCAGTCCAATATGTTAACTACTGCATCACAAGGACAACCACGCTGGAAATGCACCTGATTTGTGAAGTGTCCAGCATTATGCTTCTATGCATACATACTTACGGCATTCCACTTAATTGGCAAAGAAAAATTACTGCTCATAGCTTTAAAAATAGAACACTGTATGGCAGAGTTTCTGCCTACAATCAGATAGTTGCTTTAGTTATTGAAAAACATCATAAACACAGCAGTTTGAGGAAGCAAGTCTGAGATGGGAGTCGCTTAGTTCTTGTTAGACAATGATAATAGCAGTGGCAATATTTTGCTGTCATCACTGACATTATTTTACAATTACATGTAGACAATTTTCTTTAAAATAACAAGCAAGCTTGCTAAAATAACTGTAACAATTATACTCAAGACAGCAAGCTGCTAACTTAATTACAATTATAAAATGTAGTCAAAATGTAGAAATTAAAGCAAATTAAAATTTAAATAAGCCAAAAACAAACATGCCAAAAAAGAGATCAAACTTAAAAGTGACTATATGACTCTGGTTGCTTGGATCACTACTAACACTTTGATTTTATAGATAAGACATTGTGCTGTTCTCATATTAATGTAACTGATATTGTAGTTTATATTGACATAGATATTGTTGTTCTTAGAGTTACTGGCGGTGAATTGTTTGAAGATATTGTGGCTAGAGAATACTACAGTGAAGCTGATGCTAGGTATTGAACTATAACAATGTTATCAGATATCATATTTGCAATGAGCTTGGGCTGCCTGTTTGATATTTAACTATAACAATAACTCACAGGCAGCCCAAGCTCATTATCTGTCAATATTTATGAAAATCAATTGAGTGTTAAACTTGAAGGAAATTAAGAATATAATACAAAGTCAACCAATCCACCCCCTCCCCCCTGAAAAAATCTTCAAAACTAAAAATGGTCATTAAGTCTTTTTTCATCCACAGTCATTGTATTCAACAAATTTTAGAAAGTGTCCAACATTGCCACGCAAACAATGTTGTACATCGAGATTTGAAGGTAAATATTGTTCAATAAGCCTGAAGCATGATGACGTTTTAACCCAGACTCTAGACCAGAATCCTTTTCACATTGCTTTTGTTCACTAATTTTGACTATTGCTCCTGTATTCTCGAGGGAATATAAAATTTGAATATGAAAGGATTTAAAAAACTATTATGGTATAGAGACGGGGGTAAAACGTCATCACACTTCAGGACAATTCAAACATTTATATTCAGTAAAAAGAATGGTTATACTAACTCCATCTACTTTCTACTTTCTTGAAAATTGATTGGAGCACCACTTTTCAACCAATTACACCTTAACTATTAATTATATATAGATTTTTTCAAATAACGTTGTCACTACCAAAAGGCAATAATAGATCATTCCAAGACTGCTAGGAACTATGGGTATAAATATTACTGTCATAATAATTACACTAGTTGACAAGAAATCTGGACACATCATTTAGTTTTTTTCTGTTCACTGCATAGATTAAGTTTTAGTTTTTGACTGCCCAAGATGTCGTTCTACTCTGCCATGACTTTTACCCATCGTTCCAAGTGGTCTTGGAATGACTTATTGCCCTTACTGATGACAACTTTGTTTGTCTGTCTGTCTGTCAGTCTATCTGTCTGTCTGTCTGTCTGTTTGTTTGTTTGTTTGTTCAGTCCACGTTGTTTTGTTTACGTTTGTTTGGCTGTCTGTTTGTTCATTTGTTTGCGTTTGTTTATTTCTCTGCTCGTTCGTTTTCCATCTGTCCAACCATTCGATTCATTCATCCATTCATTTGTTTTGTTTTTAGCCTGAAAATTTACTTCTGGCCAGTAAAGAGAAAGGTGCAATTGTTAAACTAGCTGATTTTGGTCTTGCAATCGAAGTAGAGAGCGAAAAGTTAGGATGGTATGGTAAGTGAATCAGCAAAGCACGAACCCACGAATATATATGAGTGACTGATGATGTATTTTGATTAGAAAAAAAACTAGTAAATTACAAGAGTGGGCTGCGTCGTTGTTTCTATAGAAACAGTTGCATAAATAAGTAGAAGTTTTAAATGTTAGTCCTTCGTCGAAGTGTGGGAAAGATGTGCAAACCAATTACCCACAACGTCTGAATAAAAGAGTCATGATGTAAGACAAATAATTTCCGTTATTTCAGGTTTTGCTGGCACTCCTGGGTACTTGTCACCGGAAGTGTTAAAGAGAGAACCATACGGACGAGCTGTGGATATATGGGCATGTGGTAAGTTTATGAATTTGGAGTGCTTTTGACAAACTTGCGAAATAAAATTTTGCATAATACTTTTTGATACAACCCCGCGCACACTTTTAATACTTCAATTACATTTAAATACACTTCTAAAATCTTTAATACACTTTAATACACGTTAATACACTTTAATACACGTTAATACCCTTAAATACACTTTAATACCCTTAAATACACTTTAAAACCCTTTTATACACTTCAATACCGTTTTATACACTTCAGTACACTTAGTTGCACATACATGGACTTAAAAACTTTAATGTACTTCATAACGTTTTATTTTTATTTCATTTTTGAATGAAATACACTTTATTATACTTTATTTCACTTTTTTACACATTATTGTCATAATTTTCTTTTGTTTCACTGGTTTGTGAAAAACAATCCATATTAAGAACTATTTTTGGAAATTGACTATATAGTCATATTTACAAGAGACAACAATCAGGGAAGTCGAACGTAGGAGGAAAAAGCGCGGAACAACAACAATTTAGCAATTAACTATCCGCGCAGGCGACCAGAATTATAACAGTATAAATTCCCGTCTAGAAATTCAGTTTAAGGCTTTGGTACGTTTTGTAAGTATGTTTTTCAGGTTTTATTGTTACTTGTTTAACAGGCATTTGTTTAATCATTCGATTGTCATTTTTTCTTCAGTTTTTATTCTTTGTTTGTTCATTTGACCGTTATATTTTCTATGTTCTTTCCAGGTGTAATTCTGTACATCTTATTGGTTGGTTACCCACCATTTTGGGACGAAGATCAACACAAACTCTACGCCCAGATCAAAGCTGGTGCTTATGATGTAAGTAATCAGCAAGATATACTAGCTATTGTCCTAGATGACGTTAATTCTTGTTTACGGGGAGCATAAAATCACCAAACTCGATAGAAAACTCGATGGAAAATTTGATAACAATTGCTTTTATCGAAAAAATCTAAAGTAGCCTGGGTTTGAATACAATATCTGTTTATATCTGCCAAATAATATCCAAGGCAAATTGGTGTTTGTTCGACCCTCTCCCCCCGCGTTTAAACAATAGATTGTTTTGATATGACGTCATAGTGAATTAGGGCAATGGCGACTCGGTCTAGTTATCTACATACAAGTTCTGTGCTTTGTAGATTGAATCAACTTTAATTACCTGTGATAATGGTATAACGGAAGAAAGAGGAAGAACAGAAATCATGTAAACACAGCGCGCAGGGGACGTGCTTATTGTATGTACTCTGCAGATCGGATTTGTGTCTCTTGTTTTGAGAAGACATTGATATTTTGGGGTTCCTGTTGGAAATGAACGAACGAACAAACGAACGAACGAATGAATGAATGAATGAATTGATCAATGAATGAATTCATGGTTGAGGGAATCAATAAATCAACGAACGAACGAATGGATGGATGAATGAATGGATGAATGAATGATTCAACGGATGAATGGATGAATAAATGAGTGAATGACAACAGTGATTAAACAAATGTATCTTTTATCGCGCCAGAAGATGGGAAGTCGTTATTAAGTTACGCAACTACTTCCTTGCAAAATCTAAATTGAATACTTACCTTGGAGCGACATATCAACTATTTTCATTAAACGAACGCTGTAGTGAATAGCGTCCAGGAAGTAGCTCAGATTACCATCTTATAAGTAGTATTTATAAAATGGGAATGAGTGTTTTATCGGTAGATATAGATACAAGGCGAAGTAGCGTATTTATTGCGCCGATGAAATCGACTTCGAATTTTATAACTTACTTCTAAAACTCCCAACGTACGTTTTTATTTTTCCGCCATCAAAAAATCAAGAATAATTTAATTTTATGGTGAGAAAATGAGTTTTCAGTTGATGTAAAGTAGGATAGATCGCTATCAGTAGTTTTAGAACTCGTCACGGATTTGCTTTGATATTCACCTATTAATTATATATTCATGAGGTAAAAAGTACCAAAAAGTGTACATTTCAATCAAATGTTTTCTTCTTTTTGTAGTATCCGTCACCTGAGTGGGACACGGTCACTGACGAGGCAAAGGTAAATTCAACTATGAAGATTTACTGATCCATTTAGTAATCATTCTGTCTGTCTGTCTGTTCTGTCTATCCGTCTGCTTTATGTATGTCTGTCTGTCCGCACTGTTCTGACTATCTGACTTCTGTCTGTCTGTCTGTTCTGTCTGTCTGTCTGTTCTGTCTGTCTGGTTGATGTCTGTCTGTCCGCACTGTTCTGTCTATCTGCCTTCTGTCTGTCTGACTGTCAGTTTGGCTTTTTCTCAGTTACCCTTGCAATCATTGTATCTGTGTCTGCTTCTGTTTTATTTCTGTCTGTTTGCCTCCGTGTTTCCGTGTTTGCCTCTGCGTCTTACTGTCTGTCTGTCTGTCTGTTTAATCATGTGATCGAAAATTATTGTCCTCCATAATTAATGATGTAATGTTTACATTGTATCGCAGGACTTGATAAATAGCATGCTTACTGTTGATCAAACCAAGAGAATTCACGCTCATGAAGCTTTGAGACACCCATGGATCGTGGTAAGTCTTTCTAGCTGAACGTATTATCATATATACTCGGAAATATTCTATATTATTATAAAACTATATCAAACTTGGTTGGCAATTCAAAGAATGGAAAATTTAAGCAGAAATGCGAATATGATAATGAATATTTTGTGCAATGAATGAGTTAAATCCAACAGAAAATTTAAGAAAGAAACAAACAAAGAAAGAAGAAAAAAACAAGAAAGATGGAAAGAAAAGAACTTCATGAATGCTTTTCAAAGATTTAGAAGTGGAAATGATCTCATCCATTTTCTTTCTTTTTTTTAATGAAAGAGAAAAAAATATAAGAAAGGAAAAAGAAAAAAAAGAAAACCATAAAAAGGTTTAAGACTGAGTCATTTTTTTTCAATCTTAAGCTCTCAAAGCTTTTCAAGGTACTTAGAAAGAAAAATAATACCCTCAAGTTAACAAGTAATTTTACATGTCTCGTGCGAAATTGACTAAGCATCTTAATTAAAATGAAGGCTACTTATATACTCAAGACGAATATAAACTTAAAGAAAACTATTTTTTGCGAAATTAAATAAACGCGAAGAGCACGTACATAGTTTTGATTGTGTTAAACATAAGTTTTTTTATACTGGATATCCTCCTTATCTACTTAAATGTTTTTTCTGCGCAACACTCTCACGTGTGGATTCAAATGTCTTACAGAAAGGAACGTTTACGGCGCAATACCCTATTTTTTTGGATTTCAATGTCTTACGGAACGGAACGTTTACTGCGCAATACTCTTATTTATGGATTTAAATGTCTTACGGAATGGAACGTTTACAGCGCAAAACCCTAATTTGTGGATTTAAATGTCTTATGGAACGGAGCGTTTACTGCGCAAAATCCTAATTTGTGGATTTAAATGTCTTACAAAAAGGAACGTTTTCTGCGCAATACCCTCATTTATAAATTGCAATCTCTTACGGAAACGAACGTCTTAGTTCATTATCTATGACTGTCAAAATGTATTTCACATTCATACGGTTTCCTGCAAAAGAAAAATGCCCACTTGTAGACAGTGCGATTGGGTTCGCGTGATTGAACTTAGTAAAAACGATAATTTGTATGAATGTAAAACCTAACGTAAAAAATATACTCCGTAATATATAATTTTCAGAATGTCTTTGCGTAGCGTTTTCTCCTATATGTATTTTCGCCACGAAGCATATAATTTTATATAAATTCTTTACGTAAGGAATCTTTCTTAATACAATCTTTGTTTCGACTACATTATTACCAAGTTTTCGGAGAGTATCCTCGATCGTCAGGGTTTGAAAATAATGAATCGTTCTTGTTAAATCCTAAAAAAATCTTCGATGCCGAATTCTTTGCGATTTGCGTTATTTGAAATTTTTGACGCAACAAAGAATCTTGTTTGAGTGAAATCTTAAAATTCCCTGCTACGTTTGTTTACGTATGTCTTTTCTCCACGTAACACTGATCTATTTTTAATGCTGTATGTGTGCTGTTGCACCTGTTCGTGAAGACATGACTCGCTAGGATTTGCATATTTCTATTGCTAACACGTCCACATGACAACAATTGTCAAGGTGCTATAAAATGCCACGTATAAACGAATTAGTGAACGAAATAAACGAGCAATGAACGGAAGATACACTTTATTTATACACTTCAATTAAGACCTTTATGTATACACTTTATTGATACACTTTAAATTATACACTTTATATATACCATTTAATTATACACTTTATCTATCATGCCAAGCCTTCTATAATTTTTTTTAAATAAAAAAGAAAACGTACTTTAATAAATCAAAGATTGAATGAATGAATTAATAAAATATATGGTGCAATGCATGGTGTTGTAGAACAGATGAATAAATAAATGACTGATGAAAAAGTGAATGAGTGAATAAATAAATGAATGAATAAATAAATTAAGGAATGGATGAGATTATGTATTTCCCTAGCATGTTTTCCATCCACTTCATAATCCCCCTCTCGTAATTCAATTTTGTTTTAATAATTATTATCCATAGTCTCAATCCTTTATCATTTGTATTTCTTAGAACCGTGAGCGTGTTGCGTCTAAAGTACATCGTCAAGAGACCCTGGACGGATTGAAGAAGTTCAACGCAAGAAGAAAACTCAAGGTAGGGACTAAATAGTTCAGTGATTAGGGAGGAGTGGGTCGTGGTCATAGTGTTTGCTTTATAAGCCTGAAGTGTGATAACCCTGATCTCTAGACCAGAATCCTTTTCACATTGCTTTTGTTAACTAATTGATGGTTCTCAACCATTCCCAAGAGAGTGAGTGGAACAAAAGGGTCCACCAGTCACGGTGGTGGTTTTCTTTTGAAAAGTCCACCAGCATGGCTGCCTTGTCTTTTGTTTAAATTGTCTCCTGGGAATGGAAAAGTCCACGGGGGTAAAACGTTCGCTAGATATGTGTTGGGGTAAAACGTCATCTCGCTATTGGGCCATTGTACATAGCATAATATTACCCTAGTAGAGTGCACGCCACATAAGCGTGAAACATGGATTAATTGTTTCGCGCTTATGTGGCGTGCATTCTATTGTCATAGTCTTACCATATCCACCCAACAACCACGCTCCCTAATGGTTTTGGAGCCCCAAGGTCCTAGACAGTGAAGGGAAGGGCTGCATGGCTCCGAAGTAGAAATATCAGTCCAAACATCAAGGACGATTTAAAGGTTCCAGGATAAAAAATCTTGGGGTTCCAGGGTTCCATAGACAAAAAAAAAACGAACAAGGCTTCACGGCTGCAACCTCCACTTCCTCCCTCCTCCCTTATCCCCCTTCCTCAGGGGGGCTTACAAACATCATTTAACATCACAACAAACTAGCGAATGTTGCATGATTATCTGTGGTCCGTTCTATCAGGGTGCTATCCTTACAACAATCCTGGCGACAACTACCTTCAGTTCAGTCGGTCAGTCAGGTACCAATATAGCTATATCGTGAAAGGATCATTTTGTTGTTAAACAAACACCAGCATTTCACCAGAGCTCTGTATTTCCGCCACTGAAAATGAGCGACGCGGTCTCGGGGTACGAGATGTCAATCATGCAGCAGTGTTAAGTCTTTGAATTTCAAGTATAGGAAGTTCTATATTTCTACATATCTTCTAATTATTTGAATATTTACTTTGCGAATTGATATTTACAGTAAAACAAGACGCAATGCAACTCTTTGCATGCCAATCGAGTTACTTGTTCTTCGAGCTCAGGAAACCATTTCCAGGTTGTTTAGCAACAAAATGGTCCGTGGGACCGTGACTTTGCTGGAAATTCCACAGGCAATGCATGTTTGTTTACTCGAGTATTTAATGTAAAAAGAAAGAGCAAAATAACCTCTCTTCTACGATGAGGATCCTTACGCCATGTTAAAATGCGCGTTGTAAATATTTAAATTTGTGATTTTCATTTTGAGTTTTTACTTATACTTTTTATACTTTTATTCTTTTTATTATGTTTTATTTTTGATACTTTTTTATTATTTATATTTTATATGTTTGATACCATTTACGAAAAAGCTCTGGTCGATTGTACCACAGATTTGTACTTGTAGGCCTGTACGCTGACCAATAAAGTCACGGTCTCGCCTGGTATACAACATTTTGTTTTATGTTGCGTGTATTGTTGTGTTTCCAGGGTGCCATCTTAACTACTATCGTCGCACGTAGGTTTTCTGCTAACTCAGGTACATCATAAATACTAAACCATCTAAACTATAAATTATACTACTAAACGGGCATTAACAGATATAAGGGACATAGTGGTTTTAAGAAATGACTGAGTAATTGTTTGAAATAAATTATTACACGAGTGGATGAAAGCATGGATGAATGAATGAATGAATGAATGAATGGAATGAACAAATGAAATAAATGATTGATTGATTGATTGATTGATTGATTGTTTGATTGATTGATTGATTGATTGATTGATTGATTGATTGATTGATTGAATCCATGACTGAATGAATGAATGAAAATGAATGAATGAAAATGAATGAATGAATGAATGAATGAATGAATGAATGAATGAATGAATGAATGAATGAATGAATGAATGAATGAATGAATGAATGAATGAATGAATGAATGAATGAATGAATGAATGAATGAATGAATGAATGAATGAATGAATGAATGAATGAATGAATGAATGAATGAATGAATGAATGAATGAATGAATGAATGAATGAATGAATGAATGAATGAATGAATGAATGAATGAATGAATGAATGAATGAATGAATGAATGAATGAATGAATGAATGAATGAATGAATGAATGAATGAATGAATGAATGAATGAATGAATGAATGAATGAATGAATGAATGAATGAATGAATGAATGAATGAATGAATGAATGAATGAATGAATGAATGAATGAATGATTTGAATGATTTGAATGATTGGAATGATTGGAATGAATGAATGAATGAATAAATTACAATGGTATAATCACATAATTCTGAATTACCTCCAAAGCTAAAAATGTTCAGTAAATCTTATCTGTCCCCAAGTACAATTGTGTAAATGTGATTTACATGTTTTATATGTTAGCTAAACGTAAACCTCGTGATATACAACAACTAAATGTAGATAAAATGCAAATGGAAAAATAAAATGTGTTAATATCTAGTAAGCTATTTTGCCAGCTCAATACGCATTGCTAAAGTCATGCAATGTTTGAGATTAAAAAGGTTAACACTGTGATCTAATCTAAACAGCTGCTTTAATACGACAGTTAGTCCTGGTACTCTCTAGCCACTGAAGTAGACGCAAGCATAAGCCGCGCAAGCATAAGCGATCAAGCACACACATTTCTCTTTTGCTGTCCTCGCTTGTGAAATGAGCGTAAACGCAAGCATAAGAGGAAGAGTCAACATCTTCCGTTCTCCTTGTACTTGCGCTTATATTTTATTCACGTTATTTCACAGTAAAGACATCATTTGTCTTACGCTTGCGTCAATGCGCATGTGCCATGTATGGGATTATGTCATTTTCGCGCAGGCCAGAAAAACTCGGATAGCATTTTTTTAACGCAAAACATTTTGCGTTCAAAGCTTGGTCGTAATTTTTCGAACAACCTTACATGTGCCTCATTTGAAAGCTGAGAATAAGTAGAATTCACTCAATGACTTTAATTCTAAAGGTTTTAACCACTTTAAGGACCAGGCTGAATAAATTATATGTTCCGAGAACTTTGACACTATGAAATTTCTATTAAAAATTCAATTATAATGATGTTAAAGGTTAAAAATAATTGGGTAAATGAAATTAAAATTATTTATGATGTACTGTAACTCTTACGCACAATGCTAATCAACTGTACGATGCACTAACCAAATACTATAACCCGCATGCAGTTGTACTCAGGTCCTCACGATCAAACTGTGGCGGAAGTAACTGGGGATGAATATTTCAACTTTACTGCGCATGCGTGACGACAAGAATTTACGTAGTACCAAGTCTCTTCTGTTATTTTAGATATTATACTTGTTGGAGATTTATTATACTTGAGCCTGCAATGGAAAACTGTTTAGTTTTAATCATCATACAAGTGAGGCATTTGTCTGAATACTATTGAATTGTTTCAAATGCTTCACTTGAATGATTTTTATAACAAATGATTTTCCCAGGCTCAGCTGTAATCATATCCATAGAACAGGTTTCTAGACTAACAAATAACCATGGCAACGGTACAAACACAACAATGTGTCAGAGTTACAGATTAACATTTTTTGACCTGAATGCTTAAAGCCACGTGATAGCGTTCAAAATAGCACATTTTTACAGTCTAATGTCCTGCATTATATGAGGATTCGGTTCTTCCCTGGCAGCACCTTTTTTTTTGCAAATTTTCTTTTCTGATATGAGACTGGTTTATTTACTAATATTACAACTTAATTTAAAGCAAGTTAGTTTGTGTTTGATTGTCGTATTTAATTCGTTACAGTACAACGAAATCCTTCAAACAAAGTCAAAGTTAAGAACAACAAACTTGGCGCCGTTGTAGAAACATGTTAGTAGAAAAACACACAAACTCTTCAAATGTCTGGCAAAAACTAGCTTTCTCTTTCTAAGCTCAATTCTTTTCTGCACTTATCTACTGAATTAAACACACAAACGACAATATATATGTGGAGAATATTGTTATTGGTCGGTGCAAGCGACTCAATAAACTCTTCAACTGTCTGGCAAAAACTAGCTTTCTCTTCCTAAGCTCAATTCTTTTTCTTATACTGCCTCAAATTGTAGTCACTATTCCGATCGTTTTGTAAGCAGTGGTCGTTTATTACGTCGTTTTTTAACCGAAAAATTATTTCAGTGCACATCACCCAAAAAGTATACAATTTTTAGAGGGGTATGTTTTGGATAAGTAAATTCTTTTTTTTTTTTTTTTTTTTTTTTTTTTTGTGTGTGTGTGTGGGGGGGGGGGCACTTCTCCAACAGGAAAATGTTGAAAAAAACACCCCCCCCCCCAATCCGCGACGCAATAGACGATCGGTCCCTTATCAAGAGGCTGTGCTGTTAAGCTATTGATTGTTGTTGTTGTTTTGTTTGGCGATATCTTTCTAAAGTTATTAAAGCTATTCATAGATTCCCTCGATTTCGGTTTTGATTAATGTGACGCAATATCTGCGTTTAACCCAAAAGCTCTGCGTGACAAAACCTAAAATCGACATAGAGGGAGTCTTAGCTATTCAAGTAACTAGATGATGTCACGCGTGCGCTGTGTACTCTGCTAAATCTAAAATAACTTCGTACTGTTTAAAGCTTAATTGCTAACACTATATTCTGTATTATACCTGTTGTAATGTGTAGTAGTGTGTGTACGTTGTAAGTATTGTTGGTGGTGTTGTTGTTGTTGTGGTGTGTTGTTGTTATTGTTGTTGTGTGTGGTTGTGTGTAGTTGTTATTCTTGTTGTTGTGTGTCGTGCGTTTTTGTGTGTTGTTGTTGTTGTGTGTTGTTGTGTGTTGTTGTGCGTTTTTGTGTGTTGTTGTTGTGTGTTGTTGGGAGCTGTTGTTAGTATTAAAACGTATGTGTATGTTATTGTTCTGGTTGTGAGATTTCCTTTTCTTGCTTGATTCCTTGCCATGAACTAGTTTTTTATCCTGCATCCCCAACTCTATCTTGTCAATTCAAAGACTAAGTTTCTTAATCAAAATAGGTTATTTGATTAGTGTCTTGTGCTCTGATTTGCTTTGCAGTACGACCCATGGTCAAGGCGAAAAAGGTGAATGATATTTTTATTCTTTTGGGGACGTAAAACTTACCCGTGGACCACTGACTTATTGCCCGATTTTAGAACGTTTAAAAAAAGTTTTATATCAGTTTTATATTTTCATTTTTCTTGTGTGTCTCAAACGGCAACTTCTTGTTTCGAATGCATTAGACTGGACAATTTTAAAATTGAATAGTCAAATCGAATTATCAAATCAATATTCAAATAATGAAATCAATGATGGGTACGCTTGAGGTGTTTTGACTGGTACGACTCGATGGGAATTCTAACTTTTAATTGATGTGCTTGTCAGGACTCGGACGATGATCTCATCGCTCATTCAGAGGACGATGAAACGCAAGACTCGGCACTCAAAGGTATTTATCACAACTGCAGTCGGCCACTCTGTGTCGCATGGGTGGCCGATAAGATTTCTATACAATCGCCCTATTTCATTATGACGTCACATCAAAACAAATCTATCGTTTTAACGCTAAGAACCATGGCCGCTAGAGGGGATACAGCATGTTTAATGCGAATAAAAATAGGCTTAAAATCAATTTATGATAAAAGAACAAAATATACGTTCAAATGTAAAGCAAAATGTGCCAGAGGAAAACTATTTAGCCCGAATTAGGTCTGTTCTTATTTTTGTAAACAAACCATGACGTCATAGTGAAATAGGGCAGTTGGCAGTGTATCGTGTGTACTGGGTTATCACTAGATTGATATTTCACGAGAAAGATTGTTTGTAATGCCGAAAAGTATATTTCTTGTACTCTCCCTATACGACCAAAAATGTATATTTCGTGTATACCTGGATTAATAAAACTAAAAAAGAAAATGAAAAAAGAATTAGGGCAATGCAGAGCATAGAAGTAATTAAAGACCAGAACACAACACAACAACATGAAAAAGAGGATTAATAAGGGAAGAGGAGGGAAAGAAGGGAATAGAAGGGAGAGAAGAGAAATGAAGAGAGAGGAAGGGAAGATAAGAAAACAAAAGGGAAGAGACGGGAATAGGAGAGAAATGAAGAGAAGGAAAGAAGGGGATAGATGTAGAAGGGAATAAGATAAAAAAGAAGAAAGGTGAAGAACAGGCGACAGAACAGAATGGAGAAAAGAATGATCAAAGATCATGACTGAAAAAAATTGTTTTCAGCGTCTCGAGAACAAGAAATCATCAGACTCACCCAGAAAGTGATTACAAGTGTAACTACTGGTGATTTTGAAACGTACAGGTACAATGTGGTGGTCATGATGTTGATGATGGTGTGGTGATGGTAGTGGTGATGGTAGTGGTGGTGGTGATGGTAGTGGTGATGGTAGTGGTGGTGATGGTAGTGGTGGTAGTGGTGATGGTGGTAGTGGTGATGGTAGTGGTGGTAGTGGTGATGGTGGTAGTGGTGATGGTAGTGGTGGTGATGGTAGTGGTGATGGTAGTGGTGATGGTAGTGGTGGTGATGGTAGTGGTGATGGTAGTGGTGGTGATGGTAGTGGTGATGGTAGTGGTGGTGATGGTAGTGGTGATGGTAGTGGTGGTAGTGTTGATAATGGTAGTGGTGATGGTAGTGGTGGTAGTGGTGATGGTGGTAGTGGTGATGGTAGTGGTGGTGATGGTAGTGGTGATGGTAGTGGTGATGGTAGTGGTGGTGATGGTAGTGGTGGTAGTGGTGATGGTGGTAGTGGTGATGGTAGTGGTGGTGATGGTAGTGGTGATGGTAGTGGTGGTAGTGTTGATAATGGTAGTGGTGATGGTAGTGGTGGTAGTGGTGATGGTGGTAGTGGTGATGGTAGTGGTGGTGATGGTGGTGGTGATGGTAGTGGTGATGGTAGTGGTGGTGATGGTAGTGGTGGTAGTGGTGATGGTGGTAGTGGTGATGGTGGTGATGGTAGTGGTGGTAGTGGTGATGGTGGTAGTGGTGATGATGGTAGTGGTGGTAATGGTGGTAGTGGTGATGGTAGTGGTGATGGTAGTGGTGGTGGTGATGGTAGTGGTGGTGGTGATGGTAGTGGTGGTGATGGTAGTGGTAGTGGTGATGGTGGTAGTGGTGGTGGTGATGATAGTGGTGATGGTAGTGGTGGTGATGGTAGTGGTGATGGTAGTGGTGGTGATGGTGGTGGTAGTGGTGGTGATGGTAGTGGTGATGGTAGTGGTGACGGTGGTAGTGGTAGTGGTGATCGTGGTAGTGGTTGTTATGGTAGTAGTGATGATGGTAGTGGTAGTGGTGATGGTGGTGATGGTAGTGGTGATGGTGGTGGTAGTGGTGGTGATGGTACTGGTACTGGTGATGGTGGGGGTAGTGGCGATGGTGTGGTGATGGTAGTGGTGGTAGTGATGATAATGATGGTGATTTGTTGATGTTGGTGGTGTGGTGATGGTGTGATGTAATGATGTTGATAATGTGGTGATATTGTTGTGGTGATGGTGTTGTGGTGATATTGTTGTGGTGATGGTGTTGTGGTGATAGTGTTGTGGTGATGGTGTTGTGGAAATAGTGTTGTGGTGATAGTGTTGTGGTTATAGTGGTGTGGTGATATTGTTGTGGTGATAGTGGTGTGGTGATAGTGGTGTGGTGATAGTGGTGTGGTGATAGTGGTGTGGTGATAGTGTTGTGGTGATTGTGTTGTTGATCATGGTGATTATGGATGTAACAATGATGAGTGGTTGTTAGTAATGACCATAGTGCTGATCTTATATCTGTTTTTATTCTAGCAAACTAGTGGACCCTCATGTCACGTGTTTTGAGCCACTTTCAAATGGGAACTTAGTTGAAGGATTAGAATTCCATAAATACTACTTTGATAATTGTAAGTAATAAAAATATACTATTTCACTATTCTATTTGTCCATTATGTTATGATAAAATTGATTGACTAGGGTCGCAACAATGGTTAAAAGGGAAGGAAAGGGAAGGGAAGGAAGTGAAGGGAAGGGAAGTGAAGGGAAAGAAATGGGAGGAAAGGGAAGTGAAGTGAAGGGAAGGAAAGTGAAAGGGAGGGAAGGGAAATGAAGGGAAGGGAAGGGAAGGGAATTGAAGGGAAGGAAAATGTAGGGAAGGGAAGTGAAGTGAAGGGAAAGAAAGGGAAGGGAAAGAAAGGGAAGGGAAGGGAAAGGAAAGGAAGGGAAATGAAAGAAAAGGGAAGGGAGAATATTGATACCCCTATTTTTTAATTGGTAGTGCTGAGCAAAAGGTCGACACCTATCAATACTACAATTCTGTCACCCCATGTGCATTTACTTAGCGAGGAGTCAGCTTGTATCTGCTATATGAGGCTGACGCAGTTTATGAATAGGTAGGTGACAATCATTGAGTCAATCATTGAATCAATCATTAAATCAATCAATCAATCAGCCAGTCAATTATTAAATCAATCATTGAATCAATCAATCATTTATTTAATCAACCAATCAATCATTTATTGAATCAATCATTTAATCAATCAATCAGTCAATCAATTGCCCATTCAGTCGAACGTAATCAAACGTAAATAAGGTAAAAAACAAAAAGCTACAAAGGCGACAATGTCCAGAGTTTAAAGCGAGTCCATATACTGTCATTTGTCCTAGTGCTGGTACCCCAGAAACAAAACAAACTGAAGAGACACGAGTATGGCAGAAGAAAGGTGCGTCATGGTACAACGTCCATCTGCATATCTCCAAGACAACAAGCAATTCATCAAGTTAAGCAAAACTACAACAATTATGATTGTTATTGTTAGAAAACAAACTATAAAATTGGAGTGTTGTCGTGGATTGACTACCACTGTTTGAATTTAGCAAATGCCAAGACGACGAACTCGTTGTAATTGACAAACAAACGTCACTCTGAAAGACATGACACGATGTTATGCAAAGCAATTATACTAGGGGCAACGCCCTGTGTTGTCATGGTAACGCAAGAATATATTATATGCACGTGTAATCGTCGTTAGTGTTACCACGTGACACAATATGTAAGTTGCGAATTGCACAATAGACCTCTTTCGAATTTTCTATTGGGAAGTGTTAGCCTCGATTGCAAGTAAAGTAGCCAAAAGTGAAGATACAGTGATTCTATTGGCGTTTTTATTTTTTGCCGATGTGTACATTATACAAGGCCATAATATATCACATGCTATCAAGGCTTAGCCTGAGCAACAAAGAACTTGCCTTACCACAGGCTGTACTAAAAACGAAAGATTACATCATATGCTATCAAAGCCTAGCATGAGCAATGAAAAACTTGTCTTAACACAGGCTGTACTAAAAACAAAATATTACATCATATGCTATCAAAGCCTAGCATGAGCAATGAAGAACTTGTCTTAACACAGGCTGTACTAAAAACAAAATATTAAATCATATGCTATCGAGGCTAAGATTGAGCTATGAATAACTTGCCTTAAGTCAGAATGCACTGAATACTTATGAGGATAAACTCGAGAGAGGTTTATTGCAAATTTGTAGCTATTAGTTGTGAAAATGAAAAATACTATATCAACATATAAGTTGTGTACAAACTTATAGCAGATTTTCAAGTTATTTCAATTCTTATTTAAAAATAAGGCGATAAATATTATTTTAGGAAATCGTTTTTCCATTCTTAGTTGTATTTTTTCTTGGTCATCCAAAATGGAGAACATAATTATGACGTCATATATATTTACATTCATTCAACTATTGTAGGTCACGTGAGCTCATCACGTGTTGTAGATATTAACTACGCTAATCAATTAGAATTCTTGGATTTTTTTATGTGCGTCTGATTGGTCAATTGGCCGTCAATCATTGCCCACTATAGTCACTCTAAGTTATTCTTCAATTCTACTGTACAACGGCGCAAACAGGAAGCAAATATTGGCCCGTGACCCATCGTTATAGGTTCAATGTGTCTTGCGTGATACTAACGCACTAAACGTCCAAATACTCAGGTATGACGTATCACGCTGAATTCAATCAGCTTTGTGTGACGGCTAAATATTTTGATAGCGTTAAAAAACGCGTGTTGTCACGCCCCTTATTGTTGATGATTGTTGTGTTTCAAAGTTTGAGATTATAGTGAGCATTTAGACGCACTGATATTTAAATCTTCTGTTAAACAGAACCAAATATAACTCAAGATTTCTTGCATTTCTTAAATAGACCATGTGTGACGTGTTTCAATGTTATTGAAACTGTCAACATCGGTCTAAATCAGTTCTAGCTATTTCAACAATCATCGTCGTAGTCAAAGTCAACATAATTAAAAAACAACTCAGATTCTCGCTTTTTAAGTGATCATCATCATCAGTATTAGCGTTTTCAACATCATCATCGTAAACATCGCCATTGTCATCGATATTGGCCATCATAATGACCATTTTCATTACCATAATCATCGTTGTCTTTGTTATCGCCATCATTTTTGCTATCATCATCGTTGTCTTCGTGATCATCATCGTTGTCTTCGTAATCGCCATCGTTATCGCTATCATCATCATCGTTGTCTACGTGATCACCATCATTATCGCTATCATCTTCGTTTGAATCATCATTATCATTTTGGTGATACACTTGTCTAAAATACAACCGTAAAACCAACTAAAAATGTTTCGAAAGGTCTCTGGAATAAAACCTTTGATAATGACAGAATAATAGAAACATTATTGACACTAAGAATGAAGAGTAATTTCGATAAAAATATTACCCCTAAGAAACTTCAATTTGTGGAGTTAGTGTAGCTTTGAGTACGACAATGGTAAAGAATGAAATAGCTGTGTATCTCTTATATAATATTCCACTTGTCTCTCGAGACGATTATTATAAACAAACATTAACACGATAAAATATAGTTCTTTTTTGATATTCAACAACAATTTAAAATATAAAATAGTTAGTGTTGTCGATTTCCAATATTGATGAAATGAATAAATAATTACTCGAAAAAATTGAATACATTACTACTACATATTTAGCGTGCACACAATTCGACGCATGAGACTCTATACTTTGTAACTATAGTAACTGTCAATCACTCAGGAAGTTGTAATGGAGACTTAACTGCCGACTGACAATATTCGATTTACGATGTAGAAATATTTAGAGAAATTTTTAATTGAGGTGTACATGTTTTTGGCTGGTGTAGAATGTTAGCTTTAACGTCCGAAACGTCAGTTAGTACTGTCTTGTTATTACAATCTATAACGTTTCTACCACAACCGTTTTACAAGTGAATTGTCCACATTGTAATCCTGGACTGGGTCGGTTCCTTACTAGTCGTACGTTACTTGGGGAGCTTAGCGTTGCGTGACACAAGTGACGTATGCGAGGGAGACTAGTTCCATGCCTCGATTGGTGCTAATCTGTTCATAAAACCTATACAGAGTAAACTTTGACTTAACACTTATCGGGCATTGAAAAACCGGGCGTTGCATTCGATTAAATCGAGGCTAATCAATTGTAAGATCGATTGAACGTTTTTGTCCAAAGTTTTGTCTCCATGACAACATTGAGGATTTAGTCTTCCCGTCGGCGGCGGTGAAGTAGGTCAGCGGATTTCTCCCAGTGATTTTTACAATCTTGTATCCGAAGTCAGTGAGTGGCGACATTACCTTAGATCCTTGTTATGAAATTGTGAATTGTGATACGCATGCTCCAAAAGAGAATATCGCAGAGTTCGGACAATCCCAGCGTCGAGTTGTGTGTGCAAATTTTTAAAATCACTTATATTTAATACTTTTCTTCTAGAGTATTATCAAACAATGAATTGAATTCCTCAGTTGCAAGAAATAAATATTAGTAGCTAATAAATTATCTGTTGCAAGCAACCAGTGTAGGCTTTTGATACTTAAGGCCGAAGGAAGCGGAGACTCAAGCGGTGAAGGAAGCAGAACCGGAGGTTTTCTTTTGCTTGCGTCGTCTTACTTCTCGGCTTTCGTCTCCGTTTCGTCTCCTAATTTTTCACACGCGTGGAAGTGTCTTTGCGTCTCCGTATCCTTACCCGTCTCTGCTTACTTCACTAGTGAAAATTGGACTTTACGCGCAAATGTTTGTGGGATTTAAAGTACTGACTAAGAATCATGGGAAGTTGCCAACCGCTGGACACCATCACTACTGTATCTTTGCTTATAAATCAAGAATTCTATTTGCCGTTTGAGCCTGAAGTTAATTCAAATTATCGATGATGCGGCAAATAGATTTTGATGTCAAGTTTAATCGTTTCTTTTGAATTGTCTCGACTCTTTGCGCTGCACCTTTCATCTTCATCAGTCACTGCCTTTATTTCATTTTGTCTTTCTTCTTGTGAGTTATTCACGACCCATGGTTTTAGCACCTCAAAGTTTTTTTTCGCCGTCTTCTCGGTCGTTTTTCGATGATTAAGATAATTCGGAGATGTCTTTTTGGAAGTATTCGGTCTTGAAGGGTAGATCCACTGTCCCGCAGGAATCCCGTGCGCGCAGTCGCACCATCCCGCTGGACGACGGCCATGGACCTCATAAGCTAAACCATTGTTTTGATAACTCATTTGCGGTGACTTTTTACAATTGCTAAATATCTTTTTGCCAGTGTTTTGAAGTTGACCAATTTGAAGCGAAATTTCCCCACTCGTCTTTGAACCCTTTAGACTTTTTCTGATTCGTTGTTCTTTGGAATGTTGTCGTTCTTTTTGACTTTCTAACAGAAACGATCGAGCGCTTTTATATGCGTCGCTCCACGATAGTGTTTGCGCCTCATCGTTTAATGGATCATTTCCATTTCTTGTTAGCGGAGGCAGAAGTGATAAAAGCGGTATACGATAAGCCAAAAGCTTATCGTTATCAGGACATCTCGTGATTGTCTCTGAAATATCGTTTGAGTCCTCGATACTGAGGCTTGAAGATTGTTTCAACGAAAGGAAGTTGCTTTTCTTGCTCGTATTTGTTGTTTTACAACGACGTTCTTCGTATAGATGTGTAGCCATATGCTCAAAAAAGAAGTTTTCACCTGTTTTTAATTTGGTTAACTGCAATGAAAAATTAAAATCGTTGAGATTTAGCGTCAATAGCTTTTTCTTGAATTTCTACTCAGTTTAATAACTTGAACTTTCTTGAACATCCAACGGAGAAAATACCATTTTCCTGATCTTCTTTCTGTAAGTGGTTCAAAGCGAAAATTTCTGACAATGTTGAGATTCAAACTGCCTTTTACTCTTCTTTAATCTTGAAACTGTCAGTCTTGATTATTTCGAGCAGCCATATACCAAAACCAAAAAAATATTTTAATTCATGCAGTCCTCTTTCTTGTTTTACTTGTATTTAATTTTTGATGGACTCGAAAAGCTTTTAAAACGATGAATATTTTTCGTTTGCCAATTGTACTTTTTTTCTGTTTTAATTTTTTTCGCTTGCGTATATTGCTGACTTCGTTGGACGTCCACTGACGATGATTTGAGAAGAATACTTCTTTTTCTTCCTTTGAAATTGAATTGAACTGAAGTTTTCAATAACTTTTTTGTGACAGCTGAAGTAGTTTTCTCCAAAAGGTAGACTCTCACAAAAATGACTTCGCAATAAACTAAACGTCCTTAAAATTTTCATCCGCAGCTCAGTTCCGAATCCATGCCGAGCCTCTAATTAAACCTTATTGAACTTACTATTTCTTCACACAAATATTGACAAAATATCACGAAATGAAAACCTTGGTAAATATTATGTTTAAGTAAGTTCGACTTTGAACAGCTGCTGCTCTCGCTCGTCGTCTGACAGGATTATTAATCGACTTTCGAGTTTTCTTACAGTTTAGTGTAGTGGACGATATAGGCAAGGCGTTTCCAGGACGACAGATTTACTAAGCAACTCATTATGCCGAGCCACCTGTTTGGATCCAACCGTTTATATGACACTTGATGACAAAAAGTATAGCATTGCATAATTTATCACGCCTGGATGTTTTTTGACATTCAAACTGACGCTTATCTAGCGAACATTGGATTAAATGATGATTAATTGATTGCACCGTACTGATGACGATCATTGATTGATTGATTAAGTTATGTTAAGTTATGATCTTGATGGGAGTATTGTTGATGACGATTATTGATGAAAACCAGGCTAGTTGTGGATACAGCTATATATATATTTTTTCATATACCTTTTCAAAATTATCCTCCGTGTTAATTTATTTTCGTGTTTACGTGGTGGTACAGCCTCAAACACAGCGGTCTTCTTAGCGTCGTCACGAAATCGTTTCCCTTCCCTACGTGTGTGCATGGTGTGCTCTCTCCTCATTCTAAATCCACACCTGATTATAATCCCAGTTTATTGATTAATTATCATAATTCTGGATTGTGATGGTCGGTAATTTGTTGATGTTGATAACAGTAATAATGTTGATTGTGGTGTTGATGTTGATTACATTGATGATTTTGACTGTGCTGGTGTTGATGACAATGATGACGTTGATTGTGTTGGTGTTGATGACAATGATGACGCTGATTGTGTTGGTGTTGATGGCAATGATGACGTTGATTGTGTTGGTGTTGATGACAATGATGATTTTAATTGTGTTGGTGTTGATTAAAATGATGATGCCTATTAGTTGGTGCTGATGTTAATGGCCATAATGATGATGATGGATGCCGATGGTGACTTTGATGGTAGTGATTTAGATGGCTGTCCCGATGATTTTGTCGGATTGATTTGATTTTAATGTTAGTCTGATGATAGCGATAAAAATGAAATTGATGATCAAAGTAAATTTGTTCCCCTCTATCTTATCCATCTTTTCAAACATGGAATCACAAACCTGAAGAAATGAAAGTTTGTAGCACGTGTCATCAGTTAGCACGTGCAATCTAGGGCAAATGCGCCACCACAGACAGCCCAAACAAACAAGGAAAATTTCCGTATTCAATCAATTCATAACTGCACACTTTAAAATTTCCTTAAAACCACACATCAAAATTCAGGAAGCTATCGGTCTATCGTTAAACACCTCTTGCCGTTTTTTTACAGACATTTATCCAGGGGAATGAAAAACATTTTCACTGAGCGCAATTTTCCGCCATTTTGTTTTGGTTATGAGCTTAGCAGCCTGGTTATAACCAACTTATTCTGAGGGGGAGGGGGTAGAATACATTTCCACAATGCAAATATTAGCAGTTTTTTATTAAATATGTTTAAAAGGAAGTGCTTTGTTTTTTTTATGAGATACGTGTTATGCTTATGCGATAAGGTTGAGTTGTATTAGTAATTTCTTTTGTTGGAATTATCGTATTTGAAAAGCTGCTTTTTTACCCATCTCCCCCTTAGTGTATGAACAGTAAAGAGGTGTACGAGAGGCGTGAGTGGGCACTAAGAATTACGTGGATTTCAACTCCATCAGCCACAAATTTGCTTCATTTTACTTACTTTTTCATCATTAGAATGCTGTAAGTTCAGGTAGGAGGATATTTCAATTTATTTCCTTTAGCATTTGGTCTTGTTAGACTACAAAAAGTGGAAAATGTTGTAGAACTTTGCTTATTTTGTAAGGCCTTCAGCAATTGCACAAAATTCCTCAAATTCGTCACTGCTTCCGACTTTCAGTTTTATTTCAATCATCAAGTTATTTCTCGGCGTCTTTAGGACGTACAAATATCAAAATTAATGAAAACAGCTCAAGCATTAAGTAGATAATTATTTTGTTGTTCATAAGCATGCTATTTAACCTAACCATATGGAAATTGTGAATCTCAAAAATTATAACTTACACTTTCGGCATTGTATTTATATTTTACCGTTAATTTCCGTTAGAAATATTATTTATTAAATAACAACCTCCCTTGTAACTCCAGTATTAGTAAGTGTTGACTTTTTAGGTAAAATATTTTGC
This sequence comes from Diadumene lineata, assembly GCA_918843875.1. Taxonomy (NCBI): domain Eukaryota; kingdom Metazoa; phylum Cnidaria; class Anthozoa; order Actiniaria; family Diadumenidae; genus Diadumene; species Diadumene lineata. The sequence goes on from OU974084.1 coordinate 9,699,575, forward strand.
TCGCCAGCTTTATATAATGAAAGTGCTTTCCAGACGTATTTTCAGTTGCAGTGAAGGGATTTTGTTTTGATTGAGGGTAGAAGGGGGACCTAAGAACCGTTGGGGGAGGGTGGATTAAGAGAACGACATGAAAAAAATGGTTGAATGATGCAAATCACAGCAATTTTATATCAAAACAACGAAATGTTCTAATTTGCTGAATTTTCCAAAACTGAAAATATGCAAAACTCGGAAAAATCATTCCAAAATATAACTGCAAAACAGAAAATCCCTTCACCCCCTCAGATTTTTTTATCAGGATCCTCTCCTTTAAGAATAAGTGCAAAATACTCCTTACCCCATTGACAATGCATTCGATTTCAGTGATTTTAGAAGTACACTTTTTTCTAATTTTAATTCACTTAATCATTTTTCTGGTAATATTTTGTATAAAAAGTGAAATAGCTTAAAAAAATTTTGATCAAAGAGTGTTATTTTAGAGTGATTTTGAAATACCTCTCAAATGCACTTTCAAGAGCTTATTACTACTCAAGTCTTGAGAAAGAATCAATCTAAAATAACCCGTGGGGAATGGTTTTACAACCCTTGGAAACGTCAAGTTATCTGATGCAAAAATGTGTGTATGTTGCAGGATGTTGTCAGTTCTAAACATGGATGTAGTTTTAGCCAGTATTACCAACAATGATACTAAACATTCACCAGCCTATACTGGATGCTTTGGAACATTCAATGTTATGTCTTGTGCCAGGTTTGTATTTCAACCTGATTTATTCATTTGAACTTTGTGCATTCCTTTTATCCATTTGACCTTTTAATTTTCCCATTCATTCATTCATCCATTCATTCATTCATTCATTCATTCATTCATTCATTCATTCATTCATTCATTCATTCATTCATTCATTCCAACATTAAATTTTATTCAAACATTAAATTGTATTTATTTATTTGTATTATACTTTACTATCCATCATTACATTTTGCTTTGCTGTTTTTTGAAAGCTGCTATACAGGGTTCAAAACAGGAAAGAAAATTAGCTTTCAGTGATGAATTTGGACTGGTAGATATTCAATGTTGCTGGTCATTTGGCTATTGACAGGCTGCTATTTTGAGCTTTGCTATATTATCTTACAAGTACTATGTTAATGTCATAGCACTCAAGTTTTCATTTCTCGCAGGGACTCCGCACTAACAATTCTGGCTACAATGACTTTTATCATATGTGTGTTCAAGGTAAAAATTAAGTCAACATTAATAGTAGATTATACATGGTTTCCTATTAGATCCTATTATCAGTTCTGAAACTCAAGTCTGATTTGATTGGTTTTGTTGGTGTTTTAGGTGTTCAAGCTCCACAGCCATCACCATTCATTACCAAACCAATATATTATTTACTATAGTGGGATAGTCAATTGTATTTTATGGTAAGACTATTATTGAAATGCATGATAAGTAAGATTCATTTTGAAAATGTATGTCCTAGAATAAAGACGAAGAATAAAAAGTACTCAAAAATTTGACATTTTGGAGTCATAATGGAGTCAAGGTGATTCCAAAAATTTTTGGGTTAGTCTTTATTTTGATAATACCAAGTGAATGAATGAGTCAACAATTTCTTTGCACCAAAGTGAGGCCTCTTTTGGTAAACAAACAAATAATTTAAGCAAAAATGGTGGTTTTAAGTGCTAACTCAAGAACCAAAGCTTTTTATCATACAAACCTAACATCTCCTAAATTCACCATTTCTTTCATTGAACAGCTTACCATGCAATGCCTCATTCTGGTGCATAACACAGGGAAAAATTCCCACAATGGGTTTATTTTGGATTATCGTTGCAAAAATGTTACAAAATCTAACATTGTGTTCAAATTTATCAAGTCTTGAAGACTTGGGAATTCAATTTGTTTTCCTCTGTAATCAATGGCATAATTATGTCCAATATGGCAGATTTGCACAACAAGACAATTTGTAAATTATGATTTTTTTGATAATTTGTAAGGGTATTTGTTCACTATTAATAGCTGCTTTTACCTTTTTTTCCATTTCCTATTTTAGTGGTCTAAACTGGCTTTATCTGGGTAAAGAGGCTGTCCATCTTGTAACACAGTTCCTCAAGACATCTTGTCAGGTACATTGTTTAGAGCAGTGGTAAGCCTGGTTTCAATATAACCAAGAAACAATTGAGAATGGTCGCAAGCAATCGGGAAAAAAATAGATTATAAGGAAACTAACAGTTTTGATCCAACGACCGTTTTTGACCTATATATTAATGATCGCGATCAAAATTGTTCATAGCAGTCGTAGGGTCGAAAAACTTTAATTTTCACCAAAATCATAATTTTTTTATTATTTGCGACCGTTCTCCATCGTTTATATTGGAAACCAGGCTTTAATGGGAATGATGTTCAAGGTGATGAAGCAGTGCAAGCATGCCAAGTGTATGCAACACTCATGACCTTTAATTTCTATAATGTTGGTGAGCTGGTCATTTGTAGAGTTTGTTTTTCCCATGAGTAAATAAATTTGTATGATTGTATTGAAGATTAAATGTTTTCTTAGAAATTGTAGTCACAATGTACCGGTAGTACCTACTCATTTCAACTCATGCAAAAATGACTTAACATCGAATTAACATTGATCCTATCAATTGATTTGTGGTCCAAGGCTAAGGTAAATCTAAAATTTTACCTAATAATTATCAAATTACTGAAAACATCGGTTTCCTTGTTTTGAACAGATTCTTGTTGTGACCCACTTCCATTGTTTGTTGGCTGCTCGTATGACAAAAAGAGATGACAAAATAAAACTGTAAGACTCAGTTTTGTAAATATATATATTTAGTAGATTATTGTTCCTAAGTCTATTTGTTCATTCATTCATTCAAAGTTTATTCATTCATTCAATTATTCATTCATTCAATTATTCTTTCATTCATGTGTTCATTCATTGATTTGTTCATTGATCCATTTATTTGTTTGTTCAGTACCAATAATTCATTTATTCGTTCATTCATTCATTCATTCATTCATTTATTTGTTCATTCATTTATTCGTTCATTCATTCATTTTTTCCTTCATTTATTCATTCATTCATTTATTCATTCATTCATTCATTCATTTATTCGTTCATTCATTCATTTATTCATTCATTCATTTATTTGTTCATTCATTCATTCATTCATTCTTCATTCATTCATTTATTCATTCTTTAATTCATTCATTCTTCATTCATTCATTTATTCATTCTTTAATTCATTCATTCATTCATTCATATTTTATGAATCAATCCTTTTTATAATAAAAAATAATGAGAGGTGCTTATATAGCACATTTCACAAATCTCAATGCACTTCCATTAATTACATTTTCATTTCTTTTATCAATTTTCTTTGTAAATGTCTATGCCATAATGTGTAAATATCCAGAAGGAAATGTGCTATTCCATTTTTCAATGTTATTGTAATTCACTCATTATTATTAATTCTTTTTAATTATTTTTGTCCATCTCTTTCATTACAGTTTCAATATTCCCATTCTATTTGTGGTTGTTGTGTTCATGGTAGTCACGGCAATTGTTGGTCTTGCTACTATGAAATCAGAATACCAAGAATGCTCTGGCAAGTAATATTTTTTTAATGAAAACCAGTAAACTTTATGTCTTTAACCTGTCCAGGATGCATTACAAGAAAGTTCTAATTTATATACTTACAAAATAACGTCAGAAATAAAAGATAAGTACAGTAGGTCTTGGATACCACCAGCTTTCTTGCTGAATGGGCCACCCTGCCTAATAAAGTTTACTCATACTAGTAATACATAAACAACAATTTATTTTTTGAAGATTGAAAGTAAATCAGAATGTTTGAGATTTCAAACATATTATTATTTAATGGTATTTTTCGAAATCGCCAAAACTTACTGTAATTATTTATTGCAGAACCTGAGTGGCTAATTCTCTCTGTTACTGAGCTTGTGATTGTCCAAGTATTTCTTGTATCTGGAATCATTATTTCAAGGTATTTTTTTTTTAATTCGAAATGCATTTTAGAGAACAGTTTATGTATTGTATGGCTGTATATTATTCTGTTATTAATAATATTATAATGTGATGTGATACATTTGTTGTTTTTAGGGAGTTAAATGAAGTAAGAATGCAAGACAGAGACAGAATTGCACAGAAAAGAGACTTATGGGGGTATAGCTAAGTAACTTGCTTGATGTTGCTTATTTAATTGTAAAATAAATTCTTCATTAATAAAAATTCATTCATTCATTCATTCATTCATTCATTCATTCATTCATCAATTCATTAATTTGTTCATTCATTCCTTTATTCATTCATTCATTTATTCATTCATTCATTTATTTCTTCATTTGTGCATTCATTCATTATATTATCAATTCATATTATTCCTAATATTTTATTCATTCCTTCATTCTTCCTCTCGTTGATGCCTACATTGATTCCTTTATTCATTCACTCATTACTCATTCATTCATTCATCCATTCATTTATACCAATTTATCTAGATTAATGTGTAACTTATCTTAAATATGTTGCAGGATAATCTTTGTGTTTGAAATATCAGCCATAGCTAGTGTGGTCCATGATATTGTCATGGCAATAAGTAAGTAAACCTTGCTTATAATATTCATATATTAGTTGGATTCTATATGGACTCTGAATGGTTGAGAGCTGGGTATGTTAGAGAACAGATACACTGACAGATGATGTATAATAGTTGGATGCTATGTGGACTCTCAATGGTTGAGAACCGTATATTATCAGAGAACAGATGCACAGATGATGTCACAACAGAAATTTCAAACGTTTAGTGCTCGTTCAGTCACAATGTTCAAACAGAACAAAAAGCTCATTTTTTGCTTGGATTAATGTTAATTAACAAAAAAGAAATAGATTTTCCATTTATCTGAGTGTGTATTTGTACTCTTATAAGATAAGATTTTTAAGATTTCACAAGATTTTGTTGAGCAATAAAGTTAATAAGAGTTTTGAATTCTAAATTTTCAGCTGGACCTGATAATAATTGCCAAGGAATATTGGTGAGGACCTAGTATCTCTTTTGGGATTCAATAGACTCATTTTCGTATGAGTGAGAAACCATACTATATCAAATCGTAACTGTAGTTTCTAAGAAACCATTCAAATTTTCCATATTGTTGCTGTATCGTACGTAACCGTACAATAAAATTTATTTCCCACTCATGCGAAAATGACTTTCATACTTTATTACATCATTCAATTTCCTCCAGTTTTCAGTTTATTACCATTTTAAGCGCTTGGGTGTTTATCTCCATTTGGTATTTTTGCTTCTATTACAGTGAGGGCACTCGAACCGTGAACACTTGTCTTTATTTAGCTTTTTATTTTCTGAGCTTTCTACTGCTTCAAATTCTCTGAAAAAGTAGGACTGAACTCAAATGTACTGAGTTATCAAAATTATGATGTTTTCAAATAGATTCACTCGAAGGATGCATGTTAAAAAAAGTGTCAAAAAAGCACAAAGGGTTCACAGTATGAGTGTCCTCACTGTAATAAAAACTCTAAACTTCATCAAACGTCTTCCAAATATGCCTACTCATGTCATAATTGTTTTCATTTTGCTTTTGTTCTTTATTTCCGACTTTTGTTCCTGGTTGGTGTACATGTTGAAACATCAAAACACATACTGTGGGGCCAGTTCCACAAAGCATGAATAAAGTTATCTACTGGATAAAGTTATCCACTCCACAGAATTATTTCTTTGGTGTTTATTCGCTGGAGAGGGATTTATTCAGTGGATAGCGCTATCCATGCTTTGTGCAACCGGCGCTTGGTCATGAACTTTATCGTAAAAAAAAAACATAAAAAAGCATCTTATTCGTTTTCCTGTATTCTCATTAAAATGGGGAAAAATATAAGAATTGAATTAAAAACTATTGTGGTATTGAGAGTCCTTGTTGTAAAACATTATCAAGCTTGCGGCTTATTCCTTTAACAAAGCGTGAAATAACAGCCTGACATACCAATGTCAAAATGACTTTAGAAATGCATTTTTGTACGGATATTTTCACTTTTTTGAAAAGTCAAAATTTGTAATAATAATGTGTTTTTAAAAAAAACATCTACAAGATAAGTTTTTTCCCTATAAAATATAGAGGTCAACTTGTCCTTTTAAACTCTGCTTTGACAGGTCAAGTAGCTAGATAATTTGAATAGGAGGGACATTGTTCCTTGACCTTATTGTAAAGCACACTGGAGCATCTTCCTATGGACTGTGTGCTATATAGATACCAGTATTAAATTATTATTGACCTTCCCTTATTTCGAGACTATCCTTTTTCTCAAGTTAAACTATGCAAATTTTAAAGTAATATTGCTATTTGTTTCACTAGGTAAATACGCAGGCTGGATATACTGCACTATATATAACAGTGAAGGTGAGAAAAATTGTCCAACTATACACTAAATAATGATAACAAAATCAATCTTTTATCACAAGGTTATATCAAAGTTTTACAAATATGTATGTCTGGGCCACAGATAGTTTGTTAATATAACTAGTCCAGGCGAACTGGACGAATTATGTTACCTGAAAGCATTGTATTGTTTTAACGCAAAGGATCATGGTTGTCAGAGGGGGTTAAAATTAATGCAAATCCACTGAAAATGGTTCTAAGCTACCCTATTTCATTATGACGTCACATCAAATCTATTGTATAAACGCTAAGAATCATGGTCGCCAGAGGGGATACAGCAAGTATAAAATAATTATTGAAAAATAGGCTAAAAGACCAGTTATAAGAAAGGAACAAATTCTATGTTCAAGTATAATACAAAATGCACCAGAGGAAAACTATTTAGCTTGAATTGGGTATGTTCTTATTCGTGTAAACAAGTCATGACGTCATAGTGAAATAGGACAAATCTATCCAAATTCATGAAAAGAATTAGGATGGTTATCAACTGTATATTAGACTTTTATTAACTACATATTTATGCATATTATCAGTATTTGCAAGACAGTGTTGGCCTTGTTCCATCAATTTTCAAAAACCAGGCCATTTGATTGAGAATCAACTGTCTCTGTAGGAGCAAATTTTGTCCAATGTCCTATTGGATTATTGATTCTGTCCTCCAAATAAATGAACCAGGACATGATTTGGGCAATTTGAAATCATGATAGTTTGTTTCTATGTCATAATATATTCATGATATTTGTAATATTACTTTATTTACTTGATCATTTGAATTTTTCTGTACATTTGGAAAACAATCTAAATTTATATTTCATTGAACAACATCTTCTGATTAGCCCAGCTCTGGTATATTGTTATAGCTCAAGCAAATCTTGCCTGTATTAGGTTACTTTCAAAAAAACAATCTTGCCTTTATTTGGCTACTTTCAAAAGAACAATACTAAAAAAAACACTGAAAAGATCATGCTTTGTCATTCATGGCTTGTGACTCCATAAAATATATTTCATGTCTATTTTTGATCTGTTTAGATAATCAGATGGCTAGTGCCATTATGGGCTATAGCTGTAATATTTGGCATTGAGGACAATTTTCAAGATGAAGTTGGTAGAAGACAAGAGGTCTACATCAACCCTGACAATTCTGCTGTGAGTACTAAATTTCAATAGAGTCCTTGCATGTGATGTCAGAGCAGCTCTATAAGGAGGCGGATACAGGGAAGGGGGGGGGGGGGGGGTATGGGGTCTGGTGCCCCCCCCATTTGATGTATTTTTGTAGATAATTCTTTTAAATTTTGATTGATAATCAGTAATTTGTTTTATTAGTGTGCCCCCCCCCTCCCTTTCAAAATCTCTGGATTTCCCCCTGGCATATGGGACCGGTTGAAGGAACCATGGATAGCACTTTCCACTGGATAAGATCCTATTCAGCGGATAAAACCTATGGAGTGGATAGTACCTATATCCATACTACATACAACTGTCTCATGGAGGACAAAACAAAAGATTTTTGTTCTCTTGGGAGCTGAAATCCATTGTTTTGTCCTGCATTCCAACGAAATGCAAGGAGTCTTTATATAGCTGGTAAAAAAGCGTAATAAAGACATGTAAGATGGTGTAATAAACAGGAAACATCAATTTAAGAATGTTATATGCAAAATCTGAGTGAATTCAGTCACCGCTGTTTAAGTATGAGCACTATTTAGTTGCTAAACAGTTGAACCATTCCTCACACCTCAAGAGCATCAGTCTTAACATCAATGTTTCCTTTTTATCAGAACTTCACATCAGTATTCCGTCCTCGTGGCACTAGCTTTAATTACAAACATATATACAACCAGGGGGACACAGAACGCCCCCTTATGCCTCCCCTCAGTGGAGGACGCACACCCACTTCCCCAGGGTACGACTCTTACGGGTCAATGGGTCGGTCACCAAAGGAGCTGAGAAGTGGCGAGACATATCCTAAGATCTAAATTTGTATGGATTGGATAACTGAAACATTGTACAAAATGTTGGTAAATGGATAGCTTCTCTTAATGTGGATGGACAGAGATATTGTCTAAAAGTAATATAGGTGGACAGACACATGGTCTAAATATAGATGGACAGACACATTGTCTAAATATGGATGGACAGACACATTGTCTAAATATGTATGGACAGACACATTGTCTAAATATGGATGGACAGACACATTGTCTAAATATGGATGGACACACACATTGTCTAAATATGGATGGACAGACACATGGTCTAAATATGGATGGACAGACACATGGTCTAAATATGGGTGGACAGACACATGGTCCAAATATAGGTGGACAGACACATTGTCTAAATATGGATGGACAGACACATGGTCTAAATATGGATTGACAGACACATTGTCTAAATATGGATGGACAGGCACATTGTCTAAATATGGATGGACACACACATTATCTAAATATGTATGGACAGACACATGGTCTAAATATGGGTGGACAGACACATGGTCTAAATATTGATGGACAGACACATTGTCTAAATATTGATGGACAGACACATTGTCTAAATATGGATGGACAGACTCATTGTCTAAATATGTATGGACAGACACATTGTCTAAATATGGATGGACAGACACATTGTCTAAATATGGATGGACAGACACATTGTCTAAATATGGATGGACAGACACATTGTCTAAATATGGATGGACACATTGTCTAAATATTGATGGACAGACACATTGTCTAAATATTGATGGACAGACACATTGTCTAAATATGGATGGACAGACACATTGTCTAAATATGTATGGACAGACACATTGTCTAAATATGTATGGACAGACACATTGTCTAAATATGGATGGACACATTGTCTAAATATTGATGGACAGACACATTGTCTAAATATGGATGGACAGACACATTGTCTAAATATGTATGGACAGACACATTGTCAAAATATGTATGGACAGACACATTGTCAAAATATGTATGGACAGACATATTGTCAAAATATGTATCGACAGACATATTGTCGAAATATGGATGCTAGACACATTGTCTAAAATAGGCAGATGGACACATATTTGAAATGGAAATCATGGATGGATGAATGATGTCAGTTTGGATGGACAGATGTATCAAGTCAGCATGGGCTGATACATGTATGTATACTTGGACAGATGGGCAAACATGATTTCAATGCTTATGGGAAGACACATAATTTAAGTATGGATGGTCGGACTTAATTTATAAGCGGATGCATAAGACACATTGCCTATAAACTGTGGATGCATGGACACATGATTTACCATAAGCAAGAGTGGTTAAACATATCACAAATCTAATTTCTGTTGGTAAAATGTAATGACTTTTAATAGTTATTTAATACTTGCTGGTAAAGAATACAAGGGTCCAATAGATTATTATATTTCTTTTTTTTTCTTTGCTTTTTTTTTTTTTTTTTTTTTTGTAAAAAAATGTATTTTAACTTAAAATTAAACAACTTTCTAATATAAAAATTAATCCATAACATTAAAGCAATAACTATCATACATTGTAAAATATCACATTATTTTTATTTATAAAATATCACATGCTGCACTTACAAACATAAAATAGAGTTCCATGGGCGCATGTAGGGGTAGTGGCAGGGGTGACTAGTCCCCCCCCCCCCCTTTTGACCAGTAAAATTTGTTTTCAGCATAGTTTACACATTCAACTTTTACAAATTTCAGTCACCCCCCTTTCAAAATTCCTGGATCTGCTGCTGGACTGTGTACATCTAACAATAAAAAATAAACACTAAATAAGGCTATAGTCTAAGAGTACATAAATCCCATTCAAAAATGGACTTAGAGAATGCTAGTTGCTGAATGCTAGTTGAAGAACTGGTCACAATTAAAAATGTAAGAAATTGTAAATTATAATACAGATGTTAAAATGCAGGATTTTATTTTCTGAATCTTATTTATAAATTGTTTTTGTGACTCAACCTAACATCTTCAGTGACAAATCCAGAGGGGACCACTGCACCCCTTTTTAAAATAATAAAATGTTAAAAGTTATGTTGGACAGGGCAATTTTTTCTGTTAATTGATAAGTGAATCTCAAGAAAGGGATTCGATAGTTGACAATTGAAAAGCAAATTAAACTGTCTCTGGTACACACAATATTAGCATCCACCATTCAGCATTCTCTACAAGAACAATCTTTCAGGCAGTACATAAAACAAGTGTTTGGATTGATCAAAATGCAAAAACAAAAAAAAACATTTTTAATACCTTGTTTTAAAACTTGTTTCCGCTTCTGTGAAATGACTTTCTTGGGTGGAAATGAAACATTTCTGTTTAAAAATCAAGACAGCCTATAAAGTTTACACTATTGCTAGTTCTTAATCAGTTCATAAAATAATATTGACAAGTAATTTATACATTACATTAATGCTATTGTTTCATGGCAATTTGGAACTATATATAAATATTTATTTAATAATAATAATAATTAACATTATGTATGTTTGTTTTCTTTGGTGTTTCTTTGTCATTTTTCACTTTTGGGATTACACAGGTCTTGACCCTGCACAATATACTATTTTGACACATAGTTGTATCAAACAACTGTAAGACAATAACAAAAAAATAGTGCAGGGTGTTACCTGAATGAACAAAAGAGTTTTTGAACTATTTCCCTCAATAACGGTGTTACTATAAAACGTCTAGTGGTAATAGTTGTAAAATAATAAACATGTATTGTGATATGGTGTAGGTAGGGGAGGGGAGGGGAAATGATCACAGGGTAGGCTGTAGATAAGATAAACTTGTGTATTAAGGATAATTTATTTGCGTTGTTGTAAAAAAAAAATAATTGATCACTGAAAAATAAATAAAAGAAAAAGATCATGTCAAGCCATATATTTTTAATATTCACTTGAACAAGATGACTTAGCCTGTGTTACGTCAGGAATTTCTGAAGATAAACCAGATGCAATGCAGGCCAAAAGACAACTTGACAGCAACAATTTCTTCAAATTTTTGCTCATTTTGTTTGAATTTTATTTTCCATACTTTACTTTCAAATTTACTTCATTGGTTTAAATTCCACAGAATTTTTTTTTTACAAAACTAAATTGACATTCATTTAGATTCTTATATAATTTAGTTTATACAAACCCATTTTGTAGTATAACCAAAAATTATTTTTGTATGAATTACAACACACTATTATTTAATAAATACTCCAAAGGTTTTTAAACCTCAGTCATAAGGGTTACAACCATCCCAACCCTCCCAAGAACTAAAATGTCCTCATGGGAGGGGTGGGCAAGGCTGATGTTCCCCTTCGTTTATAATATTCAATTTGTGTAGAGTGATTTTGTGTGTGAACATATAAGCATTGGTGGAAGCTCTGTGGGAATAATAAAAAAATAAAAACAAACTAAATACTAACAAAAAGGTAACTATTTAGGAACTATTTGTCACTATCACTCAACCAGAACATTAATATTTCTTTTGTCTGGTAATTGTTTTCTGTTTGAGTGCTAGTGACAAAAAAAGTTACTAAATAGCTACAATCTGTTAATATTTAGATGCCATTATTCAACCCGAACAGTCTTAGAAAAGGAAAATACAAAGGAAACAATAGAGCGCATGCACTAAAAGTGTGCAACAGTTGTCACTATTTAGTGGTAAATTCATTAATTAAACAAAAGAAAACAATAGAATTAGCATAAAATAGTACTAGTTAGTGGTATTTATGGTGCACACTTTTAGTGCATGCACTCTAGCTTGTTACAACTTACTTGTCTAAAATAGTCACTAAATATGAACTAATAGGTAGTAACTATTTAGGTTTTATTTCATGGTCTACTTATTGTAAGCACTCTATTGCTTTGCAAGTCACAAACTTTACTGCTATTATATTTGAGGGCTAACAATATATCTATGAAACACTATTTACTAATAATGTTGTACAAAGTGGTGACAAGGAAACAAAAACAACAGAATACGAATCACATACTGAATTGTACTCTGTTTAGAGTGGTTATCATAAACCCATGAAAGACTTACGAAAGTCATAATTTAATACACAGTTGTGAAATCTAATTTCATTCTTTTCCTTTTGTAGTTATTTTGATTTCAAAATAGAGTGCACACCACAAAAGCTTGAAACAATTCTTAGTAATACAACACAATGCAATGCAATGCAAAACAATAATCTTTATTTACCGAGGGTAACAAATTAACCCAAAGAGTTATGCACCAACTAAGAATTCACAGATGCCTAAACACAATGCCATAAAGGAATTATTGATTCAGAAATAAAAACCCTCTTTGTTTAAGGTCTGTACACACTAGGCAACAAGTCGCAGCAACTTGTCCCCGCAACAAGTCGCTTCAGTGTGCACTGGTTCAAAAAACTTACTGGTTGTATTTCATGCGGCAAGTTGCGGCGACAACAGTTTTTGTCAAAAAAACTTAGTACACACGGGGAGAAATTGTCGCTGCGACTTATCGCCTAGTGTGTGCCGACCTTAATGCCTTGGTGAATAACTCAATCTCATCTGGCACTAAATAGTTAACATTTGTTTCTTGCTAACATGGCTTGCACTCTATTTAATCATTTCACAGGTTTACGAGAAACACTAGAGTGTAACTAATCTTTCTTAGATTGATTGTCAGCTCTCCGTCAATGGAATTAGTAAAGTTGTAGTTTATGCCAATGCGCAATGGGTTTTCTAGGGTTATTCATCATTTCAGTCCAGTGTTTAAGTGAAGGCCCAGTTGTACGATAACCCAGAATAACTTGACCTATCAGCTCATTGCGGGTGATTCGGTCGTAGTCCATTACATTGAAAACAAAGGTCATATCTCGGATTTTATCAAGTGGGACGTCAATAATGAATGATTCGTTCCACACAGGGTTTGTGGTTCTTTTCTTTATTGTTGTCTTTTTCTTGTCAATACGTTTGTCTTTGTGAAGGACGTATATCTTTATGTATGGATCTGCAACACATTTATTGAAGTATTTTGTGATTGTGATTGTGATAATGATAAAAAACAATAACACCATTGATTTCATCACCATCATCATTGCCATAATCAACACCATCATCACCACCATCAACACCATCATCAACATTATCATCAGTATCAACACCATCATCAACATTATCATCATCATCAACATTATCATCATCATCAACATTATCATCATCATCAACATTATCATTATCACCATCATCAGCATCAACACCATCATCAACATTATCATCAGCATCAACACCATCATCAACATTATCATCATCATCAACACCATCATCATCATCAACATTATCATCATCATCAACATTATCATTATCACCATCATCAGCATCAACACCATCATCAACATTATCATCAGCATCAACACTATCATTATCATCAGCATCACCAGCATCATCAACATTATCACCATCATCAGCATCACCATCAACACCATCATTATCACCATCATCAACATTATCATCACCATCAACACCATCAACACCATCATTAACATTATCATCACCATCAACACTATCATTATCACCATCATCAGCATCAACACCATCATCAAAACCATCATCATCATCAACACCATTATCATTAACACCATCATTCATCAACACCATCATCATCATCAACACCGTTATCATCATCAACACCATTATCACCATCATCACCGCCATCACCACCATTATCATCAACACCATCATTCATCAACATCATCATCATCGATCATAAGTGACATCTTCTATATGCAATTGTGATTAGTGAAGATCACAATGTCTACTAGTAATAGTAATCAGCCATCGTTACCTGACGATCCAATAATATCCATTGATTTAAGTTGATGAGCTTTCATGACAACTACAACAATACGGTTAGCTGAAGGCTGATACATTAATGATATAAGTAAATCACCTAAAGGAGCCTGAAAATAGGAATGTATAGATAACTATGAGCATTATTAGGAATGTATAGATAACTATGAGCATTATTTGTTTCAATAGCCCTGGAGCGAGATGACGTTTTACTCTAGACTCTAGACAGTTTTCAGAATTCTTTCATATTCAAATTTTGATTCCCTCAAAAATATAGGAACAATAGTCATAATTAGTGAACAAAAGCAACATGAAAATGATTCTGGTCTAGAGACAGGGGTAAAATGTCATCATGCTTCAGACTTATTCTGAGGGTCACATGTGATGTAACTCTTTGGATTTAACTTGAAGTGGTCATAACACTAGAACAATAAGAATTCAGGATAATGAAGGTGATTGCCAGAGAGTATATTCCCAACATTTGAAGCTGATTGCTTTAAAGCGGAATGTTTTAGAGATTTTAGCAATGAAAAACCTATGAAATCAAAATAAGTTATATTTCACAATGAAACCCATCAGAAATACATATGAAACAGTGTGGCAGTTTTCATAGGATTTTAATAGATATTACTGTAACAGTGTACAATGGATGCAGGTGCTATCAACTTGATGGCACATGTTTTTAAATGCAAACATAAAATATTCATCTCATTAAAATAGTTACATCCTTATTTTTGTCTTATAGACAAAATATTTGCCACTGGGGAGAATATAATGAAGTTAATAATATTGACATTAGTATTTAACGAGTTCTATCTGATATGGAACATGTGATCAGATTCCAGAACACCTGATCATCTTAATGCAGTTTTGAAAATAACTAATTGCAAACGACCGTCCTATAAAAACCTAATTGTTATTAGAATCATTACGTGTATTAACTTATTGTAAAGGGATGAAAAAATAATGAAGTTATGTTTAATGACATTATAAATTGAGAATTTGTGATCTTTTCCCTAATTCTATCTGAAATGGAACAAATGTTATGATCACACTAATCATGTTCAAGAACACCTGGTCACACTTTTATGTAGACCGAACAAATGATCACAAGTAGATTGCAACAATTATCCAACTTGATCATACTAACTAGTAATCTTTTGCACAGGAGGGAAAATAATGAATAAATTGTTGATGAATTAGGAATTCATGATCTTATCCTCAATTCTATCTGATATGGAACAAATGATCATACTGATAAATATTCTAGAACACCTGATCATACTTACTTGTAGTCTCTTGCACGGTTGTAAATTCTTAGCATAGTTGACCGTCATTGGACCAAGCTCAATATTTTCCAGTGGAATCTCTACTTCTCCTATAGGATCATTCCTAGAAAATCTGTCATAATCTAACACTTGTAAATACAATGTTCTTCCCAGTAGCTTATCGTGAGGAAAACCTTCAAAAGTAAACAACTCATTCCATACAGGATTTAAATTCTTCCTCTTTACTCGAGTCTCCAGTTTATGCTTCTTGTCTGGTAGAAGTAGTATCTTGACAAAAGGATCACTGGTCCCACTTAAATCCTTAGCTGGTAAACCAATGGCCTTTTGTATTCTCAAAGTCAGAATGTTATCATTTGAATTATAAGTCAAAGAAAAGAATAGGCATCCTAATTCATCAGAAGTGTTGTCCACAGGTGGTGGAGGTGGCTCAGGTAGTTCAATCTCAGTGATATTTGGCTGAGGAGACTGAAGCTCATATTTATGAATGGGTGGTTGTTTAAATTTTATTGTCCTTCGACCCAAATGGGGTGATGAATATTGCGATCCGGCACGCCCTAGCTCAGGACTTGAGCCTGGTGAGCCTGTGGGAGCTGGATGGTATTGGCGAGTTGCACTTCGATATTTTGTACTCCTTTGTTGTTGGAATGGATTGATTTTAGTCTGAAGGGCCGAGCTTCTTGGTAGTGTTTGGTAGGATGGGCTGAAGGTGGAGGGTGACTCGGAGCTTGTACTGAAACTGTCATCCTTTTCATTGGAACCTTTCCAACATTTGTAACACCATGAACAGATTACGACTATAGTACACAGGGACACCACACTAGCAATGATGGGGGACAGTTTAGAGGACAGATCTGATGACAAATAATCATTATATTATTAATAATTATGTAATATTATATCTTAATGGTGATGGCGCTGATGTTGTTGGCATAAGTGGTTTTAGAAGCTGGGAGGACAGATCTGATGACAAATAACCATAATTATATTATTAATAATTATTTAATAATGGTGATGGCATTGGGTTAGCAGCAGTAGTGGTTATGATATGCTGGGAGGACAGATATGATAACAAATAACCATTATAATATTATTAATTATTGGAGGTAGAGTGATGATGCTGGTGTTAGCAGCGGTAGTGGTTTTACATGCTGGGAGAACATATATGATAACAAATAACCATTATAATATTATTAATGATTATATTATGGTGATGGCGTTGGTGTTAGCAGCAGTAGGAGGACAGATCTGGTGACAAATTATGGTAACCATAAAATATGACATTTTGAACCAATTGTTTTGTTCTCATTAAACTAAAAATTAATCTGCAAAAATATTGAAATACATGACACAAGATCAATTGTCATGTTGTTCTCCCTTAGAGTGTTTCTCATAAACCTGTGAACAAGTCACTAACACAGATACAGATCCCTAGCAAGCACTTTAACAACGGGAGCTGAATTTTGGTTTCAAAAATAAATAACAAAATAAGAAAATTTTAAATACTAGAGTGATCTTCAGATCATAGATGTGATCTTTGCAATCAAGACTAAGTTCATAAATGGCTGTTTTAGAAAGCCTTGAGCCAAGTTCTAGAAGATTGGACACATCATCAAAGGATAAGAGATCAAGATAAACATTTTGTACTGGATTAATAATAAACTACACAGAACTTATGGGCAGTGTATAAAATGTTGGGTTACAAAAACTCACGAAAACAAGGATGTAATAACTAAGGTACAATAAAGTGCAATAAAACAGAATCACAAAAAAGAAGGGGAAAAAAACAATGAAAATCACGGATAGTAAAGTGTAATAAAGTGTGTTGGGTTTAAAACCACTCTAATATTATTTTTAAGTTTTATTATCTAAATATAGATTTAGAGTAAATACTTTGTGTAACTATGAAGTTTCCATGGTACAAAGAGTGGGAAAAAGGAAAAGCAAAAGCATTTATTTAACCAAATTCTTGGTTTCAACTCCTTGTTTTCTCAAATATTTTTTTCAAAATTAACCTCAGTATTTCATGTTTACTGGGTAGTGTATGGCGCCCTACTAAAAACAATCTTGGAGCCACCCCAGCTTCTTAGTTTTTAGTTCTTCGTGAGTTTTTTTTAGTTATGTTATTTTGATATTTGTATTATATTATTTTTATGTTTATATTACTTATATTATTTTTATGTTTGTATTTCTTATGTTCATAAAAACGTCATCCTTTTACGGTGTGTAATTAACGACCATTTTTATGCTTACTCATTAAACTATGAACACAAATGCATACTAGTGTTTAATATTTAACTATCTGTATTTTTTCCATTTATTTATAATTTGTTACATCTTATCCGCTCATTCATTTATTTATTTCGTCTATTAATTCATACGCTTGTTTGTTTTTCTCTTCTTTTTCTGTTCTGACATTTCAACTCTCAAATAGTATCAATTATTAATGAGCGTCATTTTTACGGACATTTGATAACAACAATAAGTCGATCGATATCATTCCCTTTAAACAATGTCATTAGACAGTTATTAATTAAATTTGAGTCGTCTGGTTTTTTAATGTTAACGCCCGTCAGGTTCTCTCGATGTTCTACCTAAAGTTTTATATAATATAGCGCGCGTTTTAGTTGTCTTCAAATGCAGAACAAAATACTGTCATTTTGTTATTTTGCGCTTCACAATTTGCTATCATTTACCATCCATGGTGATTAAAAATGTACTTTTTTCAGAAAATAAATTTACTGCACTAAAATATTTATTATTTCATATATTTTTTTGATTAAAAAATCGAAGAACAGATGATTTGTTATGTTGCAAATTTAAAAAAAAGCTTAATGTGCATTTTAAATAATTTTCATTCGGACAATTCGATGTCGAAATATTTTGGCTGTTCAATGTATTTTTGTAGAAAAAAACGTTCAGTCAACAACCAACTAAAAGGTTAAAATTCCGTCCTCCTCGTTTTATAAAAATTGAAAGACATAGTAAATTTTCCATCTTTTTGCCCTGCGAATTGCGCGAAAGTTTTGCTTTTTAAATTAAAACGTGGAAAAAACAAATTTGATAAAACGACAAAAGTCTTTTTAATATTTTAATAATGAAGCTTTTTGATCAGTGTTTCATGGAAATTTAATCAACCAAGAAAATAATATATTCTATTACAAAATTGAATTTATATATTTTGCCTATATTAACAAACCAAATTTTAATCCCTAATCTAGTGGAAATGTTGAGCAGGCCACTTTATTTTTGTTCGAATAAAGGATGAGTCAAAGTTATTTTAAACAAAAATGTGAAGTCAATCAACAATAAAAAAGACTGAATTTTAACATTTAGTGATAAAGTTCAATTAGAGTGTTCACCAACGCGGAACTCCTTACAAAAGGACAAACTGAAATTCCATTGCTGATATGAATAAATTTGTTAATTACACACAAAAAAACTTAAACAAGCGCCATCAAAAATCGATCGAGGATGTAAAAACACGAAAAAGTTTGTACATTTCAACAAAGTCAATAAAGTTACCTTTTTTTCCAAACAAGTATGTCAATTTTTTGAATTGTTATTCTTTCCTAAAGATGTCTAGCTTCGGCGTGTTTTTAAAAAGTTCTAATAATCGCTGTCTTTTGTTCTAAAGAGCTTCTCTTTAAGAAAGATATGAAATGAGATTCACTATACATGTGTGTCGATTTGATATCGTACAGTGTGTCAATTTCAGTACAGTACTGTGTACATTTCTTGAAATATTTTAAACAAAGAACACGTTTGGGCAAATTATTTACATTCTACGAAACATTCTATTATGTTGAAACATCAGTATCAATTTGGGAGTAATTCGCTTAAGTTAAGTGAAAATTGCTTAGCTGTTTGATATTAGAGGTACATTTTTGATAATTTAGCGCCAAAATAATGACGGTTAGTGAGCTGTTCAACTGATATACCAAACCAAAATAACAAAAGTTTTGAGATACACTTGAAAGAGTATTTTTCTTGTGAAAAATACTTAAATAGCTAGGTGATTATAGTATGATTAAAATTTTATCTCAAAATGTTAGTTTTAGTTATGTTTTTGGGTTAAATATTTGAAAGTTTCAGACTTAATATAGTACACCTACCATGATTGCTTTGGTTAACGATACTTGGGTCTAAAGCACCGAGAATCATCTTACGTAATGTTCATTTCTTTTCGAAGCTTTGATCAACATGCTTGCTGTTATGTACTTGATCATTTGTTCGACAAGCGCTAACTAAACATACGTACGATGTTCATTCGATTTCAGCTTTAAAAATTCCGCATCTAATTAGCCGTTTGTTTTCAATGGATAGTTTGATTGACAGGTGATGACGTAGAGGGGGGGGCTTGACCTTTGGTAACGGATACAGTGTTCAGACTATCGTGAGAATTTATAATTTATAAACAGGTTTATGTGCCACGAGTAGTTTAATATCCCACCGTTTTGCAGATGTTTTGCTCACCAGAATATGGACCATAAAAGTTTGGACATTTTTTTTTGTGTTTTTTGTGAGGGGTGTGAGGTAGTGTATTTTTTCTGCTTGGTCTAGTTTCAAGGGGTCGGATGGTTCGTTAAGTTTTTGGTTCAGTTAAAAGTTAATAACCCTTGGACTGAATATTCGTTTATTTTTGAATCGTACGGCTGTGTTTTGAAAGTTGCTACTTTATCTTATATTGATTCATTTCCTTTTCTTTTCTTTTCGTGTTTCCGAATCCTGTTCCCATCTTTGGAAACGCGGGTTGTGTACACGTAGTAATGAACCCTGTAGTTTTTTGGCTTTTCCTTTACTTTCTTAACTTTTCTTAGTACTGACCAAGTTTTCTTCATAAAAATGGTTCTGATTCTTCTTTACTTGACTTGTTTTGTCTTTTCGCTTTGAGATTGTTTATCTTTTTTTTTCATCTTGCTTTTCGTTCTGGTTTGCATGCTGGGTTTGCTTTTTTTTCTCAGAAGAAGCACTATAAGTAAAATAAAAAGAAAAACTGGTATATAGCAAAGAAAGACGAAAAAAGTAGAGCAAATAAATAGAAAGAAAAGTAAAGATTCCCATAGGGAGCGCAAGTGGGGTAATTGCTTTTTCACAAAAAATGACAAAACTGACTGATATTAATTAACATGTTGGTGCGACCATTTCCAACTCACCCCAGCCCCTCTCTGCGCATACACCGTTACCCTCCCCCCTCCCCTCCCCAAACGGAAGTACCGCAAACTGAGATAAAAGATAAAAATGCTATCAAGAGCTGATATATTATTCCATGTTGATTAAACTGCTTAAATTGAAGTGGAATACAATCAAAATAAGCGCTAATCTTCCTTGGATACAGGTAACTTTTTTTCCCTTGAAAACCCAGTGCTCAATACTAGATCAACGAGCGATAATGTCTCGCGGCTTTCCGTGAATTTTGCTAAATCTTGGGTATTCAATTGTGCTTTTTAATAGAAGCCTTGCGTGACAATTCTACTACTGAGCTCGATCGAGCTTTGGCATGCCTAGATAGCGACAGTTTTGTGATGAATTTAATATAGGCGTGTTACTGAGGGATAGAAAGGACGTTTCTTTGAGTTTTTCCCTAGTTCTGTACCTCTCAAAGTCTGCACAAAGTTTTATAAATCTTCTATAAATCTGGATTCGTCAAAAACCATGTTTGATGAGAGAATGAAGTCATGAACTTCGTTTGTAGCCCTTTTTGATGCCCTTATGTGACTTGTAATGTGTCTGTTTTGAAAATTGTTTAGCGTTTGATAAAGATAGATTTTTTTCTACGCTTCACGCCTTTACTCCCGTGAACACTTTGTGCTTTTTCATACTTCTTTTAAAATTCTTTGAGTGAATCGATTAGAAATCAGTTGTTTTTTGATAACTCAGTGTATTTGAATGAAGTTCTACTTTTTCAATAGACGTTTGAAGAAGTAGAAAGTTCAAAAATATAAAAATGTAAATAAATTAAGCAAAGTTTTCACACGAGTACGTGTCCTCACTGTCAAGCGCGCACACATCGACCGTCTTTCCAGTTTTGGTCTTCCTGTGTATTATTCAGAGCGCGCAGACCCTCAATGCATTAATTACTAGATGCTTGCGGATACAGTGCGATTTTGCAGGTCTACCACAGGTGGGAATGGATAGCTACGTACGCGCGCGCGAGCAATGCCAACGGATCAAACGTAACGCGCGTAAAAACAATAATGTCGCCACTATGGAACAGTCGATCAGTACACCGAGTACGATATCGGACATTTTGTTTATATGAAAACATCAAAGTGAAATGGAAAAAGGAAATGAAACAACTGAACAGAAAACGAATAACTATAGGTATGATTTTTGGAAGACACGCACCACGATGTGGTCTGGTCGTTTTTGTCATCCTTAGCTTAATAATAGTACACAAAAGAGATTCTTTTTAAAGGAGCTGATAGAAATAGACCAGTTAGATGTTCTTCATTGCTCAGGATAAGTCTCAATTGTAGACAAATTAACAAAATAGTCAAGACAAAACCATTGGTATTCATATCATCAGTTTGGATTGGTGCATTCCTACGGGATGTACATTGTACAAAAGAATATATCACTTTCTATTGAGGCTTAGCCTGAGCAATGAAGAACATGAAACTGGACTATTATAGAATGGGGCAAACAAAAAATATGTTGACTTGAGCAACTTGGAGAATTCGCACAATTTGTGATGACTCTAGGAGCTACCTCCTCTATTTGATAGCCTCCGAAGCGGCTCTTGGAGAGAAGGTGCGGAAGGGATTTTGGGACGATTTATGGTATATCACTTCCCCACCCTCTCCCCCAAGGGCCACTATGAGGCTACAATTTTGAATCATTCTAAAATCCATTCAGTGTAGCCTGATCAAATTAACAAGAGACATTTCCCCACTCATTTGATTTTTCATACAATTGCTATTGGTTTCAAGGAGTCAGTTGAGAAGTGAGTCTTGCTATGATGATGGATTATGGGAGAAAAACTGGAAAGAGATTTTACCCAAAGCACCGGAAAAACCGAGTGAAGAGACAGGGGTCTGGAGACTAGTTGATGGAGCAGCAGACTGGAAGGTTTGTTTATCAAAAACAGGTTAACAGGTTAGCTCAGTTGGGAGAGCGTTGGCTGTTAACCGGGAGGCTGCGGGTTCAAACCCTCAACCGGACCATCACTCAGGGTCTTTAAATAATTGAGGAGAATGTTCTTCGATTTATAATTGTAAGGGTTCGCGTCTTCTCGGATAAGGACGATAAACTGGAGGTCCCGTATCGCCACACTACACATTAACCATTAACGGGGGACGTAAAAGAACGACTGAGGACGCAGGTAACGACCATCCTCGGTGATAGGCTTAAGATAAGATTGTAAAGCGCATTGAGACATCGAGTGAAAATGCGCTATATAAGCACTACATTACATTACATTACAAAAACAGACAGACGGATAGACAGCCAGATAAAAAATGATTGGTATAAATGAAGACTATATGGATACTTTTGAAAAGTTCAGATATTTTGACAACTTCAATCAATCAAAATGGGTTGAAGGTCAAGGAGCTATTTATAAAATAGATTTTCAAAAGTGCTCATGCATACTTCATTTAAAGAAAAATATATTTTGCCTTCCTGCAGTATATATCTATGCTCTATCAAATCAATACTATCATCAGTCAGGTTTGGGCTACCTGTGCACAAACACTATGTCATTAAATTAAATTACATCAGTCTTGGCAGCTGGTGGTTGCAGGCATCTCAAGCATCTTAGTCTGTCTAATGACATTAGTTACATAGACCTGATGTGAACACAACTCCACTATCATCAGTCAGGTTTGGGCTACCTGTGCATAAACACTTTGTCATTAAATTAAATTACATCAGTCTTGGCAGATGGTGGTTGCAGGCATCTCAAGCATCTTAGTTAGTCTAATGACAATGACATTAGTTACATAGACCTGATGAGAACACAACTCCACTGCAAAATAAATATTTTTTGTTCCCTTCATGATGTTCAATATGTTTGTATTATAGGATGTATCAGATGATCTTGCCGACATCCCACAACTAAGACCACGCCCAAGAAACTGGTTGATGCATAACGATCAGGGCCGGGATAAATACTTTCAATTCTTACCAAAAGCAAAGCATCAAGACAAGAAACCAGTGAGGTCATCCGCTAGACTTGCACGAAAACCAATAACGTGTGATAAAGGAATACAGACAGATCCAACCGATGATGACGACGACGATGACGATTACTATATTTCACTAGACCATTTCATTTCCATCCTATAACTGTTTTTATATTATCATAAATATAAATAACTATTGGCTTATCAAACTCTTGTTAGACAAAACATTTAGCGTGAATGCAAGACAACTATTTTTGTCTCCAAACTGTTAGTTCTGTATGCAACCATTTCAATACTACCATTGACGGTGCTGTATATTGTATTGAAATAAATTTTAGTGAAAAAATATATATATTTTTTAAATTAATTTTCCAAACCAGAGTAAAGACCTCAGATATATCAGAAAAATGTCAGATAAATATCAAATAATTATTATTAATAACCAAAAGAGTTAAAAACAATGGAGATGTACATTAAAGAAATTTGGTGAAATTGATGATGTGATTTGTGGAATTCATATTGTATTTACATTCTTTCTTAACTTGTACATAGACAGGTCAACTCAAAGTGACCAGATTCTATATATTCATTTAATTACATGGTTTTACTTGATTTCTTTCTTGTTCTCATTTCATAGTCTCTGAATAACAAAGGTGGTGAAGCAGGTTGTTTTTCTTTTTTCTTCCTCCTTGGCTGTGCTCTGGAATGTTTAGGTGCGGGGCTGACCCACGGCATTGGGTTAATATACCCAGGAGTAGGATATGACGCCCAGTCATAACACCCCTGTAACCCCACTTGCCCATAACTGTAACTACGGCTGTTTGTTTTTGATGGTTTCTTAGATTTTCTTAACCATTGTTGAAATGCTTCCTCGCTTTTCATAAACCTGTCAATTTTCTTGTCTTTCTTTTCACGTTCTTCATTTTCTTTCTTCTGCTTAGCTTCAAGTTCAGCAGCTTTTTTCTCTCTAAGCCAACTGTTGTAGACTATTTTAGACTTCTCTTCTATTTCAACTTGTTTTTGAATTTTTGATCTACGTCGTTCATTTATGTCTTTTTTCTTCTCTTCTCTTTTGATTTTTTCCATTTGATCTTTCATTTCTTTCCATTCTGCTAGTTTTCTTTCAATGTCTTTCCGTTTACTTTCCTTCTCTTTTTCCTTTTCTTCCAGTTCTATTTGTCTCCTTGATTCCTCCAATTTTTTCTCCTTTTTCTTTTCTCTGTTTTCACATGTCTTTTTGACAAGCCACTTTTCCCATGGAGATAATTTGCTCTCTATATCCGAATCTTTACGCTTTGAACTCTCCGAATAACTAGAACTAAATGAGGTTGAATAGTTACTTGAACTCCTACTTTTACTTCTAGATCTTTCTCCACTTCTTTGAGCCAAACTTACGCTTGTCAACACCATATTTTTGGACTCCTCTGGAGTGTTTTCATCCTTCTTATCTTCTTCTTCCTCTCTTTCTTCGTCATTATGTTCATCATTTGTTTTTCTTTGTGGCGTTTGCCATTCTTTGTAAGGAGTGGAAGTTTTTATGTATAGTTTTTCGTGCAAAATCGGAGAAAGTAAAGATCTTGTTGAATTTCCAACGCTCTCGAATGAATCGTTAAGATAGCCGTCAGAAAAAGGACTCTCATTGTCTTGATCTCTGTTCATTTTACTTCTCAGTGGTTATCTCATGAGTATTATGTGCTATTTCGGTACTTGGTTTGAAAAACCGCCAATAAAGAAGTAAGGATTATATAATTTTGTCAACTTGAGTTGTCGAAGCTTTTGTTGATTTTCAAAATTGGACTAAAATGGCGGACTTTGATGTGAAGCCGCTGATCAGAACAGACAACTTCATAAACACAGGGAATCCACTTTCACATAATTTCATTTTTTTGTTATTTTACATAGTATTTACACAAATGTAAAACAATTACAAAAATATCAGTATTCTCAAAATATTCTAAATTGATCATTAACACTTTGGTCTTTTTTTTGTTTATAAATACTTAAATTTTTTTATAATAATTGTTTTATTTGCTTTACATGTAATGTGTGGGTTGCCTGTGGTATTTCCACTCTTAAAGGCAAAAAACAAAAAAGGTCAGAAATATTCATACTAAAGAATCTAGGATTTGAATCGCTAAAATGCATAGAATCCCAAGTCGCCATTGAACTGACTTTATCATCCATGTATTCGTCAATGGATTTGTACTTTTTCATTCGCGCTGGCTTTGCTTTTAGCTCAAGTTTTGTGATCGTTCGTCGTGCTTTGTTGAACAAATCACTGGATTCCTCTGGAGCTATAGCTGCTTTCGTTGTTGGTTTTGTTTTGACGATAACAAATCTGTCCTTTTTCGCTTCACTGATTGTGTTTTTCCTGAGTTCTTCTAAGCTGACAAAGTTCAGGGCGGATTTTAAGAGAGAAGTAGAGGACGATTTTAAGGAAGGTGTGTACGTTATTTTTATAATCGCCAACACGCGCGTATAATTGTTCTAGATGATTTCTTGACTTTTATCTTAAACTTTTAAATAAAAATAGTTCACTAGACAGCCATAACTTTGTTTAATTTTATAAGTTGGTTTATCAAAATTTGTGAAAAAACGTGTTTTTTTTTCTGATGCAACTTATTCAAATTTGTTTGCGTTTCTACAAAAAAAAAAAAAGAATAGCTACGTTGCGAAGGTCAAAGTTCGTTGTTCTGCAAACATGGTTACAAACAACTAGTTTTATACTATATTAAATCAGCCATTGTTTATCTAGGATTTCGTGTAGATGGTTTTGATATTAGATTGTAAAGTGTATAAACAGCGTAAATAATTTTACATTTGTAGTAAAGGAGTGGCTAGCATATTATAAATAGACGTACTGTATAGTTTTGTCACGATTTTTGTAACCTTTTAACCTTATCAAGATAAGTATTTTACAAATCATGTGAATATTTGAAATTCTAAAATTATGATCTTCAAAAGTGCATAAAATCAATTATCATTTGTCACAGTCCTTTTTTAACTCTAGCAAGGCAAATTGCTAACTTTGATGTACAATTATATTAGATATTTATTGAAGCCAATTTCTGTCTCTCCGCATTTCAGGAGGCCAGCGTAACTGGGTTCAAGTACTCTGCAATGGAGGCATAGCTTGTTTACTATCATTAATCTACTTGCTTGATAATGGACATGGTGAACGACCGATAGATTATGCACTTGACTTTAATGCCTCAGTTCTTGCAATGGCAGTGCTTGGTGGACTTGCATGCAGCTGTGGGGACACATGGTCTTCCGAACTTGGCACTGCTTTTCCTTCTAACACTCCAAGATTGATTACTTCGTTTCGCAAAGTTCCTATTGGTACGAATGGAGGGATAACGATTATCGGAATCATTGCTAGTATATTGGGTGGTCTTTTTGTAGGCATGGCATATTTTGTAGTTCTTTTTACTTCAATGTATTACCGTGGAAGGTTACCAGAGTATCCTGTACAATGGCCTATTATTCTTATTGGCTGTGCTGCAGGATTTTTTGGATCAGTTGTTGACTCTATATTAGGAGCTACAGTCCAGTATTCTGGGTATTGTTCAGAGCGCAAGCGGATCGTCAACAAGCCAACACCAACCACTAAACATATATCAGGATTTCCATTGCTAGACAATCATACTGTTAACTTAGTGTCATCGGCAGTTACAAGTGTTTCCATGGCAATCTTTGGATATTATTTATGGAAGTTTATAGCGGCATATGATTAGTGATTATTAAGACTAGTGTTAAAGAAGGGATGTACAGTCATTGACAAATATAAAATGATAAAAATCACTATAAATCCACTTGAGAACCATTTTTGTCCATCAAATCGGGACAACATGCTTGGAATCAGGTGTATTTGTACCAAAAACATGTGATATCATAGCTTTATATAAAGCTACCAGTTGTCATATTGAGTTACCTGTCCAACACAGCTTGATTTACCAGATGCTTTCTCAAGCCTGCTTATTGTCAAATGTGAATATGTTATATAATAGTAATGTGTATGGTTTCAGAGAACAAGAATGGGGGAGCAGTTTTTCAATTGGAGGGGGAGGGGGGCTAAGCTCTATTTCTTATCTGCCTTCCCCACCCCTATCATTCAAAAATTCAAAATGTTATCAATCAATCTTAGAAAAGTGAGGGAACTCTACCCTCTCCCCCCTCCCCCCCCCACCCCTGGCCCTGGAGAATATCCATGCCACCACCATGAGTGTCCCACCATTACGAGAATATTCCTGGAGGGAGAGAAACTCCCATGTAAAAGTATTGTGTTAGAGGTAGAAACCATCAATCTGGTATTTCCTACGAGTCCAAAAGCTTTTTTTTATCAGACATCTTATGCTAATCTTGGCCAGCTAATTAACTTTCTTACAATTTTTGCATATCTGATTAATATGTTTTATGTTTGAAAATTGTTAAAGAGAATCACCCAATACTTTTACATGGGAGTTCCCCCCTCCCCCCAATGGGATAGATTTGCATAACTGGACAAAATACCAAACGAGTTTGCAATGGGATAAGGAAATTTTCTGACAGTAAACTTTTCATTGCACTATTTAAAAATAGTAATATAAAAAAAAAGAGTTTGGACATATCAAGACAATGAAGTGCAGTTCTTTATAAGTGATTGTCCTTATGAGATCATGTGTGTGGTCAGTGATGGATATGATAAGTTACATGAGGGGCAGAGGGGACAGACAGTGAGAAGAAAGTGGAAACAAGTTTTGAATTTGTGGAACCATCACAAACAAGTCTTTCTCAAGACTTCTTCCTGACTTTCTTGTTCTGTAGATAAAGTATCTTACACTCAGATTACATTATAAGTTATTTTCAATTAGCATTAGTTAATGTTGAATAAAAATCGAAATTATCCAGATAATCTTGCAATTAATATCTTATCGAAACTATGCACTATTTGACATTTTTTGTCTTTTTGGTGTTTACACCTTACAATATTGTTTTGTGGTTTCAGTGTATTGCACCTTTACTACTTCTCTGGTCTTTGATGAAACTGTTATCTATGAGTTGGAATCATACAGTTTTTGGGTGTATTGTGCCGCTAGTCCCTGAAGCATAAAATTCCTTTACATTCATTATTTGATGTTCTTTTATTGATAAACATGGAAAACCTTTTAGGGGCTAAAATCAAGGCATGCCTTTCTTAATTTTTTCATAATGGCAGTAGACCAACTTACTGCAAAATTGATGGATAAAACCTGACCACTTCCAAAAATATATGCTATAATAATTTGTCAGGGGGCTAGTTGAACAAAGCATGACTAGCTCTATTCACCCAATAAATCTCTTTTCAGCAGATAATGATTCTGCACAAGTTCTATGTAATGAATAATATTTATCTAAGGATCATTTATCAAGGCTTTGTACAACCAGCCCTAGATGATATGACTGCTAGAGTATTGACTCTAAATTTATTTTCAGGCAAACAGACTGCCTATTGTCAGAAAAAGGGACACCAGAAAGACTATTTATTCATACAAATATATGATTCATACTTGTAAATCATTGGAACAAACTGCAGATTTTACATCAAAAAATGTTGCTCAGTGTTTGAATCCATATTTTTTTAACATGTCAATCAACTAGCACACTTACAGTTACCCCTATCCCAGCCCCTTGTTAACCTTCTCGGTTTAATTATAGCAGTTTCTTGTCAGTAAAAAAGGGGCTGACAGTGGACAGAGTTACAGTGACAATCTGGAGGCATACAGAGTCATTTTCATGAGAGGGAAACGGTGCTTTATGTATCGTAGCTGTACTTTCTAAGAAAACATTCAAATTATGTACCGTATCGTAGCGGTATTATAACCCACTCATACAAAAATGACTCTTTTGTCTCAGAAACTAAGAATGATTATTTTATAGAGTTCAAATAATTTCCTAGAAAACTGTGATTTATCTAGTTTATTAAACAGTTTTAATAGTTTGCTTTGCTGGTTTCTACAAGGATTAGCTGGCTGGTAAACTCGCATAAATTACAAAATTTTGAGAAATCTAGCTATATACATGGATTGAATAACAGTTCTATGTCAAATGTCCCTAATTGGTGATATCAGATGTGAAATGAGTGCCTCTGCAGTCTCAAGCTACCAGTTGGTATACCATTATTCAAAAGTTACTGTTCCTGAACAAAACCAGTATGATAACCGATTTTTAGAATAAATACTAACGCTGAAAGATTATGACGTTTCTTCAGCGTTAGTATTTATTTTAAATATCATCATAAAGGTTAATCTTATAAGGATAACCGGTTTGACCGAAAATAAAAAAATTAGCATGACAAAATGGAAAACACCATTATGGGATCTTTGAGTCCACCAAGGTAAATGAGCGATTAAAATGCCATTGCCATTGCATTTTTTTTTAAATCATGTGAGGTAAGAAAAGCAACTCAAATCAGCAATTACATGTAAGTCTCATTTCACATCTGGAGTTGCAAAAATAGGGACTCGGACTGCTATCAGTAAAGAATGATAGACAGTGCAGCAAGAAAATGCAAATTAAGGTTATACCTAAATATTCAAAGTGTTTTTTTTTTATTGCACAAAATCTAAGTGTATATAAATTGTTTATTTGCCTCCTCGTTGTGAAGCCCATATTGAAACGATGACTCCAATGACAATAACAGTACCAACAGTGTACCAGCTTGGCTCAGACAGACGGAAGTCTAGCACAGATCTCTGTGGATTCAAAATACTTCAAAATCAGAATGTAGAAGCACCAAACTAAGTATTTAAAATGTACAAAATATTTTGGTATTTTTTAGCTTATCTGTAGTTGTTTCTTCTATGTCTTGACAGTCATTGTGGCATTATATCTTTGATTAAAAATTGTAACGATCTTTAAGATGAAGATTTCATTGGATAAACATGTCTGTATTAAAAACATTTTTTGTATATTTTAAATAATGCTTTAATTTTAAATCCAATAACAAGTCTACATGACATGTGTTTGCCACTGGACATTATAAATATAATGGCAGATATGAAGAATATATACATCATTTGAAATCCACTACTGACAGCTTTAAATATGTTGACAAAAAATTTCCAAAATGAAAGACACAACTACTATAAAAGGCATTACACAACATTATTATCATTGCAGTTGTCATTTAGGAAAAAATCCAGCATATCCGGCAAGATATCAGGCGAAATTTCAGGAGTGGGGCTCATGGGACTGCAGAATTTACCCCCACAAAAAAAAAAAAAAAAAAAAAAAAAAAAAGCAGGCAAACAAAAAATTTCCAAGTTTGAAAGTCAACAAAATCATGAGGGGTTTGTAATCAGCATAAATTAGCATAAATTCGTGATTACTTTGAATTACTTTTGCATAACTGAGGCATGTGTAAGCGCACATGCGCTTGTCTGCTTGAGCAAATCTTATTGGTCAGTTATCATAAACAGAGGTAATACCCTGATCTGTATCATAAGAATTCTGTTAAATTCTATTTTTTTAACGTACGGACGCACATAGCAATTTACTAGAGTAAATCAACAGAAGATAGGTCAAATTTGTAAATAGTTAAATTTAGGTTATATTTAGCTTAACTTTAGTTTAATCTCTTAGTGTAGCCTCAGCCATAGAGAACAAGGCATTGATTCTACTACTCTACCTACCAAATGTACAAGGTATGTAGACAATGACAGGTAATTGGGTTTGTTTGCCTATTCTCTCCACCCTTCCTGTTTTGAAATATCATTTAAAACCAAATGATAGAAACAACAGCCACTCGATCAAATAACCTTTTCCTTCTTCAAGATATATATATGTTTTAAGTTACGCTTTTGATATAATATAGTTTTCAGTTTTTACTCTTGAAAATCAAATAGTGTTGGACAACACTTTTTCACTTTCCAAAATTGATTTTCTAAAATAATAATATGCTTGTCAGTTCATTTTTCAAGTTTGAATGCTATGCTGTTATTTTTTAGATTCTTAAACTCTAAAAGAAAATTTAATAACTAGTTAAATAAATTCAACAATCGAGTCGAAATTCATTGTAATAATCAATTTAAACTTGAGAATGCAAATAATCATTGGGACAAAATAAACATTACATAAATCACATTTTCGCATTGTGTAGAATAATTAGAAAAAAATAAGAGACGGCTAGGAAATCTCACTACTTTGTATGTGAATAATACTGAATGATCTATATCAAGCGCTAAAGTAATATTCTATAAAATTGCAAAACAAACATAGGAGGAAATGAAAAAGTGTAAAACTTACCCAACCACCATGGTCAGCAATCCAAGTGGCAATTCGCTCACGAAAGACAAAATCCACAACAAAACGAATAATCCTTCGTAGAAAGCTGCCACTGAATCCACGACGAATTACAGTTATCGCTATTTCGTAGCCAAAACAGAGTAAAGCAATAATTCTGCCCCAGTTTATTCCAGAACGAAAGAGTCTTCGTGTGACAGCGGCAAAGGTCTCATAAGCGGTGTCCGATGTTAACGAAAGTTGCTCGATCATTTCGTGGAATTGGTCTCTGTAACGAGCGTCTATTTCATCACCCACTTCACCTAATCGTTGTCCAATTCGTGTTATATCTCGACGGTGTTCATCATTACAAGAACGTAGCTCTTCTAACGCGTCTGAACGAGCCGCAGTACGGTCGAACTGCACTTCATCATCCCCTCGTTCGCTTTCTTCTTGAAATCGGTGGTATAAAAATGTACGAAAAACTCCTTCGGTATCACTCTCCGTAACATCAGTTCTTATGTCCTCTTCCTGTTCTTCTGTAGTGTTATTATCGTTCGGAGTATTATCGTCAGAGTCCATTATTATTGAGTTTTTCGTCGGTGAATTTTTTTCAGACAAACAGAATTCTTCTGTACTATTGCGGGCGACGGTTGGACAGCGGAGTTGTTGTGGAAGAGACAAATGACGTAATGCACAGGTAGCCCAAATAATTTTAAATATTCATCAACTTGATGTGTGGTTGGAATCATGTGGATTTTTATTTTGACGCTTTTGTTTTACTCTAGCTAATTAAAATATATATAAAAAAATTTAATACTAATAATTAGGATTTTAAAAAAATTACATGTTGTCTCATGAAGGTAGATAACCGAGAGTGTGATGCTACTGAAAAGTGAAATAAAAATTAAAATCAGCACAATATAGACCTTCCTTATAAGGAAGACGCGGTCGCGCAGAAAAAAAGAGCGGGAAATT
This sequence comes from Diadumene lineata, assembly GCA_918843875.1. NCBI lineage: Eukaryota > Metazoa > Cnidaria > Anthozoa > Actiniaria > Diadumenidae > Diadumene > Diadumene lineata. The sequence continues at coordinate 9,732,523 of OU974084.1, forward strand.
TTCAGAAGCACTAATTTGAGTCAACGTGCAACGCTGAAACTTCAATCTAGCAATTTATGCCGATTTTTTCTTTTTTTTTCTTTCTTTTTTTCCCCTTGCCTTCCTGCAAAAATGCCTTTTTTTTCTACGAGGATAATCTCTTTTTCAAGTTAGAGCTGCTGAATGGAAATTTTGGTAAGTACTCTGTGCTAAAATAGACAATGACACTGAGCCGCGAAAACTCAGATTATGTTTTTAAAATTAACCATTTGAAAATCAGCCTTTTCCGATTTACTTTACATCACTGAAGAGCTCTTCAAACCTCGTTCTTAAGAAAAACGTTCAAGAACAGCCAATGTATATATAAACGTCATAAACTGAGGCAGCGTTTACACGAAGCCGGCTATTTTCGTAAACACACATTTTTTTATCCGTTTAGGCCTACCATTTACACGAAAACGCTACTTAGCCGGGTTTTTTCGAAAACGCCTTTCAGAGTGGATATTTTTGAAAACGACGGCTATGCGTTTTCGTGTAAACGCTTTAGCCGGCTATTTTCGAAAACGCTGTCAGTCATAATAATAGAGAGAGTAATTCCAACAATAGTCACCAAGATGCTTACAGATGCTCTTCAAGCTACCGAAAACGATGCGAAAACGATGAGCGTTTACACGAAAACGCTATGTAAACGACTATATTTTTAGCCGGCTAAAAAAATAGCCGGCTTCGTGTAAACACTACCTGATTTGCACTGCTCATTAGTACTCTGTACTGTAGTCCTTATTTTTCTTGAAAAAAAAAAATTCGTACTTGTTTCAGAGAAATAAATATGAGTTTTGGAAAGCTCCAGATACTGTGATTTTCTAATGGAATATATCGAAAAGAATATCATTTTTTTTGTAAATATGTGATTATCTTTCGGTAGCGGAATCAAACGTTGTGGGAACCTGCAAATTATCCGGTTGAAGCTGGGATTTCTTTTTTGCAGTCGATTTCAAGCTGTGCTTCAGTTACGTTTGTCAATTAAGTCATAGCACCGAAGACCAATGCCGAACATTTATAGACATATATTTTGTTGCTTGGTTGAAATAACCATTTTCAGAGTAGACTAGATGCGCAGTGCGTCTACCATATAATATGTCAATCACGACAGGATGTCATCATTGCAGTCATGAATATTGTAACAAGTTATCAACATCATCATTTATTGCAACCAACAAAGTATCCAAACCCTCGCAAATATACTATGAAATTGTTTATTTGCGCTAAAAATCGTAAAGCGCATAACTCAATAATATTAAAACAATTTGAATCCGACATTAGTTTTGTGAAACCAGAGAGTCCCACAATAAAAGGTCCTTCCATGTAACGACGACAAAACAGCTTCTATTTGTCGACTCTTGTTCACTTGTTATATCTCTGACAGTTCCGACGCACATATATAAGCCTATACTATAATGTATCAGTAAATTCCATGCCCACGGACCTTTTGTTCCGGTTTCAGACTTATAAAACAGGAAAATAAAGTGAAAACTTAGCAATTTGTAAGCCCTAGCAGAGAGACATTTGCCCACATAATGGGGCATTTGACAACATTTTTTCTGAAAGTCACATGCCCGGGGTCTAACAGGGAGGATTGGAATCCTTCGATACATTTATACGTGCTTTGTGATTTATCGTGTGAGCTTTGTACTCAATCCCATTTTGAACTCCACTTAGAAAATGTGCTATATATTGTCAACATTTCGTATCTATTTGGAATTTTCTGGTTTGGCAGTTTCCAGACTTTCCATATATATTCCGGCAAAGAATTTCCGATTAATAAACAAAAGTAGTCCAGTTTTGTTTTCATTGCCGTAAAGGTAAGAAGTAAAAGGTATAAGAGCTTTAAGTTCAAGTTCTTAACTCGAGAGCCTCTCAACCTAATACATGCAAATATTACTAAGGAACTTTCGGATGTGACTCATTAAGCTGAAGTTGTTATATGGAATAGCGAATATAAAGACGTCAATTTATATTTGTCAACTTTGTCGTGTCCGCTTGTATGGGCCCTAGGGCACAGGCAGAACTTCATTATATGTACATGTTAAAAAACTTGAAAATTGGGAGACAACCAAATTACACTTATTTGCAAACTGACCATAACTTTATGGTCATACTCAACCAATTTGGCAACATAGACTGAATATGTTTTCAGCTGCTTAAATGTAGGGAACATTTTTATAGGATTCTCCATGTTGTTGAGTCGGGCAGTCAGTCAAAAGCATTGTTTGCTTTTGAAAACTAAGCAAGAAATAAGGTTGTGGCGGTTGTTTGTGTGTGTGTTGGGGGGTAGGCTGGTCGATATCATTTCATGCAATGTACTGCTTTTAAAACTCAGTACAGTAAAACTTTCCCTCTACATGGACTTGCACAGAACTGATAGAAGGGAGGTTATCACACCCAATGCAATAAGGCTCTTATACCGGCTAAGTTAAATTGGGAATAACAAAATACAATTAAAGGTTTGGAAGGGTTTATGTGGACAAACGCTTAAATCACTCTTAGTCTTTTTATCTATAAACATTTCAAAACCTATGCATACATTTAAAGTTTTTTTTATATTCTTCATCAAAGCTTAAACAAAGCGTGAGTGGATAAATTTAATATTAAAATGTATAGTTCTAAGTGTTAATGCCATTTCATGAAATCATGCATTGGTGACATCGCGCCGCAGTAGGATTCTCTTTGAACGTTTTCAGGCAAACAGAGAAAGTTGTCCATTTAAACACAGAGACAATGTTTATTTAGTTTGATAAATACTTTGTATGATTTAAAATACTAGAGTGTTTACTGAGACATATCGGCAGGTGTCGTGTGGTGCATTACAGTCTGTATAGTGATATGTAAATGAAATTATTATTCCTGCTCTATGACTAATGCGTCATGAAAACGATGCCAACCATTAATGAATTATTCTACCAATATATTTTAACAAACGTGATAGGAAATCGGCATATATCGTCAGTACTCCTTTGTCGATCTGGAAAAATCATCTGATATGGTTAAATGGTTTGTTTCTGGCAAGTTTTGAGAGTTGTTCTCTAGTTGATTAGACCTCTTACGGTCAATGCGAACGTATTTATAAATTTATGAAGTAGACATCAACTACTATGGCAACTGGTATATTAATAGGAAAAGACTATAAAACATCAAGTCAGAATCGAAGTCAGTTAGTTAGCACTGCAATAATAATATTGTTTGCACAGCTTTAATGCAGAGTTTAAATATGGTTTAAATATTTGCCGGGAGTTAACAGGAATGTCTTTGTCCGCTAAACAAGTTCGATTTACAAGTCATAATGAGGACAGCGAAAAAGCACGGAATGAGGAATGTGATATGAAAACGACTGAAATAGAACAGCTTCGAGAACCAATCGACTTGTCGTCACTTCTTACAGAAAATACCAGTGTATCCACAGTGCCGCCATCGACAAGTAAGGAAACTCCGACAAAAAGGAAAAAGAGAGCAAAAAAGAAAACGCAATTACAGAAAATGAAAACAGAAAAGAAAAAATTAATCAAAGAAATGAAGAAAGTTGAGAAAGGAATAAAAGAAGATAACGAAAGAAAAAGCAGTGCGGAATACAGTCCTTATGAAAACAGACAACGTCTTGCGAGGACAACTAGTGAAATACACTCCAAAGTGAAACAGCTGGAGGGAAAGCTTTTAGTGAAGGAGAAATTACAACGAGAAAGAGTTAAGAAAAATTACAAGACAAAAATCAAGACTAAAACCATCAAAGCCGGTAAACAACATAAACGCTTAATAAACATGACATCTAAATTACAGAATATTAAACTCGACGAGGAAGAAATCCGTGACGAAATAAGAAGAGATAGAAGCCTTTCTTCATTATCGAATAATAACACATCCAGTTGCCGTAGCAACAGCTACGATATGGAGCCCCTTGAAAACGATTCCGAGGACAAATGGGTTTCTATTTCCGACCAATCAACTTGCGTTGAATCCATCGACCATGTAAATGACGACGATAATAACACCTCTAAAGACAGCGAAACCACAGCGTCAAGAGTTTCAATCAGTTCGCTAGAAATGGCGCGGCTTCACTCGTCCTTGTCTCTGACCAGCGGTCTGAGCTTGGAAGAGAAGAAAGAGAAAGCACAAAAATTGGCGCGAAAGTACGATTTCACCCGTGATCTAAGAAACATCATCCATGAACATATGATTTCAAGATCATACAGTTATTCATATACGAACATCATACCTCCATATAAACACAGGAAGCCAAAACCTATGAAAGCGCCAAAGCAATCTTATAATAGAACCATTTATGAAGAGAAACTGAATGTTTTGCAATACGCACAGCAGCGGAACAAGAAAAATGCTAAAGCAAGTACTAGTATGCAACTACCTGCTGTTTGATCAAACGTTCGTTGGCAGTAAAAGCTAGTACGGTAAGCTGAATTTCTGTACTTTTCTAGGCTATGGCCCTAGGGTAACTTTTAAGTTATTTTGAGGCTATTGTACGAATTAATGTGATTGAATTTGATTGATGTTATGAGATGTTATGTTCTACAATAGTTAGTAGAGGGGACTAACTATACTTACAATGAATAACCATGGTTTTACTGCCCGGTCATTTCTGCGATAAAGTTCCATTCACTTCACCGTACCTATCTATGATAATTATTAAAAGTCACTCCATAATTCTGTACCTTATTTTACTAACAGTCAGTCTGGCTTTCCACAGAATAGTTTTGCACGTTTCATGTTAAGCTGCTTATGGAGCAGGCTACAATCTTGCCAGTTGGGATTACTAAGTGCAACTTAACATTGAACTTATCAAAAAAAAAAAAAAAAAAAAAAGATAATCACAGCCGAACTTAAATTATTATATATAGTGTACCATACCGAGGAAGGCAAAATATTTCACAATGTACTTTTTAGAGAATTTCAAAATGAAAATAAAATATTACCTCGAGTTGTAGACAGGTGTAGTCTATGAAATCAAACGTCAATCGTTTTTAATCAACTTGCATAAAAGTATAGCATGCTTTTGCGCGCCTAATCAAATGCATTTGGTCATGACCTTTCGAAACATTTAGTGGCTCCTAAAAGAGCCGTTGTTTTGTGTTGGTTGAAAACCAGTTCAAGCTCTCTCTCCACGGATTCGGCGGGCAAGCTGAATGTCCTTGGGCATGATGGTGACTCTCTTGGCGTGAATCGCGCACAAGTTGGTGTCCTCAAACAGACCAACCAAGTAAGCCTCGCTAGCCTCCTGAAGGGCCATCACAGCTGAGCTCTGGAATCGCAAGTCGGTCTTGAAATCCTGAGCGATTTCACGAACAAGACGCTGAAAGGGCAGCTTGCGGATCAACAGCTCGGTTGATTTCTGGTAACGACGGATCTCACGAAGAGCGACTGTACCGGGCCTGTAACGATGTGGTTTCTTGACTCCACCAGTTGCTGGGGCACTCTTACGTGCAGCCTTGGTAGCGAGTTGTTTTCGAGGAGCTTTTCCACCGGTTGATTTACGAGCAGTTTGCTTTGTACGAGCCATCTTTGAAAATCTTTGATTTGAGTATCAACGATGAAGCTTCTTCTGCGGTCTTTCGTATTTATAGTTCGCGCCTCGCACCCTGATTGGTTCGTTATGGACGGAATATGATTGGCTAATTGCTCATCTGTCTACGTGCTTGCTACAAACATCGAAGCTTTCGTTTTTTGTATTTTTGATGCGAATTATTACTTTTGTTATGTTTTTGAATAAATTTTTCTAAACCTTTACAAAATCGCGGTAAAATTTATAGAAATCTGTCTTTTCGTCTCTTTTATTCTAGTGCAAAACATTCCGGATCAAATAAAGAATGAATTATCATGTTTAACTTAATTTATGCATCATTATCTGTGTTTTTTCGCTTACGAAAACCTGACTTAACAATTTTATATCAGTTTAAATTAGTTATTTTTTTCAAGGAGGAAAAAGGTACTGCATACAGCTAAATGATTGTCGACAGGTTTTGTAAGTTTCCTCAGCAATAGTGAAGAAAACTGTACATTTTCCTCATGATAAAGCTCTAAGTGCATATTCATGTATTTTAATTTCAAATTCAGATGAAAAAATCACTGACCCTGAACTGAGACATGTTTCCTTTTAGGTTCGTTTTATTGAAATAAATTACTTCGTTCTTGATTTCTGAAGCTATTCATAGTTATCTGTAGCTTATCTGAAAAAATGTCTGGAAGAGGTAAAGGAGGAAAATGTCTAGGAAAAGGAGGCGCCAAGCGTCATCGTAAGATTCTTCGGGATAACATCCAAGGTATCACCAAGCCCGCTATTCGTCGTCTAGCTCGTCGTGGTGGAGTCAAGCGCATTTCTGGCTTGATCTACGAAGAGACCCGTGGTGTCCTCAAAGTCTTCCTTGAGAACGTAATACGCGATGCTGTCACTTTAATACACCGAGCACGCGAAGAGAAAGACCGTCACCGCCATGGACGTCGTCTATGCCTTGAAACGCCAAGGACGTACTCTGTACGGTTTTGGTGGTTAGATAGCCAAATACAAACACCGGCTCTTTTAAGAGCCACCAAATGATACAAAGTCAATGGCGTAATGCTCAAAACATATAGACTCAGTACTGCACATGGTGTTAAAACAATTGTCCAATATATCACACGAGTAAAGTTATGTTGAATTTATATGTCAAACTTATGGTGCTAACCGGCGATTTGATTCAAAACCCAGCAAATTGACCTTCACAACCTTGGTATTTATTATTATTTAAATTAACGAATTTTTTGTTAGCTTTTTATTTTCTGCAGAAAGTAGGTATTTTATTATTGTATTGTAAGAAACCAATCATGAAGCCATTTATCGTGGCATTTATCGTACGTTTTACCATTTTGTAAACAACTACCACAGGAAGTCCTAATAACGCACAGGAAACCCAAAATTCTTATCCGTGCTTGCTGCGCTTGCTGGACGTGCTTCTGTACTGTACGTGCACCTCAAAAATGGAAGTTTTCGATGGTAAGGAATTCTCAAAATCTGTTCTAATCACGTTGAACTTGTGTTGTTTTTTCCCACAACATTGATAACCTATGTTGTGGACTTTCTGTGCGTTATTTGGGCTTCCTGTAGTAGTTGTTTACAAAATGGCGGCAAAACGTACGATAAATGGCTTCATGATGCTAAAAAATGTATTAACAAGGGGTTTAAACGGCGAAAGAATGTTGCTTTGATTAGTATATGCAAATCATGGAACTTCAATGAAGATCAATAATTTATACTGTGAGAATTGTTGGCCTGAGGAGGAAAAAATCAATTCACATCATACTCGTAAGTCTTACATTGAAATTCCGGCAAAAAAAAAAAAGACGAAAAAAAATTAATTAATTAAAACATAAAAAGATGAATCATCCCACGTCACTTACAGTTGGCCGTAAGAAATGACGAGGAATTGAACAAACTTCTCGGTGGAGTGACCATTGCTCAAGGTGGTGTTCTTCCTAACATCCAGGCCGTCCTTCTGCCCAAGAAGGCCGAGAAAAAAAGCGCCTTAGCAGTTCGACTGCTTTAAACAACGGCTCTTTTAGGAGCCACCATATAAATCAAAAGTCCATGATCAAATGTTATAAGATATAAATCATGTAAAATATTGTTTAATTTAATTTTTTTTAATTTTAATTTAATCCATTTACACTGCATAGTAACATAAACAATACAACTACACATATTAAAAATAATAATAATTGAAAAGGACAACGTTACAAAGAAAAAAAAATACAATGACTTGAAAATGGTGCAGTGGGGAAGGACTAGAAGGGAACATACGAACCATTCAAAGCTAGTCCACCCAATAAATAATACAATGACAAAAAAGAAAAATAATAATGTTAATAATGATTAGATAAAAATAATAATAAGTTAAGATTAGCAATCATGTTGCCCATGTAACATATGGGCGGTCAGGGTCAAAGTGAATTGTTTTATAATGTTCAATGCAGTGTTTTTTGAAGGACGATAAGCTGAAATTAGATGTTCTTAGTTGATCAGGCGGATTGTTCCATAAATATGGTAGTCTATTGAAAAAAGTTCCTTTGAATAATTGAGTTTTTACAGAATTAATCTTTAACTTGTTACTAGAGTATGATTTTTAAAAGTGTTTCAATGTTTGTTGAATCAACAACATATCGCGCAAATGAAAATTATTCTATAGAACACATGGCAATCGTCACAGCATAGAATAATGCACAACCACGAAACAATTGCATAAATTGTGATGATTTTCAGTGCAAAAAGGAAGAACACGAGAAACGACAACAGATGAATATTCAGCCCACGAAACAACGAAAGTGTAGCATTCGCGAAGAATTGAAAAAAAAGATTAAAATATTTCTCTTTTTATTTATTTATTTTTTCATTTTGAAGAAAATAAAAACTCAAAATATTTTTGGATTTGAAAAATTTCAACAACAAAAAAAAAACATTTTATCGTTTTGGCGGTGTTTTGACATTCCATGATCCAATACTCTACCGTTCCACCATTATGGATTTTACAAATAGAAACCGCACACACTACGGTATTTCTGAGAATTTTCCAAAGGTTTGTCTTGATTTCAATTAAAAATGTCGAGTATCGTTTTTTTTCTCAGTGTTTTCACCATTTCGGTGATCTTTGGTAGCGTATTTACTTCAGAATACAACGAAACAGTTCAACTCTTCAATCATACAGTCGTTGAAAGGAAGTCGAACTTAACTGAAAATCAAACTTTTACTGAAAAATGTTCCAAAACTTTGACTGAAGTTGAACAAGAGTTGTCATCACTCAAGCCAGTCCTGGAAGGGCAACTAACCAACAACTACAAGAACATTTCAAGAGCTTTGTTTCCTCCAAGAAAACAGCCATCTATATACATCAAAATAACAATCCAGTTTGTTAATGAAACAGGCTCCCGGAAAACTTTATCATCCAGCAAAGCGAAAAAGTTTACATGGAGTAAAAGTCGAAATTTTGTGTCAGTAGAATATATTAGTTTGACAGCGATGACGTGGATGTCGCTTGGAACAATTTGGCCCACAAGAAGATCAGCGAGTCTGGTTTTAACTGTTCGTCCACTTTGTGCAGGGGCTGGCAAAGACAACGACTTTGAAGATGATGATGATATGTGGAAGTTCATCCTTCTTCAGGTAGTAAAGGACGGGACGCCACAAAATGTAATAACTCACACAAAATGTAATAACTACGCAAAATGTAATAACTTTTGCCACAAAATGTAATAACTGCTCTAACGCAAAATGTAATATCTTTTGACGCAAAACGTAATAACTCTGTTATTAGAAAAGTGTGTGTGTGTGTGTGTGTGTGGGGGGGGGGGGGGGGGGGGGCAGGCTGTGGTGGAAAGGTTTCAACCTTGCATGCTATTTTTCCGGCTTGCCTATTTTGATTGTTGTTTTTTTTTATTGGGCCAAAACCGCCATTTTTTTTTTTTTGGTGCGGATGTTTGGGCTCATGTTTTTTTCTAAGTTGTGCTTCGGTATGTTTTTTAATTATTTATAAAATAACTATTATATAACGCGTGCTCTGATTGGCTAAAACGTCCAAAAAACCATGTTTCTATAAGAGCATAGAAACACGGGTTTGAAGGGTGTCGTCATTACAAACGATGAGGCCGTATTAAAAAGTTGTAAAAATAATTTAAATCCCAAAACTGACAAACTTCATTTCTTTAACACTTTAATATCGAGCTACAAGAATCAGTAAATGCTTCACAGCAACGCAATAAAGACCAATACAATCTGAAAGAAACAAAAAAGAAAATGTCCAATGTGAAAATCCACGTTTGTAGAGAACATTTCACCATTTAAGTCCTCTCGCAACGGAAGAAAAACATGCAAAAGATAAAAACTTTATGCAAAAACATTACCAGTTAGCACTTGAACACATTAGCAAGGTATCGTATTGTTTCTGTACAAAAAAAAGTTCTGGTAATGAAAAAAAGCACACTGAATTCACGGGAAAAATTCTCTACTTACCGACAAATAGTGCAAAGCCGGCCTAAACAACCTCGATCGATCAGTGCAGCGATGTCCTCTCAAGTCAGTTTTAATACCAAAACAACGACCAACCATTACTCAGAGCATCCAAAGTCCCAGAAATTCAAACTAGAGTAGCCACTTCAGTATCTAATTAAATAGGCAGCAATTTTTTCGACTTGTAAGAATCGTCACATTCGCTTAGTAAAGTTCTGCAAAGCACCGGCACATTTTGAAAGTTGGAGCGTTTTTGCTCGACTCTAGACTATTTTCCTTGAGCTGAACACTGAAATCCGCTTTTAAGTACACATTAACCAGATTATCTTTCATTCTTTTCTTTAAATTAACACTTTGAGACGAATAAATGTCGATTTTTCTATCGAAAACAAGGCTATTTTTTTCAACAAACTCATAAGTTGAAAATGTAAGGTGCTTTTTGATTGGTCGATTTTTGCATTTTGACGACGTATGGAGAATTTGTTGTGTGATCAGGCGTATTAAATTCAATTTTACCTAGTTTTTTGTTATTAACTGTTGTTGTTATTTTATAAAAGCATTAGAAGATGATTTCCGTGTTTCTATACTCTGTTAGAAACACTTGGGATTGTTGGGAGAACACTCGAAAAGGTTTTGAATCACTCGCTTTCAGCTCGTGATTCAAAACCTTTTCTCGTTTTCTCCCAACAATCCCGCGTGTTTCTAACAGAGTATAGAAACACGGAAATCATCTTCTAATGCTTAATTCTAAACCATGTTTGGATTTTTATTGCCCCCCCCCCCCCTCCCTCACTTCACTTTTCTAATGGCCCATCCCTTAAACCAAGGGGATTGACAAATCTGAATTTTACTGGATGAATGAATAATTGAATAGTTAAGTGAATGGATGGATAAATAATTGAATAGTTGGATCGAATGTGTCAGAATCACAAGAAAAGTTTTTTAATGACAATTGGTTTATTTTGGTTTATCGTTGGGAAAGTGCTACAAAATCCAACATTGGGTTCAAATTTCCCCATATTTCCAACATTTAATGGGAACATTTCCCATGCAATTCCCATCTTTGGAGAATTGTTTTTTTTTTTATTTTTTTTTATTTTTACTGTGAATGATTGTAAATGATTAAATAGTTAGTGGTAGGTGAATGGATGGATGAATAAATGATGGATGAATGAATGAATGATAGAATGAATGGTTAGATGATTGGGTATGTGATTGAATCAATGAATAAGAGAATGGATTGATGAATAGATACATTATAGGAGTGTGGATGGTAAAAAAAGGTGAATTGATGGACAAATAAATCCTATTAGGGACAGAATAGATGGATGGATTATTGAATGGTTCCACAGCCATATGATTAAAATAAATATTCTGACTGGTACACATATACATTTTTTTGTAGCTCCAAGATATTGCCATCGTGCCAAACGTATCAGATCCTAGGCTTAACACAGCTCAGATTGTTGTATTAGGTCATGAAGGAGACAAAGACCAACCCATTGATTATCCTAAAGATATTGAAGACCGTGCAAAAGTTTGGATGATATTGGTCAGTTCTATTCTTGTTGCACTTTTTGGTAGTTGGTACACCATTAATTACATAAACAATGATGCTAGTGAAACTATTAAGAACACAATAATTTGTACCTCATCTTTTTTAAACCTCGGTTTCTTTATCATTTCATCACTGACTTTAATAATGTCAGTATGTGAAAAAGAAGGGAAGTGTTGGGCCTTTGCAAGCACTCATTTTGTGTTTGCAGTGGTATCATTTATTGTATTGATTTTTTTTTGTGTATACTGGTTTTGTAAGTGCAAGGAATGTATGACAAAGCGTAAATCTTCCATTTTTTGTATACACTGGTGTTGGAAGTGCAAGGAATGTATGGGAAAGGATAAATTTTACAATTTGTTACTGCCAGTAGTATTGCCATCCTGGTACTTTATTGTTCACCATTCTTTGTGGGTGTTGTGTGGTGGGATTTCATCTGAGCCAACATGGGCAGTTCCCCTTTTTCTGGGTGAATGTTTTGTTGCCTTAATTATTATTTGTGCAATATATGTTTATTATTTAAATAATACCGAAAAAAGTGAAGCAAAAAGCAAAAAACCAGAACAAAAAGGCGACAAATGTTTACATTTCATGCACTTGGTTTTGGGTGTTGTTGCATTAATTTCTACTATCGCAGCAGCAGTATTGTCATTTGTTCATCATGTTGGCCTGGCAACAGAAAATATACTAGAAGTCATAATTGCAGCTGCATTGCTGTGGTTAGTGAAGAATTCTGGGATTTTCTCTGAAAAAAAAGAAAAAAAAGACAAAGCAGCATCACCAGAAAAAAAAAAAAAAAAAAACGAATTGAAAGAACTTACTCAGGGCCAGTAGATGAATCCATTTTGTAATAATAGTATTTTCAGAAAGTCCTAGGTTGACTGAACCTTTCTTTGTTTCATTATTTCATTATTATTTAAATTACAGCCGCTAGATTCATATATTCAGCTTCAGGAGCATTTTTGTTAACTTCACGCTTTTTTAAAGTGTGCATCCACTTGGCGGTTAAATTTGAAAATGCAATTTTATTGTAGTCCATGTTTTTCTGTGAGAATAGTCAACATGTGAGTTAATGCAAATTCTATTGTTTACAGCCAAAGCTGTCTCTAAACTTGATTTATATCTTGCACTGGTTGTTTAGAGTGCAAACACTAAATGTGTGCATTAACAGTTGTCACTTTTTAAGTAAAAAGCACTAATTAAACAAAAGAAAACAATAGAATTAGCATAAAATAGTACTTATGTAAAACTATATAGTGGTATTTATGTTTCATACTTTTAATGCATGCACTCTGTTAAAAACTAATTTTTTGAACTTCTAAATGTATCATCTAAAGTTTAAGTTCCTGGCAGGTATTTTTTGATAGCAAATGTTGCTATTTGTGGCCGTGAATCAGTATAGTTTCAATATCAAAAGTTAGTTTCGACTAATGCAGTGGTGGTAATTCTTTCAAAGCAAATCTCACTATCTGAGAAGAACTTTTTGTGATTCTCTGTGGTGCAAAAGTTGCATTTTCAAATTATCTGGCATAGTGTTGGTCTCGGTATACTATATACAGTATCAGTCATTAGACCTTCCCTGCATTCCCTTGACTGGCTGTAAAACAATAGATTCACAGTGAAGCTGGAGTGTATAAATCCATTCCTTCTTAGTTTGCATTTAATTTTATACACTCCAGCCTTGATGTAAATCTATTGTTTTGTGGCCAGTCAAATGCAGGGAAGATGTATTCCACGGTTTCCCTGGGGCAAGACCCCAGGCATTACCACCACGTGTCCCACTATGTGGTCGAAATAGATGGTCAATTGCCCCACAGTGAATGGGAGTTGGGGTTATGGGAACCTGGGAAATAACTTATACAAAACTTCTAACGAACAGTACAACACCAAGACTGTATTGTGTTGCTTTATGTTCATCCTAACGTCATAAGGAAGGACTAAGGCTAAGAAAACCAAGCAGGGGAAATACTTCCATGCATTTGTCTCACAGGTATATATGCATGACTTGGTATTGAGTCTTGCTATTAAATTTTTGAATACATTATATGAACTGCATGCTATGTAGATTTGTCCAGGTTTTGAGGGCCAAACTGCAAACCCCACCAAAGATGGGATTTATGTAGTACACTCGAGGCCATAAAAACTCACTACAACAAACATTTAATTGAAAGACTTTTTTTATTGAGTTTGTAATTTTATTGGTTACTATATCACAGGTCAATATATATAATTTAGATGTATCTATTTGGTTTTTATGGTATTACAGTGAAGAAACTCAAATCATGAACACTTCTCTTGTAAAATTTAGCTTTTTATTTTCTGAGCTTCTACTGCTTCAAATCCTCTAATAAAAGTGTTAAGTTACGAGGGACTGCAGTCTTTAATCACGACTTTTAATACAGATTCCAACTAACTTCGAATTCACATCTGGCACGCTGGCATTTCTCCACACACACACTTCACTCACGTGATTAACAAGCATGACGTCACACCTTTCCTTCTTTTGAAAAAAAACAAATATTACAAGGTCATAAATTAACTCAACTAATGTTCTTGTCTTTAAGTGTTCAATGTTCATACTGTGCTTGCGCACTAAGTATAGTCTCTTAGTTAAGACGGGGGTCTTCGTACACGGGTTGATCTTCTCAGCTTTGAACCAGTACTGCTAGGGGCTGTTGCTGCACACGGTTCTGTGGGTGCTGTTTGCTGCCGACTAGCTCGTATATGTCGTCTGTTTCTGCGGTAGGTGACTCCTGCTTCGGTTTCGATTTCGTACGATCTTGTGGCAACTTCTCTCTTTACCTCTCCTTTCGTCCATTTCTTGTCTTTATCGTTTGGTTTGAGGGATACCCTCACCTTTTCTCCTGCCTTTAATGGTGGTAGGCTTCTAGTATGTACGTCATAGTATTTGGGCTGTTTAGCTCGTACGGACTCTTTTTTCTGTGTGACTTCAACGGTTTTAGGCTTCAGTAGTTTATTGGACGTAGGTAGCAGTGTTCTTGTTCGTCTCGAGAATAGTCTCTGTGCCGGGGAGCTGTCTAGTCCTTCTGACGGCGTGTTTCTCCAGTCCAGTAATACAAGACCATAGTCAGTCTTAGCACGTAACGACTTCTTTAACAAGCGTTTTGCTGTTTTAACTGCATTCTCGACCTTGCCATTGCTTTGTGGATAATGCGGTGAACTAGTAGTGTGCTTAAACTCATATGTCTCAGCAAACGAAGAAAATGCATTACTGTCAAACGGTGGACCATTGTCCGAGACTACAACAAGAGGAATACCATGTGTAGAAAAGTGTTTCTTTAACTTTCCAATAACTACTTCACTTGTTGTACGACTTAGCAGATCAACTTCAAAATAGTCAGAATAATAGTCAACAGTACATAGGTAGTCCTTACCATCGTATGTGAAAATGTCTGTAGCGATCTTTTGCCATGGACGACTTGGTTGTTCATGTTGAGCCAATGGTTCTTTACCTTGTGCATTTTGCTGGGTAGCACATAGGTCACATTAGCTTGGTCATTATCTTCTGTCTTAAACTGACTGGAATTACACATCTTTGACCTTTAAGGATAACTCCATCTGTGGTTGTTAGCTCATCACGAAAGTCGTAATATGAACGTATTGCTTCAGGTACTTGGGCTCTGGTTTCAGGCCATCCTTTTCGTATTGTCTTCATCAGAAGTTGCAGTGATTTATCACAACTTGTTTCACTTTGAATTTCTTTAAGTTGTGGCTCGGAAATTGCCAAGAACTGTGTAATGTGAACATGTTCTGTCTCTTTCTCCGCTTGAGATCTCTTTACAGATGTATCTGGGTGAGCACGCGATAGTGTGTCAGCGATGAACATCTCTTTTCCCTGTAAGTACTCGATTGTGACATTGTATTGCTGTAATCGTAGCAATAGTCTTTGTAGGCGCTTAGGAGCTGTTGCTAAGGGCTTCTTGTAAATGTTGACCAAAGGCTTATGGTCAGTCCATAACTTGATTGGTCTTCCGTATACATACTGATGATTGTGTTCTAGACCATAGACTAGCGACAACAGTTCCTTCTCTATCTGAGCGTAGTTTCTCTCTGCAGCTGTAAGTGCTCGGCTTGCGAATGTAACTGGTTGGCCATTTTGCATTAAAGTGAATCCTAGACCGGTAGACGATGCATCTCCTTGACCTTCTAGAGGTTGGTCTGAACTGAAGTATCTCAATACTGGTGCTTGGGACACCAATTGTTTAATCTGCTGGAAAGATTCTTCGTGTTCTCTTTGCCATAGGAACGGTACGTCCTTGTGTGTTAATCTTCGCAGGGGTTCGGACACAGTAGATAGGTCTTTGAGGAACTTGGATAGATACTTGACCATGCCGATTAGCCTTCTAACTGCTTCAACGTTGTCGGGTCTTTCCATGTTTGTAATCGCTTCGACCTTAGATGGGTCGGGCTTCACACCATCATTCGTCAGTAAGTGTCCTATGAAGGGTACACTTTCGGTCTTGAAAACGAACTTGTTCTTGTTAAGTTTGATGTTTCTACTGCGACATCTCTCCAGCAAGTTTCTGAGATTTTCATCATGGTATTTACTTGGGTCGTCACCCTGACCAATAACTAGTATGTCGTCTGCAATCTTGAATGTTCCTTTCAATCCTTCTAGGTTCTGGTCTAACTTCTGTTGGAAGTACTCTGGGGCTGGTGTTATACCATACGGCATTCTCAACCAACGATATCGTCCCCAGGGTGTCTGGAATGTAGTTAGCTCGCTAGACTCTTGATCAAGTTCGACTTGTAAGAAACCATCTTTTAAATCTAGTTTGGTAAAAACTTTCGCCTCTGATAGCTCTGGAAGTATTTCTTCGATGACTGGTAGCGGGTAGTGTGAACGCATGAGGGCTTGATTAAGGTGTAGTGGATCAATACAGACTCTGACTCTACCGTCGGTTTTCTCAGCTACGACGAGGCTTGACACCCATTCTGTAGGCGCGTCCTGTTTAGTGATAACTTCTAGTGATTCTAAGCGTTCAAGCTCTTCTTTCAATTTGCCCTTTGTAGCGATAGGTACTCGTCTTGGCGGCATGATGACTGGTTGGACCGAGGGATCTTTCTCTAGGTGCAGTTTTCCTTGCATCTTGCCTAGGCCATGAAATAGGTCGCTGTATTGCTTTAGTACCTCTTCTTTTGAAGTGGGCGTGTCTCTCAAATGTAGTATATTTTCTGTCTGTACTTTGATCAGATTCAATCGTTGTGCTGCACTGGCACCAATGATGGGCGTATAATCACCATCTACGATAACGAACTCAGTCCTGTATTTCTTGTTGTTCTTTGCATTTCTGAAACTAATGCTAGCTACGCCGAGGGCTTTAATCTTGCCTTTGCAATAGGTGACGAGTTCTTTACTTGTTTCCGAGATCGAGGTTGATGCGGGTACGAATTTCTTTGGAAGTATATTACATGTAGATCCTGAATCAATTTGCATTTTAATTGGCTTGTTGTTAATTAGCATAGTTGCGAAGAGCTTGCGGTCAAATCTATCACGCGATTTATTTTCGACGTCGTTAGTCACAACACTAAGTGTGTCTTCATCAGATGAATTGACAGTTCCTTCTTCGGTTGAACTCTCGCTTTGTATGTCATGTACTTTGTGTTTATTTGTGGAGTGTTGGGCTGTTGATTTCGGTTTACAGCATTTTGCAAAATGATTTTTCTTGTGATACTTTGAGCAGGTTTTACCAAATGCGGGGCATTTGTTTCTGTCGCGTTCGTGAAATTGACCACAAAATAAACATTCCACACATTCTTTTTGTCGCGGCGGCGCTCTTTGAAACGGGCGGCGTTCAGTTTTTCGGCGATGAATTTGATTAACTTTTTGCTCACTGTTAGCTATTTCTTTAACTTGAGCTCGCGTGGTTTCAGCGGCTTTGGCGATGCTAATGCAATTATCTAGTGTTAATCGAGATTCTTGAAGTAATTTTGTACGGATCGAGTCATTTCGTAATCCACAAACGATCCTGTATCTAATCATTTCTTCTCTCAACACGCCAAATTCACATGTGTTTGCAAGTGATCTCAATGCTGTGATGTATTGTTCGATTGTTTCGTGTTCTTTTTGTGCTCTGTTGTTAAACTTATAGCGCTCATAAATTACATTAGTCTTACCTACACAGTGTTCGTCCCATAGCTTTAAAACGACGTTAATATCATTCTTCTCGTCTTCGGTTTTGAAAGGTAAACCATTGTGTATTTCCAACGCGTCAGATCCTATGCAAGTAATGAACGTAGCTACTCTGTAGTCGCTTTCACGATGTTGTAGACCAGTGACGGTTTCATAAGCGGACCATATCTGCTTCCATTTCGTCCAATTCGCTGATAAATTCCCGTCCATTTGAAGTTGTTGAGGAAGCGGCACGACGCTCGGCGAAAACATGTTGTTTGTAGAGTCTGAAACTTGACTAGAAGACGCTTTCTTAGATTTAGCGGACATCTTGTGTTTTTTCTTTCCTTTTTTTTTTTTTACTCTGACACCATGTTAAGTTACGAGGGACTGCAGTCTTTAATCACGACTTTTAATACAGATTCCAACTAACTTCGAATTCACATCTGGCACGCTGGCATCTCTCCACACACACACTTCACTCACGTGATTAACAAGCATGACGTCACAAAAAGGAGGAAGGAGCTCAAATTCAGTGGTTGTCAAAATGAAAATGTTTTCTAGTCGAAAAGATGCATGTTAAAAAAGCATAAAAGAAAGCACAAATTGAAAGCGTTCATGGTTTGGGGGTCCTCACTGTAACAGTTCACTTACTATCAATTTGTTCATAACATTTGCTAAATAATTATTCCAATGATTTAGAGCCATGCAAATGGTCCGTTTTACATAAGCTAGCTGCAATATCTTTTGTAGCAATAGAAACATGTATTGATTGAGTTGAAAAAGCTGTTTGAAAACAAATTAATTCATTGTTGAATAATATTGTTCTTATAACTTTGTTCTTATAACTAGGTCACTGATTGCAATATTTAAATAAACAATCACTTTCAACTTGTTTCATTAATTAATCAGAACTGAATGAATGATTTCAGTTAAAATTAGTGGATTCATTCACAAGAGAATGATTGATGGGAAGGTATAATATTAATTAACAGACTTATTAGATTATTGATTTGTTGAATGATTGGTTGATAAAATGGTTGATAGATTGATGGAATTGATAAACCAATGACAGGACATTTTTTTAGAGCAAGCTCCACACTATGAAATTGACTGATGATATAGAAAAGACAAAAATAAAAACAATTTTGAAACAGCAGGTCCCAATATAGAGTGCAAATTGGACTAAAAGTGTGCAACGTAAATACCACTAAATAGTGCTATTTTATGCTAAATAGTGACAACTGTTGCACACATTAAATTGTTTGCACTCAAACGAATTTGCATGACAATAAGAATAGTTGATAGTGATTGAAATGATTGAGTGATACATCAATCATGACCTTTGCAATATGGTATTATAAATATCACAGAACTAACACCAAGAGTCAGTTTGAGAAGTGGAAAACTATAAGGAGAGTTTAACCAATTATACTGCTTTTCATTTTTTCAATGCAATGCACGTATATATTTAAAACTATATGCATTGTATTAAGAATAATTTAAAATAAAAGTATTGCAACAACACCAAATGAAAAGTAAGAAATTTGGATTTGATAAACAAAGTGATGGATAAGACTAAGAAAGAAATTATTTGAGTATCCTGTGTGCTAGTGTAATAGGCTGTAATCTACCGAAGTTTTAGTTAACATTAGAATATTGATTAATTATCGATTGATGTTAAGACCGGTGTCCGCGAGGGCACTGGCAAGGGGAAGAAAGAACGTGAAAAGTTGTGACTTGAAGCATGTAAAGATAATGATAGTTTTTAGAGCATAAATAAACGTCTTTGAATGAGAAATCGCGACGAAGGCAGCTTACAATTTGGCGACCACGCCAGGACAGTCTTTTGGATCATTTTGGTAAGAAAATGGAGGATTTACAACTCGAAACTCAATCTCTGATCTACGCGGCGGACGACGATGGCACTCGGCGTGCATGTGAATTCTTCAAAGTGGACTATTCGGGAAAGAAATCGCTTTCCACCGTTAGAGGCTTATGCTCGGCACTCGAAGAACAACTTTCCAAGCTGAAAGAAGGAGAAAAAGTACCGTATTTGCATGATGTGAACGAAATGTTAAGGAAACCAATGTCAACACAGAAAACAACTCAACCCGAAGTAAAAGTCGAACAGCAGGAAGGGTTAAACACGTTGCTGGCGTCTGCGAGTGCACTGAGGAGGCAGTTTAAAATAAGTGGACAGATTGGAGAGCCAGGCCAAAAGGACAAGGTTAGTTTTACCTCACTAGTCCGCCAAATGACGAATGGTCGAATGCAAGGGTACTCAGAGTGTGAAATTGTAGATGGAGTCATTCGAGCGATAACACCAGGTCTCGTCTTGCGTAATTACTTAGAAACATACAAAGATTTATCACTTGATCAATTAAAAAAAATTTTGCGCAGTCACTATGGCGTAAAAAACACTGCTGAGCTATACCAAAGTTTGGCAGCTATCTGTCAAGAGTATAAAGAGCCACCCCAAGCGTTTTTATTGAGGGCCCTTGACCTAAGACAGCAAATTCTGTTTTCCTGCTATGAAGGTGGGGATGAGGATGGCCTAAAGTATGACCCTTCACATATTCAATGTTTGTTTCTAAGATCTGTTGAAACAGGCCTGCAAGATGAGTGCATTCGTGCAAAAATGCGCCCTTTTCTAAAGGACCCCAAAGTGACTGATGAAATACTTATCCAGCAAATGAGCATGGCACACTCGGTAGAGAGCGAGAGGATGAAGAAGTTGAAGGGTCAGGTAAAGACAAGGGCAAACTCTCCCTCAGTGTCAGCTGTTACTGAATCAGACCCCAAGGGTAATCCCCCCGACAAAGAATCTGAATTACTAGCTGCTATTAAATCACTGAAAGCTGAAGTTGAATCTATCAAGAGTAGTATAAAAGGTAGTGCCAAAGTGGGTGAAAGTAACCCCAGACCACAACAGAGGGGCCCTCCCCTTTGCAGCGTTTGTCGGGAGGAGGGTAAACAGTCTTGTCGCCATTGTTTTAAGTGTGGCAGCGAGTCTCATCTAGCAAGGAACTGTGATCAGGGAAATGGCCAGCGGCTACCCCCGAGGGCCCGGAGGTAGCCGGTCCCACAATAAGAGCTCAAATAGATGAACGTATCAAGCAATTAGAAGACCAATGTTGTCACCCACCCAGTGTTGCCAATGGATTGCATTCCAGTCATCTCACCCCCCTTGAACATAAAAAACTTGTTGGGTTGGTTGGGAGGAAGTGTCTGGTTAAATGTATGCTAAATGACGTCGAACAAGAGGTATTATGGGACACAGGAGCTCAAGTGTCGATACTAAGTGAAACGTTTCTCAAAGGACAGCTGAGGGGTGAAAGTGTGAGGCCCATAGCCGAGTTGATAGATGAAAAACTTGATTTGACTGCAGCAAATGGCACGAACATTCCCTACCAGGGGTGGGTGGAGATTGATGTTAAGCTAGCGTCCACGGGGGCAGGGACAACACAAGTAATAACTGTACCTTTCCTCGTGACTGGTGATGAAATGCAGTATCCCATCCTAGGGTATAATGTCATTGAGGAGTTACTGGGAGATACGCAGGACCCCCAACATCTGAAAGCAATACAAAATAGTTTTCCTGGAAAGAGTGAGAAAGAGGTTGATGCACTTGTTAACTTTATTAACTGTGGAACATCTGACTATTTGTGTCACGTAAGGACTGGGAAGAGAAGTGTTGTAATCCCCAAGTCCAGGACGGTATACGTTAGTTGTTGTTCGAGGACCGGAACAGTTGATGATAAATTACCTGTGCTATTTGAACCACTAGAGAGTAGTGAGATACCAGAGGGCCTTGTGCTACAAGACAGTTTGCTTTTTGTCAAGCGAGGAAATACCTCGAGAGTTAAAATACCAGTCCATAATATGACGAATCATGACATTGTACTTACCAGTCGAGCTGTGTTAGGCACTTTACAGCTTGTTAGTTCAGTGACCACAGCCGACGTCAAGCTCGTGGAAACACCAGAAGTCGAACCAGACCAGGTACAGAATATCCACACCGAGGAAACTCCTGAGCCTTCAGCCAAGGAGGGTAGTGTGGGTCCACTGCCACCAGTGGACCTTAGTAGTCTGAACGAAGCACAGTACAAGGCCGCAGCGCAGATGCTTATGGAAGAGCATGAGGCTTTTTCAACCAGTGAGGACGATATTGGCTGTATACCAGACCTTGAGATGGAGATAACCCTCACAGACCAACAACCAGTACAAAAGCGTTATACATCAATTCCTCGGCCACTCTATCCCGAAGTCAAACAGTACATCGAAGACTTACTAAACCAGAATTTTATCACTAAATCGCAATCACCCTACTCCTCACCTGTTGTGTGTGTTAGAAAGAAAGATGGGTCACTAAGACTTTGTGTGGACTATCGTGAGCTTAACCAAAAGACACTAGCCGACCGACACCCCATCCCCAGGGTTCAAGAGTCCCTAGATAGCTTGGGAGGGAACACATGGTTCAGTGTTCTTGACCAAGGTCGTGCCTATCACCAAGGTTTTGTTCATGAGGACAGTAGAGCGTGCACGGCGTTTGTAACGCCGTGGGGGCTCTATGAGTGGGTGAGGGTGCCATTTGGGTTGAAGAATGCGCCAGCAAACTTTCAAAGGTTTATGGAGCGGTGTTTGGGGGAATTGAGAGATGATGTGGCTATCCCATACCTTGACGATGTTATTGTGTTCAGTCACACGTTTGGTGAACATGTAGAGAATTTAAGAACTGTCTTGCGTCGTTTGAAAGAGCATGGTGTGAAGCTCAAGCCTAAGAAGTGCAATATGTTCAAACACGAAGTGAAGTTCCTTGGTCGGATAGTCTCAAAAGATGGGTATCGGATGGATCCAGACACAGTGAAAGCGGTTGTACAGTTAAAGCAACACCATCCCACCAATGTTGGAGAAGTACGACAAATCACAGGTCTACTTAGTTATTATCGACGATACATCAAGGACTTTGCTAGACTTGCGAAACCCTTATATGATCTGATAGCTGTTGACACAGAGAGTGAAAAGAAGAAGAAGAAGGGACAACGTCCTTCGAAAGACAAAATCTGCTGGACAGAGGAACACCAACGTACCCTGGAGGAGCTAATAGACAAGATCACCAGCACTCCGATTATGGCCTACCCAGACTTTACACTACCATTCATTTTAACAACTGATGCGAGCAAGGATGGACTTGGTGCCGTCTTGTATCAGAAGCAGGATGGCATCACCAGAGTCATTGCATATGGGTCTCGGGCCCTGACAAAAGCTGAACGCAACTACAATATGCATGCTGGAAAACTGGAGTTCCTCGCCCTCAAGTGGGCCATCAGCGAACAGTTCCGCGATTACTTGTACTATGCAACTCGATTCACAGTATTTACCGACAATAACCCACTGACATATATCCTATCTACAGCTAAACTTAATGCCACGTGTCTACGATGGGTTAGTGAACTCGCTGATTTCAACTTCGACATAAGATACCGTCCAGGAAAATCAAATGCTGATGCAGACACGCTCTCAAGATTACACATCGATAAGTACATGGAAGAATGCACTGAAGAAGTTGATGGTAAAGTGCTTACCACCGTCATCACAGCCACACAGCAAGCCCATGACCCAGTAACGGCATGGTTGTCATCCCTGACGGTAGCCATGGACATGGGCACAGAGAGTAGTGGCCTCCAAACCGTTACCAGTAAAAACCTCGTCGCAGCTCAAAAGCAAGACCCAACCATCAGTCGGATACTATATTTTAAGAACATTGGAAAGCCACCTGGAGGTACCCAAAGGCAAAGCGAGACGTCTAGTGTTAGGCAGATGTTACATGAGTGGCAGAAACTCCAACTCGGTGAAGATGGTATCCTCTATCGAAAGTCCAGCTTACGCAACCAGATCGTATTACCAGCCAGGTATCGACAACTCGTGTACAAAAAGCTTCACGATGAAATGGGTCATCTGGGTTCCGAAAGAACAGTGGACCTAGCACGTGAAAGATTCTATTGGCCTTTTATGCAGTCTGACATAAAACACTATGTTACACAGGTCTGTAGTTGTCTAAAACAGAGAAAACCAACCACTAGCAGTAGAGCTCCACTCCAGCCAATACACACAACTGCACCGTTTGAGCTTGTATCCCTGGACTTTCTGCATCTCGACAAGGGACTAGGCGGCTATGAGTATGTTCTTGTGGTCGTCGACCATTTCACCCGCTTCGCTCAAGTTTACCCCACTAAAGACAAGTCAGCCAAGACCACTGCCAAGAAACTATATGATGACTTTATCCCAAGATTCGGATTTCCAAGCACAATACACCATGATCAGGGTGGGGAGTTCGAGAATAAATTGTTTGATAGCCTTGAAAAACTGTGTGGGATCAGGCATTCACGTACAACACCGTACCACCCCCAGGGGAACGGTCAAGTAGAAAGATTCAATAGGACTTTGTTGGCGATGCTCCGTTCACTTCCAGAAAAACAGAAGTCACGATGGCCTGAACATGTGAATAAAGTAGTACATGCGTACAACTGTACACGCCATGATTCCACAGGGTTCTCTCCACATTTCTTAATGTTTGGCAGAACACCGAGATTGCCTATCGACATTATATTTGGATTGAAGACACCCACAGGATACTCGGACTACCCAGAGTATGTAAAACACTGGAGAAAAGCGTTGAGTGAAGCTTACGGCATTGCAAACAAGCATGCCAACAGAAGTGCAGTGGCCGGAAAGAAACAGTATGACAAGAAGGTTAGACACACGAAACTGCAGGAGGGAGACCGAGTCCTCGTCCGGAACCTGAGTGAAAGAGGCGGTACCGGAAAACTCCGTTCGTACTGGGAGGAAACCATCCACATCGTCACTGGTCAACGAGGAGATCTTCCAGTCTACGAGGTTGTACGGGAGAATGGTGACGGAAAGGTGAGAGTGTTACATAGGAATTTACTCTTACCATGTTCATACCTACCCGTAGATGAGACGATTACGATCAAGAAGACCAAAGTAAAACAACAAAGACCAGCTGTATCCAGAAAACAAACCCTAAGGCAGAAGCAGCGGACAACACCAATAGAACCAGTTAATGCTTGGGAGCCCTCAGAGTCGGATGATGACATCCGGGGTTTCACACCAACGCACCTTCAACAGCTGTGTCAAGAAACAGACCAACTTCCAGAAAGTCATGGAGTACCTAAACAGCCTTTAGAACCAGCTTCACTAGAAGATGAACAAGAAGTAGAGATAGGTCATGGTACACTGGAACCAGAGCCAGAACCAGAGGATCAACCAAGGCGGTCAGAACGGTCCAGGCAACCTCGAAAGATATTCACCTATGAAGACCTTGGCAGACCTTCTTACTACAGTGCTAGTGCTATTCAGATGAAACCACCTCCCTGGCCTGGAGACCAAGTTGGCAGTAACACCATAGTTGTACCGGTTCAACAAAGTTACGGTTATCAACCATTAGTCCCACAAGGTTATGGAAGCCAACCATTTGTATATCCAAGTTATGGTCAGTATCAACTGTTCCCATGGAGATGCACGCATGGTGTCAAACAACCACTTGCAGAACAAAGTTACGGTCTACCACCATGGTATCAATATCAACTGCAACCTGTTCATTAAAAACTAAACATATTGAAGAAGATAAAAACAAACAAACAAACAAACAAACAAAAACAAAAAACAGTCTAGTACATTGAACCTACAAGTTAGATACTTTTATTACCTTGAATACTGTTCATACAAGAGAAACAATATTAAGATGTATTTTTACATAAGATTTACTTAACATTGTTGTTAAAGCAAAAGAATAAGTTAAAAGAGACACCAAGAGTACAGTGAATAGAAAAGTGCCGGCAAGGGTTTTGAAGAAGTTTGATGGGCCTGATCAACTCATCAACAACATTGTTATTATCCAAATAGTATTGTAATAACAGTTTGTCGTAGAGTTATTGTAAACTTTTCTTTTGCCTATTGTTGAGGACAACAATCAAAATCAGGGGAAGTATGTAATAGGCTGTAATCTACCGAAGTTTTAGTTAACATTAGAATATTGATTAATTATCGATTGATGTTAAGACCGGTGTCCGCGAGGGCACTGGCAAGGGGAAGAAAGAACGTGAAAAGTTGTGACTTGAAGCATGTAAAGATAATGATAGTTTTTAGAGCATAAATAAACGTCTTTGAATGAGAAATCGCGACGAAGGCAGCTTACACTAGCATACTTTAAGTATTGGATACTGTTAATCTTTAATTTAAATAACTGTACAAATTAACTTTAAATACCATATATTTCAATATAATTTATCTCTCAGAGTGTTAAGCTTCAGGAATATTTTTGATCTTTGGAAATAAGGCAATTTTGCCATCAAGATTTTGTTTATAGATCTTTTTTCAAAAAAACAACCCTTTTTTAATACAGTTTTAAGTTGAAGAAAATTAAAGTCTATCAATGTCAATAGACTCTTCAAGTAAGGTAAAAACGGAAATAATTGCTGAAGTTGTCTACATTATGTTTCTAGGAATGCCGAAATGCTGCCTCCCAATGTCTTAGAAGACACACTTCAAAAGAAGTAATAATTTTATACACCTCGTGTTGCTACTAGCAAACCCCAGAGTGTCAAATGATGTCATGAGTTTGACTGCTGCTGGATATGTTCAAGAATGGACTACTTGCACTAAGAGGTCACATGACCTCATTGCCCCTAAATCGTTAATGTGTTGTAAAAATAAAAAGAGCATGCTGTAATAAGTAAAAAGGCCAAGTTTCAACTCACCATACACAAGTAAACAGAAATAGCAGTGTTCTTAAAATTATTAAAAAGGCCTGGGTGTTACCATCCAACGAACAAATCTTTATAAGAAATTTAATGGCTGTCAAGTTATAATTGTCATTTTTGTTGTGTTGTGTATTAAGGCCGGCACAAACTAGGCGACAAGTCTCAGCGACTTGTCCCCGCGATATGTCGCAGCGACAATTTCCTCCCGTGTGTACTAACATTTTTTGGCGAAAATTGTTTTCGCCGCGACCAAATTTTGTTGCTGCGACTTGCCACATGAAATCCAACCGGTTGGGATTGCTGAACCAGTGCACACTGAGGCGACATGTCGCGGGGACAAGTTGCTGCGACTTGTCGCCTAGTGTGTGCGGCCTTTAGAAGCTGAAATTTTGCAGTATTACTAATTTTGGATATGCTCTTTTCTGGGATTCATTTTACCCAGCTGCCTGATTTGGTCACATGACCTCTAAGTGCTAGTAGCACGTTAAGATAAACAAAATTAAAAGCAACAAATTATTATTGTTGCTGATTTTGACTGCAGCAGGACCAACAGTGAGATGATGAAGATGATGTCAATATCACACACTTATGGGTGTGGTCGGAGAGTCCCCCATTACTATCCCACCACTTAGAGGGGATAGGCTCATTCCCATTGGAGGGGTGTGGCCAGGAGTGTATCTCTCTGAGCTCACATTACTTGATTGGAGATGTAATGTTGGATGACTGTTCGTAGGTGAGGCATTACTGGGCTGAGGAGATGAACCAACAGAATCTCTTTCTATTTCCCGAATCTCCAGGCGTTCTTCAAGTGTCCATAGTCTTGAATCAGTATCAATGCGTTCTTGCATTTCGATTGAAACAAATGAGTCCTCTCTGATGATCTGCGTCTTTGAGACTTGTTCACATAGCATTGTAGTTTCAGTTTCTACTAAGGTATTCAGTGTTCTATGGTTGGAAGTCATAACACTATGTGCTGCTTTGGGACGCTGTGGAATTGAATGTGGCATTGTATTGTTGTCTGATGTCTCAGCACTCTGAAAAAGAACATTTTTTTATTACGCAAATTAAAACTAATAAAAAGAATGAGATGTAGTGTAAATGTAATGTGATGAAAAGTGTGTGTGTGTGTGTGTGTGTGTGGGGGGGGGGGGGGGGGGGGGGGGTGTTTGGTGTTGACAATATGATGATAATAACTTTTTTTCTTAGGTCACAAAGAATAAGACATCCACAGCATGCATTCACATTAAAAACAGATAATATTAAAAAGAAGAAGAAGAACTCTTGAGGATAATTATTATTAAAGTATTTTATTATTGTGTTGTAAGAAACCAAGCTATAAAGATGTTTTTATTCAGTATCAAGCGTTAGGTTTACGTTTGATACGTATGGCCGCACGAAAGAACAACCGCTTTTGAATTTGGCGCCAATTTTACGCACAATTACTTTTCCGGGAACACTGCCTATCTAATAGATAGAAATGTGATTTTGTCAAAAAGAAAATAGTGCTGGCTCAGCCTTTTTTTCCAAAAAAGTGGAACTATTAATTGCCAAAATATAAAAAGATGGATCATTTTTTTTCCATTTCATGCTCGATAAATTTAGTCAACCGACTGATTTACAAGCATGCACATACAATATTGTAGGTTCTTTCATACTTGGTTAATATCGGCAAAAACCGCACATCTTAGCCGAAAAAGCATTCGGCTTGATGACATCCAAACCCTTAAATATGCGTAATATTTTTATCATCGATTTAAAACAAAAAGCATATAGTCATGATCTTTCAATACATGTGGTGGCTCCTAAAAGAGCCGTTGTTTTCTGTTATTGCAAACAGCAAAACTGTCTATTTGCTGCAGCATGGTGTACTTGGTGACGGCCTTGGTGCCTTCACTGACGGCGTGCTTGGCCAATTCACCGGGAAGAAGAAGACGAACAGCTGTCTGGATCTCGCGAGATGTGATGGTAGACTTCTTGTTGTAGTGAGCAAGGCGGGAGGCTTCACCAGCGATGCGCTCGAATACATCAGAGACGAAGGAGTTCATGATTAACATGGCTTTGCTCGAGATACCAGTGTCAGGATGGACTTGCTTCATCACTTTGTAGATGTAGATGGAGTATGTTTCCTTTCTTCGTCTGTTTCGCTTCTTCTTGTCACCAAGTGCCGCTTTCTTGCCGGCTTTCTTTTCACCTTTTTTTCCTGCGAACTTGGCGGGCATTTTGGGTCTGAGATTTGATGTTGCTATAGAATCAAAAGATGCCGATGCTCGGGGGAAACTTATATTTATACTAAAAGTGATTAGATTAATTAGCATGCGGATCACAGAAATACGAATTTGATTGGTGGGGATAACATGCAAATTACTCACACAACGTCTGCATCTGAATGGTGGATTTCGATCCTTTTCTTCTCAAATTTTCAGTAGGAATTTTTCGCATAAAATTCTGAAACTCATCTATCGTAGTATTCGTCGATAACTTCTTCACTTTAAAATGTCTGGCCGTGGTAAAGGTAAAGCTAAGGGAACCAAATCCAAGACCCGATCATCTCGTGCAGGGCTTCAATTCCCAGTTGGTCGTATCCATCGTCATCTTCGTAAGGGTAACGGGAAGGTTCAAATCACTGCCCCCGGGGCTGTGGACCACTAGTGTGGACCTGGTCCATGGACCACCTTCTAATTCATGGACCGCCTTTTGGACTACCAATTTTTTCAATTTTTATTTTATTTTTAATTTTACTTTATTCTTTTACAAAGATTTCCAATGTTAAGACTTACGAGTATGCTGTGACTTGATTATTTCCTCCTCAGGCCAACCATTCTCACAGCACGAATTCTTTATCTACATTGAAGTTCCATGATTTGCATATACTAATCAAAGCAACGTTTTTCGCCGTTTAAACCCCTTGTTAATACATTTTTTAGCATCATGAAGCCATTTATCGTGGCATTTATCGTACGTTGTACCATTTTGTAAACAACTACCACAGGAAGTCCTAATAACGCACAGGAAGCCCAAAATTCTTATCCGTGCTTGCTGCGCTTGCTGGACGTGCTTCTGTACTGTACGTGCACCTCAAAAATGGAAGTTTTCGATGGTAAGGAATTTTCAAAATCTGTTCTAATCACGTTGAATTTGTGTTGTTTTTGCCCACAACATAACCTATGTTGTGGACTTTCTGTGCGTTATTTGGGCTTCCTGTAGTAGTTGTTTACAAAATGGCGGCAAAACGTACGATAAATGGCTTCATGATGCTAAAAAATGTATTAACAAGGGGTTTAAGGTAGTTCGGGACCCTTGCGACTGCGCATCCTGCTCGCGCATGTGAAATCAAATAAAATTTCTCGTGCGATTAAAAAGAAATTTTGCGTTAGAGCCAAAATATGGTTATTCTTGAACTTTTTGTTAAAAAATAACATCATAGCATTACATACGGGCCTCAAAAGCAACTATTGCCCATTCCCGCGCGTTCAAAACATTGAAATCATCTTTTTTTCCGCGCGTTTTTTGCTTATAGCTCCAAAATTAGCACGGTGACACCCAATTATTTTTCCATTTTTATATTTGGCATAAACCAAGCTTTAAAATTTTCAAATAAAAAATACATGGTCTTTGAGACTAAAACATGGTAAGTTTGACTTTTTTGTGGTAAAGTGTACAAAAAATTAATGAAGCTCTTCATTTAAATCTCCGTAAAATATCTCAGTCGATGTCTTTTCCAACGAGTAAATTCATGAGAACTATAGCGAAGGGAGCATTTTGTCAGACTCTTATAGCAGATTTGTGAAAAACTTTCAAATTTGTTCGCAACAATATTATTTTCAACAAATTTGATGTTACTTCTTTTAGTTGAAATGTGGCAAAAATGGGCCTATTACCACCCCCACAGTTTCAAAACAAGCACGGCGACCCCTATTTTTTATTTCATTTCTGTTTTTTATATGTATCAGTCTTTATTCAGAAAAAGTTTTAGAAAATTCTATCGGCGGGAAGTGTGGATCCCGAACTACCTTAAACGGCGAAAGAATGTTGCTTTGATTAGTATATGCAAATCATGGAACTTCAATGAAGATCAATAATTTATACTTTGAGAATTGTTGGCCTGAGGAGGAAAAAATCAATTCACATCATACTCGTAAGTCTTACATTGAAAATCCGGCAAAAAAAAAAGACGAAAAAAAATTAATTAATTAAAACATAAAAAGATGAATCATCCCACGTCACTTACAGTTGGCCGTAAGAAATGACGAGGAATTGAACAAACTTCTCGGTGGAGTGACCATTGCTCAAGGTGGTGTTCTTCCTAACATCCAGGCCGTCCTTCTGCCCAAGAAGGCCGAGAAAAAAAGCGCCTTAGCAGTTCGACTGCTTTAAACAACGGCTCTTTTAGGAGCCACCATATAAATCAAAAGTCCATGATCAAATGTTATAAGATATAAATCATGTAAAATATTGTTTAAAAGTGTTTCAATGTTTGTTTAATCAACAACATATCGCGCAAATGAAAATTATTCTATAGAACACATGGCAATCGTCACAGCATAGAATAATGCACAACCACGAAACAATTGCATAAATTGTGATGATTTTCAGTGCAAAAAGGAAGAACACGAGAAACGACAACAGATCGATGAATATTCAGCCCACGAAACAACGAAAGTGTAGCATTCGGGAAGAATTGAAAAAAAGATTAAAATATTTCTCTTTTTATTTATTTATTTATTTTTTTTTTTTTCATTTTGAAGAAAATAAAAACTCAAAATATTTTTGGATTTGAAAAATTTCAACAACAACAAAAAAAACATTTTATCGTTTTGGCGGTGTTTTGACATTCCATGATCCAATACTCTACCGTTCCACCATTATGGATTTTACAAATAGAAACCGCACACACTACGGTATTTCTGAGAATTTTCCAAAGGTTTGTCTTGATTTCAATTAAAAATGTCGAGTATCTTTTTTTTTCTCAGTGTTTTCACCATTTCGGTGATCTTTGGTAGCGTATTTACTTCAGAATACAACGAAACAGTTCAACTCTTTAATCATACAGTCGTTGAAAGGAAGTCGAACTTAACTGAAAATCAAACTTTTACTGAAAAATGTTCGAAAACTTTGACTGAAGTTGAACAAGAGTTGTCATCACTCAAACCAGTCCTGGAAGGGCAACTAACCAACAACTACAAGAACATTTCAAGAGCTTTGTTTCCTCCAAGAAAACAGCCATCTATATACATCAAAATAACAATCCAGTTTGTTAATGAAACAGGCTCCCGGAAAACTTTATCATCCAGCAAAGCGAAAAAGTTTACATGGAGTAAAAGTCGAAATTTTGTGTCAGTAGAATATATTAGTTTGACAGCGATGACGTGGATGTCGCTTGGAACAATTTGGCCCACAAGAAGATCAGCGAGTCTGGTTTTAACTGTTCGTCCACTTTGTGCAGGGGCTGGCAAAGACAACGACTTTGAAGATGATGATGATATGTGGAAGTTCATCCTTCTTCAGGTAGTAAAGGACGGGACGCCACAAAATGTAATAACTCACACAAAATGTAATAACTCACACAAAATGTAATAACTTTTGCCACAAAATGTAATAACTGCTCTAACGCAAAATGTAATATCTTTTGACGCAAAACGTAATAACTCTGTTATTAGAAAAGTGGGGGGGGGGGGGGGGGGCAGGCGGTGGTGGAAAGGTTTCAACCTTGCATGCTATTTTTTCCGGCTTGCCTATTTTGATTGTTTTTTTTTTTATTGGGTCAAAACCCCCATTTTTGTTTTTTGTTTTTTTGCTTCGGATGTTTGGGCTCATGTTTTTTTCTGAGTTGTGCTTCGGTATGTTTTTTAATTATTTCTAAACCATGTTTGGATTTTTATTGCCCTCCCCCCCCCCCCCCGCCTCTCACTTCACATTTTTCTAATGGTCCATCCCTTAAATCAAGGGGTTTGACAAATCTGAATTTTACTGGATGAATGAATAATTGAATAGTTAAGTGAATGGATGGACAAATAATTGAATAGTTGGATTGAATGTGTCAGAATCACAAGAAAAGTTTTTTAATGACAATTGGTTTATTTTGGGTTATCGTTGGGAAAGTGCTACAAAATCCAACATTGGGTTCAAATTTACACATATTTCCCCCATTTAATGGGAACATTTCCCATGCAATTCCCATCTTTGGAGAATTGGGTATTTTTTTTTATTTTTTATTTTTTTTACTGTGAATGATTGTAAATGATTGCATAGTTAGTGGTAGGTGAATGGATGGATGAATAAATGATGGATGAATGAATGAATGATGGAATGAATGGTCAGATGATTGGGTATGTGATTGAATCAATGAATAAGAGAATGGATTGATGAATAGATACATTATAGGAGTGTGGATGGTAAAAAAAGGTGAATTGATGGACAAATAAATCCTATTAGGGACAGAATAGATGGATGGATTATTGAATGGTTCCACAGCCATATGATTAAAATAAATATTCTGACTGGTACACATATACATTTTTTTTAGCTCCAAGATATTGCCATCGTGCCAAACGTATCAGATCCTAGGCTTAACACAGCTCAGATTGTTGTATCAGGTCATGAAGGAGACAAAGACCAACCCATTGATTATCCTAGAGATCCCGAAGACCGTGCAAAAGTTTGGATGATATTGGTCAGTTCTATTCTTGTTGCAGTATATGCTGCTTTATACACCATTAATTACATAAACAATGATACTAGTGAAACTATTAAGAACACAATAATTTGTACCTCATATTTTTTAAACTTTGGTTTCATTATCATTTCATCACTGACTGTAGGAATGTCAGTATGTGAAAATGGAGGGAAATGGGAGGTCTTTGTAATCATTCATCTTTGTTTTGCATTGGTATCATTTATTGTATTGATTTGTTTTTGTATATACTCTATATATTGTTCTAAGTCCAATATTAAGGAATGTATGGAAGACGATAGATTTTGCCTACTTTTGTCCCTGGTAGCATTGCTATCCTGGTACTTTGTTATTCACCATTCTTTGTGGGTTTTGTGTGGTGGGATTTCATCTGAGCCAACAAGGGCAGTTCCCCTTTTTCTGGGTGAATGTTTTGTCGCCTTAATTATTATTTGTGCAATATATCTTTATTATTTGAATAATACCAGAAATAATCATTTACTGCACTTGGTTTTGGGTGTTGTTGCATTAATTTCTACTATCGCAGCAGCAGTATTGTCATTTGTTCATCATGTTGGCCTGGCAACAGAAAATATACTAGAAGTCATAATTGCAGCTGCATTGGTGTGGTTAGTGAAGAATTCTGGGATTTTCTCTGAAAAAAAAGAAAAAAAAAGAAAAAGCAGCATCAAAAGAAGAAGAAACCGAATTGAAAGAACTAATTTCTCAGGGCCAGTAGATGAATCCATTTTGAAGGAAATAATAATGTAATAATAGTATTTTCAGAAAGTCCAAGGTAAATGAATGAACCTTTCTTTGTTTCATTATTTCATTATTATTTAAATTACAGCAGCTAGATTCATATATTCAGCTTCAGGAGCATTTTAAAGTTAACTTCACACTTTTTTTAAAGTGCATGTGCATCCACTTGGCGGGTAAATTTGAAAATGCAATTTTATAATATGTGATTCCCAGAATGGGTTTATTTTGGTTTTTGTTGCACTTTCCCAACAATAACCCAAAATAAACCCATTTTGGGAATCCCAAATATGAACCCAATGTTGGATTTTGTAGCACTTTCCCAACCATAACCTAAAATAAACCCATTTTGGGAATCATAAATTTTTTCCTGTGATTGTAGTCCATGTTTTTCTGTGTGAATAGTCAACATATGAGTTAATGCAAATTCTATTGTTTACAGCCAAAGCTGTCTCTAAACTTGATTTATATCTCGCACTGGTTGTTTAGAGTGCAAACACTAAATGTGTGCATTAACAGTTGTCACTTTTTAAGTAAATTAAAGTACTAATTAAACAAAAGAAAACAATAGAATTAGCATAAAATAGCAATATGTAAAACTGTATAGTGCCGGTATTTATGTTTCATACTTTTAATGTATGCACTCTGTTAAAAACTAATTTTTTGAACTTCTAAATGTATCATCTAAAGTTTAAGTTCCTGACAGGTATTTTTTGACAGCAAATGTTGCTATTTGTGGCTGAATCAGTATAGTTTTAATATCAAAAGTTAGTTTCAACTAATGCAGTGGTGGTAATTCTTTCAAAGCAAATCTCACTTATCTGAGCAGAACTTTTTGTGATTCTCTGTGGTGCAAAAGTTGCATTTTCAAATTATCTGGCAGTGTTGGTCTCAGTATTACAACATTACAATATACTGTATCAGTCATAGACCTTCCCTGCATTCCCTTGACTGGCTGTAAAACAATAGATTCACACTGAAGCTGGAGTGTATAAATTAATCCATTCCTTCTTAGTTTGTATTTAATTTTATACACTCCAGTCTTGATGTAAATCTATTGTTTTGTGGCCAGTCAAGCAAATGCAGGGAAGATGTATTCCACGGTTTCCCTGGGGCAAGACCCCAGGCATTACCACCACGTGTCCCACTATGTGGTCGAAATAGATGGTCAATTGCCCCACAGTGAAAGGGAATTGGGGTTATGGGAACCTGGGAAATAACTTATACAAGACTTCTAAATAACGAACAGTACAACACCAAGACTGTATTGTGTTGCTTTATGTTCATCCTAACGTCATAAGGAAGGACTATATAGGCTAAGAAAACCAAGGAGGGGGAATACTTCCATGCATTTGCCTCACAGGTATATATGCATGACTTGGTATTGAGTCTTGCTATTAAATTTTTGAATACATTATATGAACTGCATGCTATGTAGATTTGTCCAGGTTTTGAAGGCCCAACTCAAACCCCACCAAAGATGGGATTTATGTAGTACACCCAAGGCCATAAAGACTCACTACAACAAACATTTAATTGAAAGACTTTTTTTTATTGAGTTTGTAATTTTATTGGTTACTATATCACAGGTCAATATATATAATTTAGATGTATCTATTTGGTTTTTATGGTATAACAGTGAAGAAACTCAAATCATGAACACTTCTCTTTATTTAGCTTTTTATTTTCTGAGCTTCTACTGCTTCAAATCCTCTAAAAAAAGTAAGGAAGGAGCTCAAATTCAGTGGTTGTCAAAATGAAAATGTTTTCTAGTCGAGTCACTCAAAAGATGCATGTTAAAAAAAGTATCAAAAAAGCACAAATTGAAAGTGTTCACAGTTTGAGTGTCCTCACTGTAACAGTTCACTTACTATCAATTTGTTCATAACATTTGCTAAATAATTATTCCAATGATTTTAAGAGCCATGCAAATGGTCCGTTTTACATAAGCTAGCTGCAATATCGTTTGTAGCGATACTAACTTAGAAACATGTGTTGATTGAGTTGATAAAGCTGTTTGAAAACAAATTAATTCATTGTTGAATAATATTGTTCTTATAACTTTGTTCTTATAACGAGGTCACTGATTGCAATATTTAAATAAACAATCACTTTCAACTTGTTTCATTAATTAATCAGAACTGAATGAATGATTTGAATTAAAATTAGTGGATTCATTCACAAGAGAATGATTGATGGTAAGGTATAATATTAATTAACAGACTTATTAGATTATTGATTTGTTGAATGATTGGTTGATAAAATGGTTGATAGATTGACAGAATTGATAAACCAATGACAGGACATTTTTTAGAGCAAGCTCCGCACTATGAAATTGACTGATGATACAGAAAAGACAACAATAAAAACAATTTTGAAACAGCAGGTCGCAATATAGAGTGCATGGACTAAAACGTAAATACCACTAGCCTCCTCTCGCATCCGTTTTTAGGAGGCTAAAATACCACTAAATAGTGCTATTTTATGCTAAATAGTGACAACTGTTGCACACATTAAATTGTTTGCACTCAAACGAATTTGCATGACAGTAAGAATAGTTGATAATGATTGAGTGATACATCAATCATGACCTTTGCAATATAGTATTACAAATATCACAGAACTAACACCAAGAGTCAGTTTGAGAAGTGGAAAACTATAAGGAGAGTTTAACCAATGATACTGCTTTTCATTTTTTCAATGCAATGCACGTATATATTTAAAACTATATGCATTGTATTAAGAATAATTTAAAATAAAAGTATTGCAACAACACCAAATGAAAAGTAAGAAATTTGGATTTGATAAACGAAGTGATGGATAAGACTAAGAAAGAAATTATTTGAGTATCCTGTGTGCTAGCATACTTTAAGTATTGGATACTATTAATCTTTAATTTAAATAACTGTACAAATTAACTTTAAATACCATATATTTCAATATAATTTATCTCTCAGAGTGGTAGGCTTCAGGAATATTTTTGATCCTCGGAAATAAGGCAATTTTGCCATCAAGATTTTGTTTATAGATCTTTTTAAAAAAACAACCCTTTTTAACTACAGTTTTAAGTTGAAGAAAATTAAAGTCTATCAATGTCAATAGACTCTTCAAGTAAGGTAAAAACTGAAATAATTGCTGAAGTTGTCTACATTATGTTTCTAGGAATGCCGACATGCTGCATCCCAATGTCTTTGAGGACACACTTCAAAAGAAGTAATAATTTTATACATCCTCATGTTGCTACTAGCAAACCCCAGAGTGTCAAATGATGTCATGAGTTTCACTGCTGCTGGATATGTTCAAGAATGGACTACTTGCACTAAGAGGTCACATGACCTCATTGCCCCTAAATCGTTAATGTGTTGTAAAAATAAAAAGAGCATGCTGTAATAAGTAAAAAGGCCAAGTTTCCACTCACCTTACACAAGTAAACAGAAATAGCAGTGTTCTTAAAATTATTAAAACAGCCTGGGAGATACTGTCTTTACCATGGTTAATGCTTTGGTATGTTTCAATTTTGTGGTGAACCACTAATAAAACATATCGGCGCAAATGAAAATTATTCTATAGCATGCTATAATCAGTAAAAACGCCAAGTTTCAACTCACCATACACAAGTAAACAGAAATAGCAGTGTTCTTAAAATTATTAAAACGGCCTGGGTGTTACCATCCAACGAACAAATCTTTATAAGAAATTTAATGGCTGTCAAGTTATAATTGTCATTTTTGTTGTGTTGTGTATTAAGGCCGGCACAAACTAGGCGACAAGTCGCAGCGACTTGTCCCCGCGATATGTCGCAGTGACAATTTCCTCCCGTATGTACTAACATTTTTTGACGAAAATTGTTTTCGCCGCGACCAAATTTTGTTGCTGCGACTTGCCACATGAAATCCAACCGGTTGGGATTGCTGAACCAGTGCACACTGAGGCGACATGTCGCGGGGACAAGTTGCTGCGACTTGTCGCCTAGTGTGTGCCGGCCTTTAGAAGCTGAAATTTTGCAGTATTACTAATTTTGGATATGCTCTTTTCTGGGATTCATTTTACCCAGCTGCTTGATTTGGTCACATGACCTCTAAGTGCTAGTAGCACGTTAAGATAAACAAAATTAAAAGCAACAAATTATTATTGTTGCTGATTTTGACTGCAGCAGGACCAACAGTGAGATGATGAAGATGATGTCAATATCACACACTTATGGGTGTGGTCGGAGAGTCCCCCATTACTATCCCAACACTTAGAGGGGATAGGCTCATTCCCATTGGAGGGGTGTGGCCAGGAGTGTATCTCTCTGAGCTCTCATTACTTGATTGGAGATGTAATGTTGGATGACTGTTCGTAGGTGAGGCATTACTGGGCTGAGGAGATGAACCAACAGAATCTCTTTCTATGTCACGAATCTCCAGGCGTTCTTCAAGTGTCCATAGTCTTGAATCAGTATCAATGCGTTCTTGCATTTCGATTGAAACAAATGAGTCCTCTCTGATGATCTGCGTCTTTGAGACTTGTTCACATAGCATTGTAGTTTCAGTTTCTACTAAGGTATTCAGTGTTCTATGGTTGGAAGTCATAACACTATGTGCTGCTTTGGGACGCTGTGGAATTGGATGTGGCATTGTATTGTTGTCTGATGTCTCAGCACTCTGAAAAAGAACATTTTTTTATTACGCAAATTAAAACTAATAAAATGAATTCAAAAAGAACGAGATGTAGTGTAAATGTAATGTGATGAAAAGTGTGTGTGTGTGTGGGGGGGGGGGGGGGGGGGGGGAGGGGGGTGTTTGGTGCTGACAGCCAAATGATAATAACTTTTTTTCTTAGGTCACAAAGAATAAGACATCCACAGCATGCATTCACATTAAAAACAGATAATATTAAAAAGAAGAAGAAGAACTCTTGAGGATAATTATTATTAAAGTATTTTATTATTGTATTGTAAGAAACCAAGCTATAAAGATGTTTTTATTCAGTATCAAGCGTATGACCGCACCAAAGACCAACCGCTTTTGAATTTGGCGCCAATTTTACGCACGATCGACTTTTCCGGGAACACTGCCTATCTAATAGATAGAAATGTGATTTTGTCAAAAAGAAAATAGTGCTGGCTCAGCCTTTTTTTCCAAAAAAGTGGAACTATTAATTGCCAAAATATAAAAAGATGGATCATTTTTTTTCCATTTCATGCTCGAGAAATTTAGTCAACCGACTGATTTACAAGCATGCACATACAATATTGTAGGTTCTTTCATACTTGGTTAATATCGGCAAAAACCGCACATCTTAGCCGAAAAAGCATTCGGCTTGATCGGACATCCAAACCCTTAAATATGCGTAATATTTTTATCATCGATTTAAAACAAAAAGCATATAGTCATGATCTTTCAATACATGTGGTGGCTCCTAAAAGAGCCGTTGTTTTCTGTTATTGCAAACAGCAAAACTGTTTATTTGCTGCAGCATGGTGTACTTGGTGACGGCCTTGGTGCCTTCACTGACGGCGTGCTTGGCCAATTCACCGGGAAGAAGAAGACGAACAGCGGTGTGGATCTCGCGAGATGTGATGGTAGACTTCTTGTTGTAGTGAGCAAGGCGGGAGGCTTCACCAGCGATGCGCTCGAATACATCAGAGACGAAGGAGTTCATGATTAACATGGCTTTGCTGGAGATACCAGTGTCAGGATGGACTTGCTTCATCACTTTGTAGATTAGACAGGGTCCTGAAGGGGGGGTCCCAATCCCGGTTCCCGGTCGTTTTTTTGGTCAACATCCCGGTCCCGGTATGCTAGTGCAGTATGAGACCGCTGAACGTAAATTCGCAGGTTCAAGGGACCAAAATGCCCTAAACTTACGGATTAGGGACCTCTTTGATTATGGGCCTTGTTACAACTGTCAACATGTTAAAAATAACATAAAGTACTTCAATTCTTTCATGACTTTTACTCTTTTTTATTATCACTTCTGATAAAGACACTTCAAACAGGAGAGATTTGAGACATGTTGAGAAAATCCCGTTCCCATTGAGGCATATTGAATCCCGTTCCCGGCGACCCAAATCCCGTTTTCCCGGCCTAAAATAGGGCCAATCCCGGCTCCCGTTTTACCCCTTCAGGACCCTGATTAGATGGAGTATGTTTCCTTTCTTCGTCTGTTTCGCTTCTTCTTGTCACCAAGTGCGGCTTTCTTTTCACCTTTTTTTCCTGCGAACTTGGCGGGCATTTTGGGCCCGAGATTTTATGTTGCTATAGAATCAAAAGATGCCGATGCTCGGGGGAAACTCATATTTATACTAAAAGTGATTAGATTAATTAGCATGCGGATCACAGAAATACGAATTTGATTGGTGGGGATAACATGCAAATTATTCACACAACGTCTGCATCTGATTGGTGGATTTCGATCCTTTTCTTCTCAAATTTTCAGTAGGAATTTTTCGCATAAAATTCTGAAACTCATCTATCGTAGTATTCGTCGATAACTTCTTCACTTTAAAATGTCTGGCCGTGGTAAAGGTAAAGCTAAGGGAACCAAATCCAAGACCCGATCATCTCGTGCAGGGCTTCAATTCCCAGTTGGTCGTATCCATCGTCATCTTCGCAAGGGTAACTATGCTCAACGAGTTGGTGCCGGTGCTCCAGTCTACTTGGCTGCTGTCCTCGAGTATCTGAGTGCTGAAATCCTTGAGTTGGCTGGTAACGCTGCCAGAGACAACAAAAAGACCAGAATCATCCCACGTCACTTACAGTTGGCCGTAAGAAATGACGAGGAATTGAACAAACTTCTCGGTGGAGTCACCATTGCTCAAGGTGGTGTTCTTCCTAACATCCAGGCCGTCCTTCTGCCCAAGAAGGCCGAGAAAAAAAGCGCCTTAGCAGTTCGACTGCTTTAAACAACGGCTCTTTTAGGAGCCACCAAATAAATCAAAAGTCCATGATCAAATGTTATAAGATATAAATCATGTAAAATATTGTTTAAAAGTGTTTCAATGTTTGTTGAATCAACAACATATCGCGCAAATGAAAATTATTCTATAGAACACATGGCAATCGTCACAGCATAGAATAATGCACAACCACGAAACAATTGCATAAATTGTGATGATTTTCAGTGCAAAAAGGAAGAACACGAGAAACGACAACAGATCGATGAATATTCAGCCCACGAAACAACGAAAGTGTAGCATTCGCGAAGAATTGAAAAAAAAGATTAAAATATTTCTCTTTTTATTTATTTATTTATTTATTTTTCATTTTGAAGAAAATAAAAACTCAAAATATTTTTGGATTTGAAAAATTTCAACAACAACAAAAAAACATTTTATCGTTTTGGCGGTGTTTTGACATTCCATGATCCAATACTCTACCGTTCCACCATTATGGATTTTACAAATAGAAACCGCACACACTACGGTATTTCTGAGAATTTTCTTGATTTCAATTAAAAATGTCGAGTATCTTTTTTTTTCTCAGTGTTTTCACCATTTCGGTGATCTTTGGTAGCGTATTTACTTCAGAATACAACGAAACAGTTCAACTCTTCAATCATACAGTCGTTGAAAGGAAGTCGAACTTAACTGAAAATCAAACTTTTACTGAAAAATGTTCCAAAACTTTGACTGAAGTTGAACAAGAGTTGTCATCACTCAAGCCAGTCCTGGAAGGGCAACTAACCAACAACTACAAGAACATTTCAAGAGCTTTGTTTCCTCCAAGAAAACAGCCATCTATATACATCAAAATAACAATCCAGTTTGTTAATGAAACAGGCTCCCGGAAAACTTTATCATCCAGCAAAGCGAAAAAGTTTACATGGAGTAAAAGTCGAAATTTTGTGTCAGTAGAATATATTAGTTTGACAGCGATGACGTGGATGTCGCTTGGAACAATTTGGCCCACAAGAAGATCAGCGAGTCTGGTTTTAACTGTTCGTCCACTTTGTGCAGGGGCTGGCAAAGACAACGACTTTGAAGATGATGATGATATGTGGAAGTTCAT
Organism: Diadumene lineata; assembly: GCA_918843875.1. Taxonomy (NCBI): domain Eukaryota; kingdom Metazoa; phylum Cnidaria; class Anthozoa; order Actiniaria; family Diadumenidae; genus Diadumene; species Diadumene lineata. The sequence goes on from OU974084.1 coordinate 9,774,435, forward strand.
CCTTCTTCAGGTAGTAAAGGACGGGACGCCACAAAATGTAATAACTCACACAAAATGTAATAACTACGCAAAATGTAATAACTTTTGCCACAAAATGTAATAACTGCTCTAACGCAAAATGTAATATCTTTTGACGCAAAACGTAATAACTCTGTTATTAGAAAAGTGTGTGTGTGTGGGGGGGGGGGGGGCAGGCTGTGGTGGAAAGGTTTCAACCTTGCATGCTATTTTTCCGGCTTGCCTATTTTGATTGTTTTTTTTTTATTGGGCCAAAACCGCCATTTTTTTTTGGGTTCGGATGTTTGGGCTCATGTTTTTTTCTGAGTTGTGCTTCGGTATGTTTTTTAATTATTTCTAAACCATGTTTGGATTTTTATTGCCCCCACCCCCTCTCTCACTTCACTTTTCTAATGGTCCATCCCTTAAACCAAGGGGTTTGACAAATCTGAATTTTACTGGATGAATGAATAATTGAATAGTTAAGTGAATGGATGGATAAATAATTGAATAGTTGGATCGAATGTGTCAGAATCACAAGAAAAGTTTTTTAATGACAATTGGTTTATTTTGGTTTATCGTTGGGAAAGTGCTACAAAATCCAACATTGGGTTCAAATTTCCCCATATTTCCAACATTTAATGGGAACATTTCCCATGCAATTCCCATCTTTGGAGAATTGTTTTTTTTTTTATTTTTTTTTTATTTTTACTGTGAATGATTGTAAATGATTAAATAGTTAGTGGTAGGTGAATGGATGGATGAATAAATGATGGATGAATGAATGAATGATAGAATGAATGGTTAGATGATTGGGTATGTGATTGAATCAATGAATAAGAGAATGGATTGATGAATAGATACATTATAGGAGTGTGGATGGTAAAAAAAGGTGAATTGATGGACAAATAAATCCTATTAGGGACAGAATAGATGGATGGATTATTGAATGGTTCCACAGCCATATGATTAAAATAAATATTCTGACTGGTACACATATACATTTTTTTAGCTCCAAGATATTGCCATCGTGCCAAACGTATCAGATCCTAGGCTTAACACAGCTCAGATTGTTGTATCAGGTCATGAAGGAGATGAAGACCAACCCATTGATTATCCTAAAGATCCTGAAGACCGTGCAAAAGTTTGGATGATATTGGTCAGTTCTATTCTTGTTGCAGTATTTGCTGCTGTATACATCATTAATTACATAAAGAATGATGAGAATAGTGAAACTATTAAGAAAACAATAATTTGTACCTCATATTTTTTAAACTTTGGTTTCATTATCATTTCATCACTGACTGTAGGAATGTCAGTATGTGAAAATGGAGGGAAATGGGAGGTCTTTGTAATCATTCATTTTTGTTTTGCAGTGGTATCATTTATTGTATTGATTTGTTTTTGTAAAATATACTGTTGTAAGTCCATTGAGGAATGTATGAAAAAGGATAGATTTTGCATACTTTTGTTCCTGGTAGCATTGCCATCCTGGTACTTTATTGTTCAACATTCTTTGTGGGTTTTGTGTGGTGGGATTTCATCTGAGCCAACAAGGGCAGTTCCCCTTTTTCTGGGTGAATGTTTTGTCGCCTTAATTATTATTTGTGCAATATATCTTTATCATTTGAATGATACCAAAAAAAGTGATAAATGTTTACATTTCATGCACTTGGTTTTGGGTGTTGTTGCATTAATTTCTACTATCGCAGCAGCAGTATTGTCATTTGTTCATCATGTTGGACTGGCAACAGAAAATATACTAGAAGTCATAATTGCAGCTGCATTGGTGTGGCTAGTGAAGAATTCTGGGATTTTCTCTGAAGAAAAAAAAGAAAAAGAAAAAGCAGCATCAACAGAACAAAAAGAATTGAGAGATCCTACTCAGGGCCAGTAGATGAATCCATTTTGAAGGAAATAATAATGTAATAATAGTATTTTCAGAAAGTCCTAGGTTGACTGAACCTTTCTTTGTTTCATTATTTCATTATTATTTAAATTACAGCAGCTAGATTCATATATTCAGCTTCAGGAGCATTTTTAAGTTAACTTCACACTTTTTTTAAAGTGCATGTGCATCCACTTGGCGGTTAAATTTGAAAATGCAATTTTATTGTAGTCCATGTTTTTCTGTGTAAATAGTCAACATGTGAGTTAATGCAAATTCTATTGTTTACAGCCAAAGCTATCTCTAAACTTGATTTATATCTCGCACTGGTTGTTTAGACTAAATGTGTGCATTAACAGTTGTCAAAAAGCACCGATAAAACTAAAGAAAACAATAGAATTAGCATAAAATAGCACTTAATATGTAAAACTATATAGTGGTATTTATGTTTCATACTTTTAATTGCACTCTATATAGTATCCAGTTAAAAACTAATTTTTTGAACTTCTAAATGTATCATCTAAAGTTTAAGTTCCTTACAAGTATTTTTTAACAGTAATGTTGCTATTTGTGGCTCAATCAGCAGTTTCAGTATCAAAAGTTAGTTCCACTAAATTGCAGTGGTGGTAATTCTTTGAAACCAAATTTCACTATCTGAGCAGAACTTTTTGATTCTCTTGGTGCAAAAGTTTCATTTTCAAATTATCTGGCATAGTGTTGGTCTCAGTATTACAATATTACAATATACACTGAAGCTGGAGTGTATAAATCCATTCCTTCTTAATTTGTATTTAATTTTATACACTCCAGCCTTGATGTAAATCTATTGTTTTGTGGCCAGTCAAGCAATTAATGCAGGGAAGATGTATTCCACGGTTTCCCTGAGGCAAGACCCCAGGCATTACCACCACGTGTCCCACTATGTGGTCAAAATAGATGGTTGATTGCCCCACAGTGAAAGGGAATTTGTGTTATGGGAACCTGGGAAATAACTTATACAAGACTGCTAACGAACAGTACAACACCAAGACTGTATTGTGTTGCTTTATGTTCATCCTAACGTCATAAGGAAGGACTATATAGGCTAAGAAAACCAAGGAGGGGGAATACTTCCATGCATTTGCCTCACAGGTATATATGCATGACTTGGTATTGAGTCTTGCTATTAAATTTTTGAATACATTATATGAACTGCATGCTATGTAGGTTTGTCCAGGTTTTGAAGGCCCAACTGCAACCCCACCAAAGATGGGATTTATGTAGTACACCCAAGGCCATAAAGACTCACTACAACAAACATTTAATTGAAAGACTTTTTTTTATTGAGTTTGTAATTTTATTGGTTACTATATCACAGGTCAATATATATATTTAGATGTATCTATTTGATGGTTTTTATGGTATTACAGTGAAGAAACTCAAACCATGAACACTTCTCTTTATTTAGCTTTAATTATTTTCTGAGCTTCTACTGCTTCAAATCCTCTAAAAAAAGTAGGAAGGAACTCAAATTCAGTGGTTGTCAAAATGAAAATGTTTTCTAGTCGAGTCACTTAAAAGATGCATGTTAAAAAAAGTATCAAAAAAGCACAAATTGAAAGTGTTCACAGTTTGAGTGTCCTCACTGTAACAGTTCACTTACTATCAATTTGTTCATAACATTTGCTAAATAATTATTCCAATGATTTTAAGAGCCATGCAAATGGTCCGTTTTACATAAGCTAGCTGCAATATCGTTTGTAGCGATACTAACTTAGAAACATGTATTGATTGAGTTGATAAAGCTGTTTGAAAACAAATTAATTCATTGTTGAATAATATTGTTCTTATAACTTTGTTCTTATAACGAGGTCACTGATTGCAATATTTAAATAAACAATCACTTTCAACTTGTTACATTAATTAATCAGAACTGAATGAATGATTTCAGTTAAAATCAGTGGATTCATTCACAAGAAAATGATTGATGGGAAGGTATAATATTAATTAACAGACTTATTAGATTATTGATTTGTTGAATGATTGGTTGATAAAATGGTTGATAGATTGATGGAATTGATAAACCAACATTGACAGGACATTTTCTAGAGCAAGCTCCGCACTATGAAATTGACTGATGATACAGAAAAGACAAAAGTTAAAACAATTTTGAAACAGCAGGTCGCAATATAGAGTGCATGCACTAAAAGTGTGCAACGTAAATACCACTAAATAGTGCTATTTTATGCTAAATAGTGACAACTGTTGCACACAATAAATTGTTTGCACTCAAACGAATTTGCATGACAATAAGAATAGTTGATAATGATTGAGTGATACATCAATCATGACCTTTGCAATATAGTATTACAAATATCACAGAACTAACACCAAGAGAGTTTGAGAAGTGGAAAACTATAGGGAGAGTTTAACCAATGATACTGCTTTTCATTTTTTCAATGCAATGCACGTATATATTTAAAACTATATGCATTGTATTAAGAATAATTTAAAATAAAAGTATTGCAACAACACCAAATGAAAAGTAAGAAATTTGGATTTGATAAACGAAGTGATGGATAATACTAAGAAAGAAATTATTTGAGTATCCTGTGTGCTAGCATACTTTAAGTATTGGATACTATTAATCTTTAATTTAAATAACTGTACAAATTAACTTTAAATACCATATATTTCAATATAATTTATCTCTCAGAGTGGTAGGCTTCAGGAATATTTTTGATCCTCAGAAATAAGGCAATTTTGACATCAAGATTTTGTTTATAGATCTTTTTTTTTTTTAAAAAAAAACCTTTTTAAACATAGTTTTAAGTTGAAGAAAGTTAAAGTCTATCAATGTCAATAGACTCTTCAAGTAAGGTAAAAACGGAAATAATTCCTGAAGTTGTCTACATTATGTTTCTAGGAATGCCAAAATGCTGCATCCCAATGTCTTAGAAGACACACTTCAAAAGAAGTAATAATTTTATACATCCTCATGTTGCTACTAGCAAACCCCAGAGTGTCAAATGATGTCATGAGTTTGACTGCTGCTGGATATGTTCAAGAATGGACTACTTGCACTAAGAGGTCACATGACCTCATTGCCCCTAAATCGTTAATGTGTTGTAAAAATAAAAAGAGCATGCTGTAATAAGTAAAAAGGCCAAGTTTCAACTCACGTTACACAAGTAAACAGAAATAGCAGTGTTCTTAAAATTATTAAAACAGCCTGGGAGATACTGTCTTTACCATGGTTAATGCTTTGGTATGTTTCAATTTTGTGGTGAACCAATAATAAAACATATCGGTGCAAATGAAAATTACTCTATAGCATGCTATAATCAGTAAAAAGGCCAAGTTTCAACTCACCATACACAAAGAAAATAGCAGTGTTCTTAAAATTATTAAAACACCCTGGGTGTTACCATGTTACCATCCAACGAACAAATCTTTATAAGAAATTTAATGCCTGTCAAGTTATAATTGTCATTTTTGTTGTGTTGTGTATTTGAAGCTGAAATTTTGCAGTATTGCTAATTTTGGATATGCTCTTTTCATTTCTGGGCTTCATTTTACCCAGCTGCCTGATTTAGTCCCATGACCTCTAAGTGCTAGTAGCACGTTAAGATCAACAAAATTAAAAGCAACAAATTATTATTGTTGCTGATTTTGACTGCAGCAGGACCAACAGTGAGATGATGAAGATGATGTCAATATCATACACTTATAGGTGTGGTCGGGGAGTCCCCCATTACTATCCCACCACTAAGAGGGGATAGGCTCATTCCCATTGGAGGGGTGTGGCCAGGAGTGTATCTCTCTGAGCTCTCATTACTTGATTGGAGATGTAATGTTGGATGACTGTTCGTAGGTGAGGCATTACTGGGCTGAGGAGATGAACCAACAGAATCTCTTTCTATGTCACGAATCTCCAGGCGTTCTTCAAGTGTCCATAGTCTTGAATCAGTATCAATGCGTTCTTGCATTTCGATTGAAACAAATGAGTCCTCTCTGATGATCTGTGTCTTTGAGACTTGTTCACATAGCATTGTAGTTTCAGTTTCTACTAAGGTATTCAGTGTTCTATGGTTGGAAGTCATAACACTATGTGCTGCTTTGGGACGCTGTGGAATTGGATGTGGCATTGTATTGTTGTCTGATGTCTCAGCACTCTGAAAAAGAACATTTTTTATTACACAAATTAAAACTAATAAAATGAATTAAAAAAGAATGAGATGTAGTGTAAATGTAATGTGATGGAATATTAACCTCCTTAACAGGGACCGCAGAGAGGGAGGTGCTGGGGGCTGCAGCCCTCCCACTTTTTAGCACTAAAGAATAGAAATACAAATAATCCAAATGATAATTATTCTCAAGAGTTTTTTTTCTTCTTTTTAATATTATCTGTTTTTTAATGTGGATGCATGCTGTGGATGTCTTGTTCTTTGTGACCGCTAAGAAAAAAAGTTATTATCATTTGGCTGTGAGCTCCCCCCCCCCCCCCCCCCCCCCTCCCACACTTTTCAACATACTCCGCGGTCCCTGCTTAAATTTGATATGTTTTTCAAAATACATGGTTAACAAATGGACACTACTCTGTTCTACTTTACATACATACACATAAATATTAAACACATAACAAAGATACATTACATGTGTATCAGGTTGAATAACATTAAATAAAACAAATACACAACAATTATATGCACAACAATGATGAATCATTAAATATAAATAAAGCTATGAATATCACAAAAACGACTGGATGGATGATATGAAATGAATTAAAAGACAACAGAGATGGATCCAGAGATCATTCCAGGGGGGTGTCACAAAAACTTTAAAAAATCGAAAACTTTACATACCATGTAAATGCAGAAATAGGAAAATCCAAGATTTAGTAGGTTAAACATTTATATATTTTATATCAATTTCATTTTATTTTGCTATGATAAACATTAAAGCAAAATAAAGGTGGCGTCTGGTGCACCATTAGATCATACAAATGAAGCAAAGGGGTTGTCTGGTGAACAGGTAGATACCCCGAAATCCACCCCTGTTAAATTACATAACTGTTGTGAAACAGAATGATATATTCTAGCCTCCTCCGCAGGCAACCCCTTTTCAGCCCTTTTTGCCTTTTCTACTTGTTCAAGATTCCTTTGTTGCTCTCTCGAATGAGAGACCTGGCGCACAAAGGAAAAAGAGAAAAGAAAGGTTTTTTCCCTTTCCTCTTTCTCGAGGTGACATAATCCCATAATCCCCAATGGTCAATTGCAAAAAAAGGAAGCCCATCCAAGAAACTAGAAAGGAAAACGCTAAAAAGAGACGCCTGCGGAAGAGGCTATATCAATCCCATGATTATTACTTGTACGCTAAAGATTGTCCAAAAAAGTCATTCCTTACCACATTACAGGCACTCCCTCTCTACAAGGCGTATGTGTTTTTTAAAGTTAAAACTGAACGTTTTCAAAACATGTAAATGTGAAGATAATTTTTCTCCTCTGCTGTCTTCAGATGAATTTTGCTCCATTCTTCAACGATTTGCATGGAAGTGCTACTATCCATAAATTTTCACTCACACATCATTAGTTTTTTTTAATAGCCTGACCCTAGGACATCACTCATGAGTATGGTCATGTTGTTATGTAATGTATGCAAGCTTATATAGTGCATTACACCTAATGTCTCAATGCACTAATATCTCTAATATTATTTTATGAATGTAATCCATCTTTACAAGCATGAGGTTGATTAGTAGCTAGTACACTCACAGTATTGTTAGTTTTCTGGGTTGTGGACGCACCTGCTGTAGTTGTGTCAGTGGATTCTATCCCTAAAACAAAGACAAACACTGAGTGAGCTGGGTTAATCATCATCATAGTTAATCCTTGGGCATATTAAATGCCTGGAGTCGCTCCTGATTGTATTGGTCGCATGTAGGCTATTTTCCCAGGGAATAGCTGATCCAGTTTCTGACGGGGAGGTTCTGCTGGTACCTCAAAACCCTGACCTTATTTAAGACAGTAAAATCTCGAAAATCCATACCATGGTAAAATGTAGACCCTAGCCATCCCATAGAGAAGTCCATATGTCATTATTATTCATTTAGACTCTATGTTCTATTAGATTAAATGTTAACACTGTTTGAGACATAATAAACATAGGGAAAGTACACCCCTTTTCAAGACAACTTAAGGCGACACCAAGTCTCTTCTCCACCTTCGTTTTTGGAGTTCTCTTATCAAATAATAATTGTTTCTGGAGTGTATCATTTTGTAGCCTGCAAATAGGGCCGATATACTTCAAATGTTGGCACATATATCTTATATATTCCGTCTTTGTGATTTCAAGGAGACGTTTGTTAGATATTTTATAGCTCCAGTTTGTTTCAGTATTTTTTCCTCTGGTTTACTCTTGTTTTGATCGTGATCACTTTGCTATGGGAGTTGTTTGTTGTTGGACACTAATTGGTGTTACAGATGTAGATAGTACGCCAAAATATAAACAAGATTTAATATCAATAAAATTGAAAATGGGTCACATTTACGCAAAACGGAAGGCTTGACGTACGTTTAATTCACATTTTGTTCGCTAATTGTCTCGTTCTTACGTTTTTGTATACGTGTAATATTGTTGAACCGTAAACATGACATACTCTTGAGGCAACGTGAAAACCTACACGATTCTACTTCACCGATAACAAAACGAGACTTTTTAACTCTCAAGATAGTCATCTATTTCCGATGAGTATTTCGCCCAAAGTCAGTGAATTGATTACTAAATATGCATATGCGTTTTGTGTGCAACCTTATAAATCAATATTCTTTGCATCCGATTGCGCTTAGTATGACTCTTAGTACGGACGACTCGATACCCTTTGTATCCGATGAATTCCAAAATACTTTTCAAATATCTAAGAATGATATGTAAGTGCGTTTTAGTTCCGATTCCGCAATACATATATTATTTGTGCTCGGTGAATCTTATGTACGTCTCCTGTAAAAGTCAATATAACACATGATGCTGATTAAGACACTGGCTACACTATGCCGGATAAATTTGAAAACGCAACTTTTGTTCCGATACCGTGACAAAATTGCTCGATTAACAATAGAAATATCATAAGATTGTTTCGAATTCATGCGTTTCAGTGTGGACGGAAGGCCTAACCTAATAAATTAAGTTGTGTTTTAGTCAAATTTATCCGGGTGAGTGTGAACGTAGCCTAAAGGGAGGGTGGACGTTTTTCACATTTCAATTCATGTAGTCTTGGGTTGCACGTTCCGCCATAGCCGCCATCATCATTGGATGACGATAACAAAGCATTCCTCATTAGTTTCTCTTTTTTGTTCATCCAACATGGCGGCAACAGCTTTGTTCTTTGACGAATGCAAGAGAATTGTATGATTTGGGATATTTATATAGATTATATTGATTTTTTTATATTTTTATATTTTTCAGTTTGTTTCTTACCTGGAAAAGGTTCCAATAAAGAATCTGATGGCTTATCTTCTGGTGATGACATCGTAAGTTGTATAACTGGAGCCGGATGTGACCCCCGACGATCTTCACTTCTTCGTGGAGGGATGGGTGGGGGAGCTGCTTCGTCACACACAAAATTACTCGACGCTTCATTCAGTTGCAGCTTACACTTTGGTGACGACGGTCCACTACCCGAATCACTACTTGATTTTCGAATTCGTGGGGGTATGGGAGGTGGATCAGACTTTTTCCTAGGGGGTAGTTGAGGGGGTGGTTCATTTGGAAGTTCTGATCGTTCACGCTCTCGTTCTTTCGCTCTTTCTCTCTGTCGCATTTCTTCCTTGGAACGGGCTGAGTCAAACGTTGGACTTCCAATGAATATTTTTCTACTTCGATCCATATTAGGATCATGGGACATACGTCTATTAACTGGTAAAGATCTTCGAAGGTTAAGCGGTGAGCCTTCGGGTGAAGGGACATCTAGACTCTGTTCAGGAGACCACCCCTCGTTTACGATCCCTCCACTTATCAGAGAGCAGCTCCTTCCCTTTTTACTAAGGTCAAACTCTCTCGTGCCGCCGTTAGTAACTACATCACAACTACCGCGGCGTTTTGAATCACCAGGGTTAAAAGTGTGCAATACTCGAGATAAGAACATCGTTGCTTTGGATCCGCGACGTTTTTTATCAATATCATCGTCACCAATGCGATCATTCTCTTGATTAAAAACTGGAAAATCCACTGAACCTCGTGGTAGACGCGACCTCGATCCATCAAACGTCGGCGTCGTTGCCTTCTCTGTTTCATGGTTAGTGATTTGATGTGCTTCTTTGAGTGCTCCAAGGCTCGACCCTGAAGTGGATCTGTGAAGTAGCCTTGCATGGACCAACGACTCTGGTCCACATGGGGCACCTAACGCAGGTGCATTAGATGTCCAAGGTAACTGTCTATGAATTTCTTTATGAAAGTCAAGCGGGCGTGGCAGGTCCTTGCTAATATCACCAAGTGAAGCAGATGGTTTGGTCCTGGCATGAGAAGCCATCTCAGGTCTCATTGGCAGAGGTGGAGGTTTCTCTGTCTGTTGTTTGATATCGAAGCCAATATGAGACTTGCTTTTCTCGATTGTCTTCTTAGGTTGAGGCTCATGCCGAACCATACTCGGGGTGGTATCACTGTTAGTTTTTTCAAGTTTGTCATTACCACCTCGCCTTGACAGAGGAAATATTCTTTCTTGAGCGCATGTCTGCGGTGATTCCAAATTGCTCACAAGCTTTTCTAACCAGTCCTTAGCTTCTTCTTTGCCATGTGGGAGCATGCGTTTTTCACTGTTTGAAGAGACTGGTTTTCTCATTGTTATAAACTCGTCTTCTACATGTTCTGTTTGGTCGTAATTGCTGGCAGACGACTCTTCGTGTACACTCGAATCGTCGAACTCCGATTGCTTTTTTAAAGTATCCCTATTGTTATAATTTTGACACGCGTTTGTGCTATTGTCCAATGGCGTTTCGGGAGACGTTTCTGACAAAATCCCGTCGTAAGAGTCTGGTGCCAGCACTACATCAACAGATGTTTGCTTTGATTTCTCAGTCAAAACTCCATCAACTGATGTTTGTTTTGATTTTTCCGTCAAAACTCTACCAATAGATATTTGCTCTGATTTTTCCGTGGTTAATCCATCAAAAGAGGATTGCTTGGAATTTCCCACCAAAAGTGAAGATTCCACTTTCTCATTTTTCGCCTTAACTAACTGTTCCCGTGAAGGGAACGTTTTTGAATTTTCGTTAAATATATTTCCTTGATGGGTCTGAGGATTCGAAAGCTGATTTAGAAAATCCTGACATAGCGGACTTGAAGAACTTTCTTGCGTCTTTTTAGCTTGGGAATCTAGACTTTTCAACTTTGTTGGGTCGGAATAAACAACATTGTCATTTTTGTCATCTAATGATCTTCTCTTCCTTAGTTGTTTCTTTTTGTAAGGGGTTATTTTTATATCATCAATGTAACTTTGACTGTTACTTAATTCATTAACTGTATTCAACAGAGCTCTTTGCATTATAATCCCCTCGTCGCTGTTCAAGGACAAAGAATCGAGACTTTTCCGACAATCAGAATCAGTGATATGAACTGGGGTCGCAGTCTTGTCATTTAACAAGTCCAAGTAAGTGTTATCTTCCCTCGGATTTGGAGAAGTTGGATTTTCAGACCATGGTTGTATAATGTCTTTGGACAGTACTTCTTTCCGTAAAGACGGAACCGGACTCGGTGACATTCGATGTGAATCCTTTTTATCGAAGATGTTCGACTCTGATTCCGATCGATTAGAAAGTGAATACTTTGAAGGCACCACGAATGCTTTCACTGGCCGTGGGTCAGTGGCGCTTTTTACAACAGTTTTTTTTAGAATTGGCCTTTTACTGTTTCCATCTTGGCATGGATCTTCAGAGCTATTGCTTCTTTCTTTATTTTTGTCAAACTTTTCAGCTAGAACGTTTGATCTTATTCGTATGATGTTGGCCACGTGGTTGCCAAAGTCAGAGAAGAACTGAAAGAGACCTTCACCAGTCGCACTTTTTCTAAAAGAGAATTTCAAAAGAAATTGTCAATATGTTGATTGTTGTCATTGTCATTGTCATTCTGCAGGATTTTTTTACAGGGTCCTGAAGGGGTAAAACGGGAGCCGGGATTGGCCCTATTTTAGGCCGGGAAAACGGGATTTGGGTCGCCGGGAACGGGATTCAATATGCCTCAATGGGAACGGGATTTTCTCAACATGTCTCAAATCTCTCCTGTTTGAAGTGTCTTTATCAGAAGTGATAATAAAAAAGAGTAAAAGTCATGAAAGAATTGAAGTACTTTATGTTATTTTTAACATGTTGACAGTTATAACAAGGCCCATAATCAAAGAGGTCCCTAATCCGTAAGTTTAGGGCATTTTGGTCCCTTGAACCTGCGAATTTACGTTCAGCGGTCTCATACTGCACTAGCATACCGGGACCGGGATGTTGACCAAAAAAACGACCGGGAACCGGGATTGGGACCCCCCTTCAGGACCCTGTTTTTACATTATGATCAGCAACTTCTTCATCAACATCATACGTTCAAGCCTTTAATGTCTTTCCTCCGAACAACATCACATGGCCCACTCCTCCGTTAACTTCCATTGTCATTTTCTTGGCCATCATTATCATTATCCGGCAATGCCATCGTTCATCATTCTCATCATCGTTCTCATCATCATCATCATCATCATACCTCCAGTTTCAAGTGTTAAAACTTGTGTTCATGTCCCGTACGCATCATCATTCCGTCTTCTTCCATTATCAATATCATCGCCATTATTATATTATTACTGTCATCATCACTTTTATCATTGCCATCATCATCGTGCCTTTCAGCCTCGAGTGTTCCTCTGTTTTCTCCCATACACATAAGCTGTTTCACTCTTTCCATCATTATTGCCTCCGCCATGATTCGTCATCATCATCATCATTCTCACCGTCATCATTATCATCTTTATCATTATCAACGTCATCATTATCATCTTTATCATTATCAACGTCATCATTATCATCTTTATCATTATCAACGTCATCATTATCATCTTTATCATTATCAACGTCATCATTATCATCTTTATCATTATCATCGTCATCATTATCATCTTTATCATTATCATCGTCATCATTATCATTTTTCTCATCATTATCCTCAGCATACCTCCCAGCTTCTAGTGTTAAGAGATGTGTTCCCGCCCGGCCAGCAACACCAGCAGGCTCACTCTTCCAGCCTCTCAGTCCGATAATAGGCCACTGCACGACAAGCTTTGAAGTCTCTATTTCATGTATCGCCACAAATTCGTCCGTAATATACATCGTATAGTCGTCACGAATACCTATTTTCTCCGAGGAAGGTGTTAACCGAGTCGTTACTGGAAAACCTGTCAAAAACGACAAAAACATCAATGTCTAACGAGAGTTAGAGCAAGATGGGAGATGCATAAGGTTATAGTGAAATAAATATCTGTGTGTTTCTCACTGTCGATGAGGTCAGGAAAAAAATGGTGCTCTCCAAGTGAGCTCATTCTCACTGAGACCGACGCACGAATATTTATTACTTTCACTAATCATTTCATCATTGATTGTTTAAAGTATGATAGTTTAGTTAAATATAGTTTTATAGTCAAAATACTGGCAATTGTCAATCAGCTATATGTAAAACGCAAAGATAATAACATCGTCTTGGAATTTGAGCAGTGATCAAATGGCTCATCCGCTGGGATTTATATCAGTCTCATCAGTGGAATTTGGTCAAAACACTAAGAATAGAACTATTCCTTCAGGACCGTCCCCAAAAGCCTCGAAGTGCAAATTACATTGAAAGGTAAATTAAGTGGTTTAATTCATTACATATTATAATTGATTGATTGATCTACCTTGTAAGCTGTCAGAGAAAGACACTGGAGAACCCAGTTCCTCAAGTGTTGGGCTACTAATTGAAGATGTAGTGCTTCGAGGCTGAGGTAGCCCTGGTGATTGTTCAGATTCGTGAAACATAAATTCACTAACACTTGAACCCGGCAAGCCACTCTTTCCCGACACTTTATTCAACACATCAACCCATTCTTTTGTTTCTTTTTCCGATTCTGCAGCGAGCATGATTGCTCCTTTTTTAGCATCAACAATCATGAAAGCATTACGTTGTGTTTTCGATGCGTCGGTAGTACCAATGTGGATGACGTTTTCTAGGTTGATTTTATTCTTTTCTTTAGATTGTCTTGCATTGTTGAAGGAAAATTCATCCTTGAAGTATTCAAATATTGGTGGGATGTCTCGAAGAACGAAGTATTTCGACTGCCACGCCTGAAGAGAGAGACAACCATTAGAAATAGTGATAGTTTTCCTACAGGTTCTAAGTGGAGTGGGGATCTGAGAGAAAGGAAATTGAGAGTGCACAAAAGAAGTACGAAGCATTAATCTGAACACAGGCAGCCCAAGCTCATTCAATATCTGACAATATTTATAAAAATTATTTCAGTGTTAAACTTGAAAAAAAAGAGACCAGTACAATTCAAGGTCCTTCAAGAAGTCTTAATATTAAAATACAAAAAAAGCATCCCATGGGGGATGGTAAAAATTAAAAAAAGACGGCTTTTTTTGTATTTAATGAGAATTATTTAATGACATTGAATTGTACTTTTGATTTATTTCAAGTTTAACACTGAAATGATTTTCATAAATATTGACAGATAATGAGCTTGAGCTGCCTGTTAGTCATTTGCTTGGGAGACTAAGAGGAGACTGCTGGAAACCTTCGTAACCTAATGTTCAAAGGTTCAAAGGTTTTTATTTCCACAAATTACATAAAGGAAAGTTACGTAAAAATAAAGTTACAAATATGATGTAGAGGATGCAAAAGAACAACCCTAGGAGTTACATCAAGCTCTTGCAACCTTTTAGTGGCTAAAAAAGAACAAAATAAAGTTGAAGTATGAACCAGATGTCGGGGAAACTGGTTATATGTCAAATTGATCTAAATAAAGGTGATTAGCTAAAGTATTTGCACGAGTATACCAACAAAATGCAAGTTAATTTTCATCAAATATTAAATGCGTTTTGTAACACGAAAACTTTTCAAGGTCTGATGTTGGTTAATAAACAAACCCGTGTCATCCCTCCTGGTATTCTTTCATGTAAGTATGTTTACAAAAATTATAAACAAACATCAGTTGCAGATAGGGGAGGGGTGCAGTAAGTCCTTGTTTTATCAAATATTTTTCCAGAATAACCTCAGTATTTCGTGTTTACTGGGTAGTGCACCCCCCTCCTGGAAACAATCCTGGATCCACCCCAGAACATACCTTGATTCTGAAATTGCCCGACGTTGGTGGGCGTTTTATCTTTAAGTATCCACATTTAAGAAAGCTACCCGCCATAGTTCTAAGGGTTTAATAGATTAAACACCAGGACATCCTGCAGTCAAAGAAACGATGTTAATAACTAATGTTGTTGCAATTTAGAGTTTTAAAACCTAAGTGCATTGGTCGTTGTTGGTTTGAGCTTTTGACACTCATTAGCGTCTTGTTCAAATACTGAAATTCAGTATCAATAATAATAATTAATAATAATAATAATAATAATAATAATAATAATAATAATAATAATAATAATAATAATAATAATAATAATAATAATAATAATAATAATAATAATAATAATAATAATAATAATAATAATAATAATAATAATAATAATAATAATAATAATAATAATAATAATAATAATAATAATAATAATAATAATAATAATAATAATAATAATAATAATAATAATAATAATAATCACAGAATCTCATCATAAAAAAATGCTCTTCCTGAGAGCTGTGCAAATACCGAGTCTATGCGCACGTCATCCAAAAATTATCACGGCAGCAAAGTTCCAGTTTAACTGAGGAAGGTGTCTCATCCTGGAGTTTATTATCAAATAAGAACATTTTTGGACCAATTAGCGCTCACAATTAACGCTCACTCACTATAATCATCTGTGTGTTGGTTTATACTGTGTGAATATTTACCAGAAGAGAAGAAAACAACAATTGGAGATAAAAACAACAAAGGAAGGACAGAAAAAAGTGGAAATAAAAAAGAAAAGAAAATTATTCCTCTCAACTTGTATTGCTCGGACTATACAGAAAAACGAGGAACATAACATGCAAATGGTGTTTGTAAGACGTGACAGAGACTATTTTGAATCGTAGAGCAGTCGTGACGTTGCATCACCACGCACATGTAAATAAATAACCGAGGAAGTTTACTCAACTGTCGTGTTTGGTAAAACGCCTACTATATATTGAAAACGATTGAGATATCAATTAACACTTAAAGAGAGACTCGTTTTATCAATTTCTAAAGTAAATATTGCGGTGTTTCTTGTAAGTTTTTGGAGGTTCCTGTGCGACTTGTTTTATGTTTTGTGTTGCATTTAAGAATTTTTTCGTTTCTTACTGAAAACATTGGTAAATTTCTGAAAAACGGATAACACTACGTGCTTTACAAAAGTGCTATTGAAGAAGCCCATAACTTATTTTCGTTGATCACGTAGTAAACGTACTTCGAATTTCTAGAAAATTGATACAGGTGCGTGCTTTACTACGAACTATGTGAATTTCGATCGTCTAATATCTTTTGGGAAGACTATAACTTATATATTTTCTTTGATAACTGTTGAAAAAATATCTGAAAAAATTGACACAAGTGTTGAGTTAAGTGGACTGGTTAAAAAAGCTTATAGGTAGCCCAAAACTTAATATTAAAATTTTCTTTAAAATTGACACGAGTGGTGAGCTAGTGTCACCGAATAACCGTAAGCCTTTCGGCTTTAGAAAAATGAACTCAATCGTAAGCCACACAAAAACATGCTTTAATGTAATAATATAACTCTCATCTAATATTAAGGAATAGGACACTATAAATGAATTTCTTACTCCTAGGAATATACACTATAGTAAGCGAATATGTGAACTAACCGAATATTCAAAATAAAAAAGCCATGACAGTTAGGTGTACTGCTTTCAAAAGCTAATAGGAAATCCATAACTTATTAAAAAATTGATACTGAAAAATTGATACTGGCGCATGTCTCACTCAAGCCTTTAGTTATTCACCACATGTAACAACGGTTGACTTTCATGGTATCTACAGCATTCAATGATTAATTGACTCTTAGGGACAGATATTTGAGGGGGAGGGGGTGGGAAACTACCAAAAAAATATCGAGCAAAGCCTTAAACAGAGAAAAAAATATCGTGCACGGCAGATATGCCAATAACAAATAATATCGTGCTGGGATGAAGAAAATATCCTGCACAACCATCACATGGGAAAAAAATTTCCTGCAAAACAAATATCCAAATATCTAATGGTCCGTTCCTTAAGAGTGTTTCTTACAATGTTTACAACTTTCGGGTGAGTGACTCATTACTTTCCATTACTTCTGAATGCTTTTATTTTACGTCAAAAAAAGAGGGTATCAATACGCAATCTTCTTCTCAAGTGGTTACAGTTGTTGACACCGCTTAAAATGGCTGATGTTTCAACGAAGAAGATCAACAAAATAAAAGTTGCAGAACTAAGAGAAAAGCTAGAACTTAATGACCTGAGCACCGAGGGAAACAAGAAAAACTTCAGGCTCGACTTAAAAGAATTTCTAAAGCAATCGCAGGAGGATCTGGATTCAGATTTGTCCGACCTTGAATCAGAATCGAGTGATGAAAGACAATATGGCGGATGCTGAAATGGCGGGAAATTTAAAAGAAGTTCTAAGTGAAGTAAGATTAGCCTCGACTTATAAAATAAATAAAACTATAGATGTTATATTTTTGTACAATATATATGGAAAAACTTAAAAACTAAGTTTATAAATAAGTTAAAGTGTAATAAACTAAGTTGTCAACGTAATAAAGAGTCTCAGGATATGTCCTTTAGTCAGTTCAAAATTTATAATTTATGATTAAAGAGAAATGTCTTTGGGCTTTTCTTAAAGTTGTTTTAGCTGTAAAGGGAGCTCATTCCAGTTTTCAATTTGCACTTGACTCACCGTATTTTCATCTTCTACTGTTTCGTTTGACTTTATATTATGTGTTATTTTAGGCCAAACGAAAAAAGGGGGGGTGGGCAAATACCAAAAAAATATCGAGCAAAGCCTTAACTGAAACAGCTAGAGAGAAAAAAATCGTGCATGACAGATGTGCAAAAAAACATTGTGCAGGGAGAAAACAAATATCCTGCACAACCATCATTCGAGAAAAAAAATATCCTGCAAAACACCCCCTCCCTCAAACATCTAATGGACGTCCATCCCTAATAGAAAAAGATGACTATATGACGTCGCAGGAACTAGAGTCTATATCTATTATATCAGTTTGACTAACAGTTAATATTTGTTGTAAAGACGTCTTGACTGATACATTACCTCTAAGTAAGGAAAATATTAATACGGAAATATTACTAGTGACGATTTTATGAATGTGAAAACATTTCATTGATTAGTCGTGCTCTTAGTCTTATCATGAAAACAATACATTAACGATAAAACAATGTTTATTATTCAAAACCACATTAATAATTCAAGGCTTGAGACAAGCGTTTATAACATTTCATCTGAATTTTTGAATAAAAATTGACACGGTTGTTCATTTTCTATAAATATAAGTTCTGTAATTCCTTTTTTTTGTGACAAAATATTTTTGGATGGACTGGGTTTTTAGAGATCTTGTTTTATCGGGATATTCCTACGTTTAAAAATAATTAAAAATAATAAATGAAAGAAACACCTGTTTGTTCTATTTAAATTACGATATAAGCAATCGTTATTCTTATTAGGTTGGCCGGAAGGGAATAAATTGCGGCTCAGCAAAATACAAAGCATAAATTTCCACAAAAACCGTTTTTTCCTCTGTTGCTCTAAAAAAGCCGCTAAATTTGTTGAATGTACGTTCATCAACCTGGAAATGTATGCCATTAGCATAGTAATAATAATTTAATCATAATTTAATATTTATACGGTTCATTTTCCATATGTATATGCTCATATGCGCCAAATAGAGCAGAAGTTCATGAACCGAGACTATTTACAGAAAATTAAGCAGAATCAGTGCGTTTTTAAGTAGTACGAAGCAACATTTCAAAATATCGACGTTGTAAGGTTTTACTTTACCTTCAAAACCTTTGTGTTTTAGAAGATGCTGGAATCCATATACTTAAAATTACATTGCAAAAAGGTGACTTTTAAATGTTAGTATTTGGCCGTAGCCACTGCACCTTCCTAGCCGGAACTCTTTTACTAGTAGAACACTTCCTTGTTTATCGACTTCCTGGTTTGGCTAGTTGTAACAGGGTATATTAGTTTATATTCATGACATCCATCGATTAACTTCACTCAATGCAACGGAACTTTGTTACAGAGGAACAAGTGCTGCTTAGAAAATTGGTTCAGCTTGATCGTTGAAAAAATTACAGAGTGAAGCTGGATTGGTCTGTGTATACATATTTTGTTGCGACAGGTTCTGACTTTGATCTTAACAGACCAACACATGGGCATTTGTTTTTCCATAACTTTCTATTGTCTTCTGTAACCTATGCATGCTCTCTTATGAAGACGTCAAAATGTGGCGAGAAGAATTATGCACTCGACTGCGTCTCGTGCGTATTTTACTGCGTCTCGTGCCGCGCGATTTATTTTGTTTGTTTGTTTGTTGTTTTTTTTTTGTCACATTTTTAACTCAGCTGTGCAAATGTATATCTACAAGTAGACGTACGGAAAAATTGGATCAGTTTGTTCATTATCGAGTTTAACACTTGACAATACACTTTATATGACTCCATGTTCTTAAATTTTTCACCTAATATCAGTCCTCCTATGACTGATGAGAAGTTTACTGTAATGACGGATAAAAATCAAGATTTTCCGATGCACGTTCTTGACCTCCATGCAGAGCTTATCTTGTTCATCGCGTACTTAAGTTATGAGCAACACCGTGTATCATATGTATGAACGTGATTTGTAGACACTAGCAATGATGGATACGATAGTGTAATTAAGTGAACGCTAGGCATATGCAGCTAAGAAGGGACGGATCCTTAGATTTTAAGGGGGAAGGGTGTTGGGCAACTGGTCGCTCTAACAAAATCATCCGCACCATTAAATATCTATTTATTTTGCGGAAAAACTCGTGTGCTATATTGAGCACTAGGGAATAGAACTTCATAAGTCACCTTCAAAACTAATACAATCGGCTATAAAATAACTATATAATCGAGTGTTAAAATGGTCCCAGATAATCGAGCATGCATATAGCTGAGGTTTTGGGAAGGGCTACATTCACTCTACCCTATTACAATTAAACCTACAGTGTCTTATACAGTTTCATTCTTTAAAAGAGAAGAGATATTTTTTTTCTCTGTTTAATGCTTTGCTCGATATTTTTTTGGTTTTTGCCCATCCCCTCCCCCTCAAATATCTAATGGTCCGTCCCTTAGATACCCACTCCGCCCTCCTCAAAAAGTTAAATGCTTGGGTCCCAAGTTGAAACATGAAGCTAAACAGACCTGATAATGCGATAATATACGATAGGTTCAAAGGTTTTATTTATCTACAGTAAAATATACAAAGGGTTTAGTTACGGCTAAGAATCCCGGTTTTGATGTGCATCTTTTTTTCTACTTTTCTTCATTTCGAATTCAGTATTACCATATATTATTGTTTTAAATATCTTTTTTGTATTTTGTTTTGTTTTTGTTTTTTTTGCATCTCATTCTACATGTACTAACGAGTTATGATAAATTGACATTACGGAATTCAAACGAAGAAAATATTATTTATTTATCTGTGCATTATTTAATGCTGCCCTACTTCTTTTGTTTTAAATTATAAACCTCAGTTGTTGTTTTTTCATTTTGATATCTACATTTTCTGTTTGTTTGTTTGGTCTGGTAAGTTCAATAGCTAAAATGATTTAGTAATAAATTTGTTATCATCTAAGATATCGTTGCGTTTTAGTCGAGTCCGGGAGGCAGGAAAAAATTCACTACAAGGTTAATTTATAAAACTCTTTTGTCATAATATGATGAATTTTTTGTTTGCTTATTTATTTGTTCACGACCATTCATTTATTTACATAATTCTTCATTATTTATTTCATTATTATTTCATACAGAAGAGAACACTACTCCACTTCTGTCATTTTCAAATTAAATCATTATTTCTGCCATAAACATATGGGCTTCTTTGAAAAAAAATAGAAGTACTTTTTACAAATAAAATTGTAGTCAATGTCAGTGAAAATGAAAAAAATATATTCGAAGTCAATTTCAAATCAACTTATATCAAAGAATTAAAAATAGATATTTTCGCGGGAATAAGCACCGTAATTTCATTCGGATCAGAGAAAAAAATCCCACCTCAATGCGAAATAAGATCTCTATTGCTTTAGAGAGTGGAGAGTTTTGACAAATAATTAACAGAGTTATATTCATAAATAATCAAGTACACTATGTAACATGTTCACGTTTTATTTTTCATGTTTCGCGCGAAAAATTCTCGTGTTATTTTATTCAATTTGAACAAAACAAAAAGAAAATCGGTAATCCGTACAATAATCGCTTGAAAAGAATGCCTTTTGTGTAGTTTTGTCGATAAATGACTTTCAAGCTAGGATAACTTCCATGTGAGGGATCTTTAATTTAAGCTAAATTTCCATGTTTACCGAACTCTTAATCGGCCTTTGTTAGTAGCTTGTCATTTTCTTTATCCGATCGTGTTCATGTCGAACATGTAAATTTCAACCAACTTTATTATTAATTAAAGCTAAAATATCCATCTTTTTCATGCATTTCGTAGTCCAATTTTTCAGCAGATCATCAAGCGATCTGTGATGAAAATTTGAATTTGTGTTTTGATAATTGTGGTGTTTAGCGTCGATTTACAAAATTAAATAGTCATACTGCGATTTTGATATATGCAAAATTAAATTTAATTCGTATTTCATTCGACGTGAAATGAGTATATAGCTTCGTTATCCAACAAAATCGCTTGTATAAATCAACACTGCGTACAGCAAGGAAGATTTTTCACTCTTCTCGCGAAATATATTTGGATGACTTTATTAGTTGCCGTTTTTTGCGCGTGCTATATCTTTCTTTTGCGGTCACAAAAAAATCTATGTCCATGACCTTTTCATTATAAAAGAATGACATCAAAAAAACATCTAATTTACTGCGTAAATATTTTATATTTTCTAAAGATTTCACATTGAATGAGCATCCATCCACTATGACACTTGCAAAAAATATGCTGATTGAAAATACTTTTATCCCGAATGTAATCTCAGAGTATAAATATAATCTCAAGGGAATACACAACCTACCCTTACCTTAAAGATAAGCCACATACCAATAATAAACCCACATTTCGCTATGAGGGTTTGTGTGTATATTTTGAATGGTGACTTTGTAATTTTTCTCCTTGGCAAAACAATACACGGTTGATTTCTTCCCCACTGCTTGTTAGGCTCAAAGGACTGTCAACACCTCGAATAAGCTAGTTCCTTCCTGTTGAGTACGTTCCCATCAATGTAATTTAAGGATAGATATTTTTATTTTCGGTGCCTACAACTCGATTGCCCGTTTGAGAGAATTTCTGACTCCCCACTGGCTTGCAAGTCTTGCGGTCAGCAAAATCTTGAAATTTCACGCGATTTCGTTCGTCTGTTAGAATAGAGCAACAAAGTCGACTGGTCAGTTGTTGGGCCTTATAAAATGGTTATTTCTTTCCATGTTAAAAATCCTCGATGCCAAATACATTTGTTTTCTTGCTTGGCAATCGTCGCTCTATTATACCCATCTAGATGTGCTGAAAATAACATGAAAGTCCAGCAGGCCTTGCGACTTATTATTATGCTGGCGTTGCTACTATCTAGGGTAGGGTAGGGTATGCAGATGTATCCGGAAGTGGAGGAAGTCCTAGTTCTTGTACCATTAATTTAAGTTTTTTTTGTTTTTTAATGAAAATTAACTAAAAGTTACATATAAATGAAAGAAACAAATTACGAAGAAATGATTTGAAAATTAAAGAAGCTAGATGAACTGAAGAGATGAAAAAAATATAATGACGTGAGAGCTTTTTTTTTTGGTGAGGTGATGGATGAGCAAGGATTGTTCATCTCAGTTTACCTCAGATAAACGAGGAATTAGTTACTAAGCAAGAAATTCCTTACAGAGCCCTAAATAAAAAGTTGGACAGCATGTACCGCTTGGAGTTCCTGTTTAGGATTAAAAGCGAGAGAAGTAAGGGAATGGGGAGAGAACACAGGTAATCCAAGATTTAAGAGTCTAATGGGAACTGGAAGTGTGTGCACCTTTTCGCCAGTTTCAACTTCTTCATTGCTCAGTCTAACCATTAATTGTAGGTAAATTCAAAAAGAGTCAAAGACAAAACCATGGTATCGTCAGTGATGGTGTCTTATTCACTTGAGGGGGGAGGTACTCCCCTGGCCCTCAGATCTGGGTAGGGGTGTTCTGCTGAGATCCTGTTGGGGTTACCCTGTTTATGATAAATGATTGAATTGCTTAGTTGTGCTAGTATATATATCACAAAATTTAGTCATTTATTGAAGACAGCAATCTTATTCAGCCAATTTCCTCAATGCAAAATAATTCCTCTCACTACCTGGGGTCTAAGTATTACAGGAAATTTGGATTAAACCAGAAATAGAGTAGAATTCAATACCCTGTTCATGACATCAAGGGTCAAAAAATCATACCCTTTTCAGTGAATCATTCCTGCATGGTCCATATAAGGAAGCACTACCCCCCCCCCCCCCCCACCCCCACCCCTCCACACACACACACACAGGCCTGTCCAGTCTTATCAAAACAAACTTGAGATGTTTGATTTAGAACCACTACATGACCGATGCAGTTCTGTGCTTAATGTGTTGTTCAAGAAAATCCTTGAATCTCCAAGTCACAAGCTCCTTGACTTGCTACCACCACTTCACATTCCAAGTAGTCTGAGATCCACAAGAACTCTCAGGCCAAGAGTATTTACTATTGGATCGCTCCTGTAGCACATTTTTCCATCCATGTGCAGGCTATATGATAACTCCAATTTTAACAAGGGTGTCGGACATTACTGCTACTGGTAACATTGTAACCCAGTACTACCTTCCACATGGTCATTCTATTCCATTCCATTCTATTTTATTCTATCATATGGGTGAATTCCTATGGGCTGTACTTGATACAAAAAATATACCCCATACACTCGGTCTTAGCCTGAGCAATGGTTAACAGGAATGGATTAATGGCCAGGAGCAAGATGGTGCATGCATCTGGATAAGTCCAATTTACAAGAGCCAGTAGGGAAGCCTGTGGGTATGAGAACACCCCTCCCCCCCTAAGCCTAACCCTAACCCCTCCCCCCTAACCCTAACATGAACAATGGCCACTGATGCAGTAACAGAACACAACAAAATAACACAGTGATTGAAACAAATCTGTTTTATTTCTAACAGACCTATTTCTATTCTATTTACAAGACCATGTCAGGCTCAGAACTTTTAACTACACTACAATGCCAAGCACATTTTTTGGTTGGCAACAATGTCAAGATCTTTAAGACAATGTTTTTAATTAAAATTAGTCTGTTGATACTAAGTTTGGCAACCAAGGATTCTTCCATCCTTAGAGTGGTTAAACTTAACTGATGAAATAGTTGGCATGTCTATACAATTTATAAGGTAACACATTTTGCACATCCATTTGAATTATCCCCAGATATTGAAATTAGACCGACATACTAGAGATAAAAATTATAATTATAATTAATATACATTATGTCCCCATTGAGTAAAAATAGATTTGCTGCACCATGCAACAGTATTGATAACAATGTCACATAGCCAATGTAGTTAGAGTGTTTCATGGGCTAAGTGCACCGAGTCTGTTTAATAAGTAGGAAATGCAAAAAGTATTCATAAAAGTTTAAATTGCATCGTGTGTTTATTAGTTTGGGGTAAATGAGCTCTACAAAGCTTCTCCCTTATTGAACATTACCGTAACTAAGCTTTAATAAGATATGTGGAACATAAGTATGAATTGGAAAGCAACCACAGAAACAAATCAGCAGTAAAAAAGTAGAAATATGCAATCCAAGCTTTCCTAAACAACATTATAAAAAGAGAATTTTGATCTTTAAGTCAATTCAACTTGAGGATTCAGATTTTTCAATGTACAAATGGTTTGATCTATGATTTCATTTACACACAGTTAAAAGTCTGACCAAGTTACATAAATAATGATGCACTGTGAAATAAGAAGTTCATAAAAATAACTCTGTATTGACAACATAATATTCACTCCAAATGATCACCTTTCAACCTTCAAACTAAATATCCTTGTTATGATTGCTCAATACAAGAGATCAAGTAGATTCAATGCAAGATATTTTGTTGTATTTATTTACATAAATTATTCAACTTTTTATGGGAATTAATCTTTATTTGCCTCAAGTTATTGTCAATTTTGGCTGCCAAACTAGTTCAACCGCACAAACAAAAATACACTGATTTGAACAGCTTGTGAGGAAAGAAACCAAGTCCAAATTATAAAGCAATGATTGAAGGTTCCTGAAGGATGTCATTAAAAACTGTACTACATGATCAAACATTCTATTTAATTCCTTATTCTATTGGTTATGAAAGTAAGAAAAGAAAGAAATTGGAATGAAAATTCCTGCTGTTGGAAACATGAAAGTCACAAAACACAATTTCCTCATCATTGTAATGTTCCAGCATGATCAAGTGGGGCAAATACAATGTAAAAGCAATAGTGCCCACTACCTAAAGATGATCATTGCATAATTAAAAAGATTTATTTTTAAGAAGGCTGAATTTTTCTAACATTAACACTAATCATTGATTAGTCAAATGACTACAGACTATTATGGATAAAAAAATTTAAAGTCCAATCAGCAATCAATAATGATTATAACAAACCTTAAACTTAAAGATCAAATATTTACATATCAACAAAAAAAAAACAATCAACGATAATTAACTAATATTTGGACTTCATTTCTTAGTCTCTTTATGCTCTCCTCTATATTTAAATTGCTTGTTTTTGGAGTTTTTTTTTCAGGCTTGATTTTGTGATGTTTTTGTGTGCATTTGGGCACATTTTACTGTACTCACACATTGACATATTTACACCCCAACAACTAATGAACATTTTACAATATGCATCACACTAGTCTTCAAGTACATGGCACAAGATAGACTAGTAACGAAGCATACTGTATGGTGGCAATGTTGTTAGATTTCCATTTGAAACTGCTCATCCTCCTCTAAAATAAAAGAGAAAAGCAACACAAGTTAATAAATTTCTTACCACCACTTTGGTGGAACTATTAAGATTGATGTAAACTCTGCATAGGTTTATGTTTTTAAAGTACGATTTTTAAAGGAATGTCCTCTTTCATTAGAAAAGCTTTACTTTTAGCCTAACGATGACTCAATTTAAAACATGGAAACAAATGCTAAAAAAATGCATTCATTGGCTTTAGCTGTATTTTAAAAAAAATATTTTCAGAATGAAATAGAATAGAGATTGTCAAAGACAAAGTATGTGGATGAAAACAACTTCAGTGCTAGTGTGATTTAAAACATTTTTGCCAATTTGGTATAATATCTCACCAGTGATAGGTTTGGGGTCTGGAGCTGGTTTTCTATGTTCTTCTACTTTAGTATTCTCTGAACAAGTAACACCTGGGATGACCGGCAAATCAACTGGTGGGGTCTTGGCCAGAGGGGAATTTCGCAACTCCATTAAGAACTTGCGCTCATATATAATTCTCGTCCCTAATCAAGCAAACAAAAAATATCAGAAATGATTACAATATGCCCTTAGAACAAAAACTCAACAAAAATAAATTGTAGCACCAGTGTGGCAATCAATCCCACAATATATTATGAGCTACTGGAAACATATATGATTATTCTGAGACAGGAATGTATATACAATGAATTGAAACACATTGGTGATTTATCTGAACAAATGTGGATTATCAACAGGCCTCAAAATAAGGGCAGGTCAAAGGACAATGTCCCTCCAAATTTGCGACCTCATCAGCCAAATCAGATTTTGCAAGGGCAAGTTGACCTCCATATTTTAGAATGAAAAAACTTATCTTGTCAATGTACTTTTGAAAAAAAAACTTTTTTATAAATTTCGACCTTTCAAAAATGGATAATGACCCACCAAAAATGCATTTGGAAAATCATTTTGACCTATGTATGTCGGGCTGTTCTTTTGAGCCTTGAAAAGGATTTGTTATTGGGGGGAGGTGGTCCTAACCTACCAAATTCTCACTATGATTTCATAACCTCATGAGCTGTTAAATGTTTTAAAACTTTAGCTTTAAAAAGGTGGGGTCAAGGCATCCTATCCCCCTTAGATATGCCTCCTGACATATGATTTCACCAAATTACGAAACAAAAACAACATATTTAATTTATTTTACGATTATGCAAAAGAAAGATTTGGATTATTGATACAAATAC
This sequence comes from Diadumene lineata, assembly GCA_918843875.1. Lineage (NCBI taxonomy): Eukaryota > Metazoa > Cnidaria > Anthozoa > Actiniaria > Diadumenidae > Diadumene > Diadumene lineata. The sequence continues at coordinate 9,801,898 of OU974084.1, forward strand.
ATAGATTGTAGAAGCAGTGTTTTTTATACCTCTTCATGTTGTATTCAATGTAGCGTTTGGTTTTATTTTAAATGAAAAGAGTAGCAGCTGAGGAAAATGCTAGAATTTTTGATCAGATGCAATGAAGAAAACCCTAATTATCATCAATCATCTGGAATAATATTCTTGCAGACACCTTGAGATTACAACTCAGCAAGCAGTCTAAATATGTGCATTCAAATTTGTTTGATCAAAATATTTAGAGCCTGATGATATTCTAGAACACCTTGAGGCATTTATAGATCGAAACATGCTTTGCAATACCATTTAAAACTACAGCTTTTGTTTTAAGACTTTAATATCATTTGAAACTTTTAAAAACACAGTTTAAAGTTAAAAGCAATTTTTCAACTCAGCTTTCAATTTGAAAAGCCAGCTTTATCAAAGCAAACTTTAAATTTATTATAACACAACTACAGCCACTCCTAATAAATGCTACTATAGCTGTGTTCAAGTCCACCTGACTATTGTTCATTTGAAAAAAAAACATGGGTTAAACATTCGTAAAAAAATTACAGTTTTGCTTAAAAAAAACAGAAGCAATCAAAGTATTATTTCTTTAAAAATGTTTAAATTAATTCAGAGTAAATGCATTGCAACATCTCTGCAATTATTCTGCTAATTCTAAAAAGTTAATTTCCTTTTTCAAATAATAATAGCCCATTCTATGGAGCACAATTTGATGATCATTCAATTTCTTAAAAATGTTCAAAAAAAAAAAACACTTCAACAGTTGAAAAATGATCAAAATACAAGTACTACTTCACAAAATATGACTCATTACCATCCAATAATTCATAAATACCATATCAACAAGTAAACAATAAAAAAACTATAAAGCATTTTGATTGGCTGATTACATAATAGGGGGATTAGGCTGAACAAGAGTGCCCCTCGCGGGCCAAAGCACGTGCTTGAGTGTTTACATTTCTACCAAAACATTACGTTGCTGCATTGAAAATACACCACAAAAATAAACCTTGAAAGTCTAAAAATACATGAGTTAGGGGATCTCCCCGATTAAAAAATGAAATGCAAGGGGAATTTTAAGATGACGCATGAAAGCGGGACAAGCAAAAGTGATGACGCACCAAAGTACATAAATTTGTACATTTTTAAAACATACGACGCAATATTGGACGTAGGCCAAAAAGAGCACCATAATGCACAGTTTTATGTTGTAGTTTTTGATTTGGTTGTGTAGAAAACATATTAGAAAAAATATACGAGCTGTTTTGTTATTTTGGAGGAAACTTTTATCTCACATGCGACCTATGACGCAGTGTGCTTCATCAGCTTTTTCATACACTTTTTTCGCTTTTCCTCGAATGTTTTCGAATCAAATGGTATTATTTATAAACTAAAAGACCTATTTTACTTCTACGGATTATCTGGAATCCTTCAAACTACATTAAGGCCGCAAAAATATCAAAACAATCGCAAAAAGCATGCTCAACTCATTCGTGCAACGAGAGTGATTTCTTGTTTGGAAATTGAAAGCTCAAAAACACCTACAAATTACAAATAAAATTTATGCCAAAACACCAAAAGAGCAGCTCAAAAGCTTGTGTAACATTTATTTGTGCAAAACAATGATAAAATATGTTTGCAGAGAGGAAAAATTGGTCAAACGAAAGTCGTTCTTTACCTCCAGGAGTTGTGCTGTAGATCGTTCCACCCGGAGTCGTGCTATAATCTGACGGCATATGTGTTGGATCGTGCACAGGAATACGTCTGGAAGGGATAGCTCTTGAAAGAGGCGATCGACTTGTAGCATCTAGTCCATTCATGTTATCTGATTCGTAGTATTTCAGCAAAAATAAGACTTCTAAACAAGCCGTTGATGTTATTGTCTCCTTTCGCCTCGTGATGTTCCTTCCAGCAGCTTTACCATCACACCACAACAACGCATGCTCACTTCGTCCGAATCTTGCGTCAGACAAACCCACGTGATTTCCGGTTCTAAAATAACCCTGACCTTCTCGATTTGAAATTTTTATTTGTGGCTCAAATTTCACATATCTGTTTGAGCAAAAACTAAAAAATCATCGGTTCAACTCAAACTTTAGTCTATATAGTATGTCGAGTGTAATTTTTAGAGGGTTTTAGTGTGTTCTGGGCACGAAAATGCTATTTTTTCGAGAAGCGTGTCTCGTCTTTCATGCAAGTGACTGCAAGTGAATGATAACACGTCCCCATGGCACGTATGATTGTTTTTATTTTGCCTTACGGGGAGGGGTAAAATATTTTGTTGACATCCTTTTTTCTTTCTTTTTTTTTTTTTTTTTTTTTTTTTTTTTTGACAAATGAGCTAATTTTAACTGAGTCGAATGAAGAGAAGATATTTATGAAATCTTATTATAAAACATGTGTATCATTAATATAATTTCATCATTAAGAATCACTTCTTAGGGAGAGAGGGAGAGAGAGTTTGCAACAAAAGAACAATGGATGTTTCGAATGCTTGTCATGTAATAAAACTTATGACTCAGCGTGTGGTGGAAGGGAATATTTGATACCGAAGGACAGTACTTTTGTCACAAATTGAAACTTTACTGAGGGAGGAGGCAAAAAGGCTGGCCACAACGCTTTTGCCAGCTTCATGTTAACCATTGGGGGTAGGGGGTGAGGAAAATTTTGGTCATGGAATGACCCGAATGAATGAACCCCAAGGGGGAGAGGTGAAGTTGTTTTAGCCATGATCATAAGAACAGCACCTCCATCGTTTCGAAAGTAAAAATCTCGAAAGCAGTCATCAAAGTAAATAAAAAAGACACGAAAATAATAATGCTGAATCTTAAGACAGTTATATTTCCATCACGATACTCACAATAAATACCAAAATAGATTTGACGAAAATCAGGAAATAGGAAATCTTTTTGTCTGAATTTCAAGGAAGTCGCCTGACCCCCTCAACGGAAGGGACTTTCCCTTGTTTGCAAATGACAAGAATTTCGATTGTTTAAAACTCGAAAATATATAAAAATTGTAATTACTTACTAGACTGTCTATCAAAACTTCCTGTTTGTTCGCGAAACATTAGATATTTGAAGTTCGTCAGTCATAACTCCAGTGAGTCGTTTCTGTGCTCAGGCGAGTTAGACACTACAGGAGAAAAACTAGTGCAGCTTCGAATCAGCTGATATGATTATGTCCCAAGGTCGAGTGGAAACATCTGGACACTTTTTCTCATTTTTTCGAAGTGAAAATAGTGAAACTGGTGTGATAAGATAAATAAATGAACACATATTTTTGGGGATTTTACTATTTCTTGGCTGTGCCATGCCATGTCACCCAATTTGTACAGATGATCAGTCCATGATCATGCCATAAGTCACGCAACTGAACTCGGAACAAATGAAATGAAATTACCAAATGAAATGGCAAAATACACTGGCCTAAAAATATTGCCCAATTTGATTAAAAAACACAAAGCATAAAAAAGGCAAAAGGTGGAATCACTCTGAGGGGGGGTACATTTTTCAAAAACTCTCAAAAGAAGGGGTATATTTTCTAAACATCGACGACTTGTGGAGAGAGGGGGGGTACGTTTTGATTTTAACCGGAGAATGTTTTAAGACATATCACCCAAACAGAACACAATTTTTGAAAATCAATTTTTAGAGGGGGTATGTTTTTGAAAAGTATTTTTTTGTGGGGGGGTACACTTCTTCAGCAAAAAAAGAAATTGAAAAAAACACTCTCCCTCCATCCCCCCCCCCCCTCCCCGTGCGACGTAATATACGATCGGTCCCTAAGTTCCTGCAAAAAATTAAGGTGGCGACACTTTGCTATCTTATGTAACATTAGCTTGAAAATATAGCTGGATTACATATGCGCGTTTCAAAAATAACTCTGACTCAACTGATTCCTATCAGAGATCGCCATGTTATACAACCATGTCACCTGTGTAATTAAGAGTGTCTGCTCACGATTCACAGAAAACTGACTTTTTGTAAATCAGTGACTTTGTATCTCGATGGGCCTTGGAGCAGGAAATAAAAGTTTGTATTTCTACTCTTTTTTTTATTTATTTTTTTTTTATTTCCAAGAATCAAAAAGTATCTTTAATTTGGACCCTCGAGCTGCTCTATTTGTTCTATTCTTGCACCGTTGTCAATGCATCATTATGGTGATCTAGCTAATTCAAATATTTGAATTAAGTCTTTATCGGTGCACGCGAATGAAACGAGATCTGCTTGAGCCAAAAAGATCCCCCCCCCCCCCCCAAAAAAAAATACAATCCATCTTTTGATCTTGTTCAAATTTATATTTTATACGGTATATATACAAAAATATTTGGTTCGTGGATATTGCACACGGTTGTTAAGGGGAACGGTTTTTAAGAAGCGCCGATCACGAAAGTTAAAGTATTTTATTATCAACTCACGTGCGATCAAAACATGAAATAGGAAAACAGTTTTTTTTACGAATGACTTTAATATTTTTTATCGGCAACTGCGTTTCATTTTAATTTATTGTTGTCAAGTCCCGCGGCAACATGAAACCAACGGTTCCCATTGAGTGGTACGTATACCTTTCTTGTCCAAAAAAGATCCTCAAAGGTACATGTTAAAATTTCCATTTTTGTTGCGTCTAGCGCGTCATCTAGAGGAGCGAGAAACGGTTGTCAACTCTAATGTTGAGGGAGCCAGAGAAAATGAGATTAGAGAACGTATCCCCGGACCCCATCAGGAGCCCTGCTAGTGCTATTCTTTGGAAACCAGGCTACTTTTAGTCTAAACCTTGTTCTTAATCAGATAAAGACGACTGTGGAACATGTTAATATAAAATTTGAAAAGCTCTTTTTTTATTTTCGACGCCAGTACAAAATTCGTCTATTTCCTCTCTGGTCAATGTGATGTGTGCAAAGCCTAGTATGGGGGATAGGTTCTCTTAGCTCATTTTCTCTTGTGAGAGAGATGATATGATACGCGAGAATATACAAGGAATTGAAATTGCGCGCAGCAGCGCAATCGCGTCCACGATTCTTCAGCAACTTCTGTTGGAATGCCGTTACAAGTTTCTGTAAATAAATGAGCAGTCTAACGGTACCTAAGGTATTTGTTAAATACAATGTATTTTATTTCGATTTTATATGTACATGCAAAAAAATATTCGAATATAGATTTTCAATTTGTTGCTTGTAATAAATAGGGCGTTCTCACATGAATGGCATAATCAAAATCGTTGTCAAAAACGTTTTAGATCAAAAGATAAACGTAAAATAAATAGACCTAATCAGCTTAACAGTCTATAGCGATATTTCAGCTGACGTAAGCCTTTGTTATTCATGTGCCAACCAGACAGTGATTGGATGTTATTTCAATAGAGCTTATTGTAGTTCTGGTTTGCACATTAACATAACAATTTGTTAGTAAACATGAATTATCGCTATATAAAGTACTAAAAGCACACAGGCAGTCCAATATTTATAAAAATCATTTCAGTGTTAAACATGAAATAAAGTACTATTTAGTGGTGAATATTTTTAGAACACAAAATGAGCATAGAATATTTAGTGGCAATCATGTTGCATACTTTTAGTGTTTGCACTCTAAGGTTATTCTATCTCGCACATAAAATTAGCAGATTGGATGAGTTGTTCTTTTGCAACACTCGTCGCTTTTAAAATCGCCATGTTCCATGGAGCACCATAATGAGCACCAGAATGGAGGTGCAACACATTTCTTACAAAATCATCGTCACATTCAAATGGTTTGTTGGACAGGTTCAGTTTTAGTCAGAGGGTAAACGTCGCACTGAACACGTCTTAAATCGAAAGCATAAAGATTGATTATGGTGCGTAACCTCAGTACAAATAGTCTAGTTTAGCCATAAATTCATTTAGTCGAACTACAGTGGTGTTCAAAACTCGTGAGGTGCGACGTTTGATCTTCACGGGCTTAATTTCATTTCCACTTCAGTTTTAGGGTCCTGTCACATAATTGAGTCAAAAGGTAGAACGACTTCAACTAGGCCTATACGACTACACCTGGGCTAATGTCCGGCGGTAGTTAATAAACTGCTATAACTACTTTTGATACAAAGTAAACTAATTATAAAGTTTTGGTCATTTTTCATTAAATAACTCGTTTTAAAGTTTGACTAGTATTTTTGTTATTGTTATTAACAACTCAGATTTTCGATTCACGATTTTCAATTTTCGATTCACGATCAGTAGACTACAAAATGTTTAGACCAATTAAAATGCATTTTATGTACAAAGTGATCAATAATATTAGTATTGAGGAGCAGCTTAGAAGTGTTCATCCCATCCAGTCAAATCATCAGGCGGTATGTCCATATCTTTAGAGTAGATATCAAAGTTAGAGCAGTCTGTGTTATTCTCGATCTGAAAAATCAAAAGAAAAAAAATACGTTTCAGTTACGTTGTCAAAGTTTTCCCGCTCATATTGAATTACTTGTAAATTGTTGTAATTTGATACATTTTTGTTGTAATTGAATTTATTCTTTGAGCTTTCATTAAACTCACAAGTCGAGTAAGGAAAGCCATAGAATCCGGAAAAGAAAGCAAGAGAACAATACTTCAAACCACGTGAGATAAACAACCATGGAGCTCAAGTGCCTTTTCATTCCTACCTTTGGTCTTATTGGTGGCTCCAAAGTTCTCTCTATCAAAGCCTGCCAGTGAAATCCTTGAAACCATCTAAAAATATAGAAAAGTGTGATTATTTTCACTTGTGTTAGGTTAGTATGAGGTTATTGAATCTCCAATTCTGTAATGGTGCCTGGTAAAGATCGGGTCGAGCACTACTGTTGGAACGTACTGTTACGGTTACTGATAAAAGGACAAAAACAAAGAAAGCCATAATAACAGCGAACAATGAGTATTGTTCGACACATGGATTACTTTCTAAATTTGTTTTTTCTCATCAGTCATTGTTCTTTTGACCAATCCAAGGCATCCTTCTACAAGTAGTGGTTTACCATCAAGATATCATCATCATCGTTTTTTGAAGAGAACCACTGGTAGGACTATGCGTTCTGGAAATAAAACCCAGTATGACATGCCATATTTTCTTGCATGGATGACCAGGAAACATGCAGTGGTTTCAAAGCGACACGCACAGGCCTCGCTTTTTTGAAAATAAAAGACCGCTTAAATTCAGTTCGCACCGTTGTTATGCTGGATCAAACAAATGCGCGAGAGTCTGTTTACTAGTATATCCTTGCCAAGGATATTTTTCTCACTTACTTATGCTTTTTGATGTCACTTAGTCCATCCTTCTGATACCCAAGTCTGTCTATTGGATTGTCTTGGCAAAGTTTTTTGATGAGGTTTTGTGGATTTCGTCCAATTTTACGAGGAAACTCTACCATATCAAGTCCCCTTAGAATGATATTATAGGTCTTCATTGGATCGGAACCAGAAAATGGTGGGCTGATGGAAAAAAATCCAAAATTTCACATCATACAATAAATATGTATATTATCCACTGGATCCAGTCGTTAATGAATTGAATTCAAAGCTGACATTTTAGTAACAAGCGCAGGATGTTTGAGGTTAATATTTTTTTATGGTAGGCTTCCAAATGAGTTCATCCAAGAGAGTATGAGATAAGAGAGCTTATTCCTCGTATTGGGCTTTACACTCATAGGGGTTCTTTTCATTTTATTTTCAAACTGAAAGTTATTTCGGAACGGAATGGGATTGGCCAGATTGCAGGAGACACGGTGGCATCGTCAAAACATTTCAAGACAAAAGTGCACGACTTGTAGAGCCCCTGATGTATTTTTTATTGCATGAAGGCTTTCAAATGAGTTCCCTTTAACTCTATATATTCCACGATTATGACAGCGTACTGTGATACAAACCTTCCTGTAAGCAATTCAAAAATAAGTATTCCTAAAGACCAATAGTCAGCAGATAGATCGTGACCCTGTAAAGAATGCAGAAATCAACAGTTTCCATTACTAAGAATAAAATGTTAAAAATATCAAAATCTATCAAATGATAATATCCAAAAAATACCTAAATATGTCAAGTTCACCTCTGGGTGATCCATAAATAATTTATAACGAACATAAATACAGCAAAGAACAGTATCCGGCTTTATCGTCACAATTGCAAATATCAACGTCACTACCCGACATGCACCATTTACGTCAACATTATCTAGCCTTCTTCGCAGGCATTACTGCTACTGGTGACGGGTTTCCTGTTTAGTCGAGAGAAGAGGGGAATAGGAAGGGAGATCCATTCTCCCTCCATTGATACACACAGGAAACCCGAACCCCAGAGGAAGAGAGGAGCGGCCTGTGGAGGATCACAATAAAACATGATCACAAACCTTGTTGAGGATAATTTCTGGAGCAACATATTCAGGTGTCCCACAGAATGTCCATGTTTTACGACCAAAACCAATCTTCTTGGCGAATCCAAAATCAACCTAAAGTGAAAATGATATCATGTGGGATTGTTGCTGATAGGTTAACCTGTCTTTCAAGATACGATACAACGAATACATACGTGCGATACGATATTTCTCTACGAAACAAGAAAATTTCCTTTAAAAGATGCAATACAATTCCAATGTCAGCAGATTTTTGGGAGTTGATAGTATGTAAAAAATAGATAACATATTCCTTTTTCTTCTTTTGTAAAAAAAAAAAATAATAAATCACATATTCCTGTTCTTCTAAGATTAAAAATCTTACCAGTTTCACATATCCTTGACAATCCAAGAGCAGATTCTCAGGCTGCAAACAAGGAAAAAAGTTAGTTTTGTAACAGGTCTATTATAGTATAGTGTACGTTTAGAAGCCGCCTGTCATTTGGACTGTATTTACAATGGTATAGCATGCAGTTGATTTCGATATTCAATGGAGAAACCATTATCAATAGTTATTTCATCATGTTTTGCAACTTTATTTCCATCATCATACATTCCTACATAGTTCTATATACATGCTAAGAAGTTTTAACGCAAGTTCCACTCGCACACCTTATTTTCAAATTTTAAAGAATTTAGACACCGGTGCTGCAAATACAAACATTCACATACTTTTCATGTGAACAATAAATTTATTAAGTTTAGAAATTCTCTGGTTGGTATAGTATTAAATACAAAGTATAGTCAACCAAATGATGCTTTTTATTACCGAGGCTTTTTATTATGGCTCGCGCTATGACTGTTTGTATACGTCTACAACACGCACACATTTGTTTGTTAACGTGTATCAGTCAACTGTTATTCCATTGTACCCTGCAGAGGATGGGCATGTCTGCCGAAAGCTTCGTCATTTAAAGTATATAATTTGGTTGAAGATACTAGCTTTGGTATTTAATAATTGTATTGTTTTTGTCTGTTTAAAACTCAATAATTATAAAGCGCAATGTAAACTATACCTTAAGATCCCTGTAGACGATTCCTTTACTATGAAGATAGTCAAACGCCTCTACGACACAGGCGATGCAGAAACGTGCTGTTACATCATCAAAACTGCCCCTGAAACACGCAATGTTTCAAAGAGGGATCAGATGGATCAGAAAAAAGCACAAGAAGATATAAAGAAACCAAGGAGAAGGAGACGTGGATGAGAATAGGGATTTATGATAGAAGCAGGAAGAAAAAGGAAGTTAATATCAAGAAGGACAAGAACAGCACGTACGAAACATACGAAAAGGAATAACCAAGATGAAACAACATAGAGGCATGAGAAGATCATTATGAAGAGCAGGAGCGGAGGAAAAAGTTCTAACTACTACCAGGGAAAGAAGAAGAAGGAGAAGAAGAAGAGGACGAAGAAGAAGAAGAAGAAGAAGAAGAAGAAGAAGGAGAAGGAGAAGAAGAAGAAGAAGAAGAAGAAGAAGAAGAAGAAGAAGAAGAAGAAGAAGAAGTAGGAGAAGAAGAAGAAGAAGAAATGTAGGATCACAGGAAGGATCGGACGAGAAAAAGGTAAATTGAGTCAAAGAAATGAGAGACAAATAGTGTTTCATACCAGTCTCTCAAGATTGTCCAGAGTTCTCCACCAAGACAAGCTTCTAGCAGCATATACACGTATTTCCTGTCCTTGAACGTGCGATATATCCTGAGAATAACAACCACAATTATAAATAGTTCGCATAACGATATATGCTGATAACAAGCACAATTTTAACCTGTAAATGATAACGATATATCCTAATGATATTTCGTAAACATATTCTCGAGTGATTAGCTTATTATAGCAATATAGGAAGAGTATTTAGTGGTTTTAAAACAACAGAGGTTCTTCACTATATATTGGTAATGAGACTTTACAACTTTACAGCTCTACAATCTAGTAGATTTATGTAAAACTGTACTGAACTCTAATGGAGATTTAGTATTATAATGACGAAAATACATAGAAAAATTACAATAGGACACAAGATTACACTTTGCACATACCACAGATTTTGCACAGCTTTTTAAAAGATAAAATCAAACTGACACAGACTTTATTAACAAACAATGATATTATAAATAACAGATCTAACTGTTCAACAATTAAAATATGAAGCTGCCAATTTACTGATTGTGAAACCAATGTTTTACTAATACTAAGAATAATGTGCAGCTAAACTGACTTCATGCAGCTTTTAGCCGAAAGATTCCCACATACCAAGAATCTGCGCCCCAAGGCAGGCTAAGTGGGAAAAGAGAGTCGTTTTCGTATGAGTGGGAAGCAGTACTACATCGCATCGTAGCCGTAATTTCTAAGAAAACAATCGAATCATCTGCTGCATCGTAGCGCGATGTCATAACCGTACCGTTTCATACACATTCGTAAATCTCATGAGAAAATCTACTCGCCAAATAAATGTTGAATGTCATGTTGATGAATTAGTTATTATTATTACAATTGAATTATCAATGAATCATTTAATCAAACTAATAATCTATGTGACAAAAATTGTTCGCATGCATCATTATCTGATCATTATCTAGAATCTATTTATCTTCCCTGAATAATAAAGGATTTAGGAATGATTTACTGTATCTCATCTGAAAACTTGAATATGTTGACTAAAGCAATCCATTACAAATACATCACCATATGGTGTAACAAAAACATCCGCAGGCCAATACACTTGACCAAGACCTGAACCATGGCTACCAAAGGTCCGTATAAAAACACCATCCTCACTGAACAATTGTAGACGGTGGTTACCGGCATCACAGACAAGAAGCAAGTCAGCACCAAACACAGCAAGTCCACATGGATGACTTAACTGTCCTTTGTTGGTACCTTCCCCACCTATCCAGTACAACAAGTCACCATTCTTGTCAAAAACATAAATACTGTGAATATCATTATAAGATACAAAGTACTTATCGTTAAGATAGGCAAGAGACAAAGGCAGTGCCTTCACAAAAGGAACATGCAATTTAATTTCTTGCAGTTTAGTACTTGTTTCTTTAGAAAACAGCATTATAGATGTTTCTGCATTTTGCTTATTGAAAGACAAACATACAATGCTGTGCTCTGAAGTACAAATTCTGGTGAAAATCATCCCGTTTTGTTTGTAAGTAATTCTTAGTAGTCTACCATCCAAATGATATTCCTTTATACATGCGCTTTCACCTGTATTATCGGTTACTAGTAAGTGATCATTATTAATGAAAGCCAATCCCAACGGATTGCTAAGTTGATCCTCAATTAGTGTTTCTTCGCCACCAAAGTCCCCCACATACTCATCATCAGTACCATAAAACAGAATACTACAATACCGTCCCTTATCATTGTTAAGAATCAAAATATCACCATTATCATTGATGGCTACTGCTTGAGGATGTGATGCCCTGGTGATTGGAAAGAACCGGACTGGTTTAATCTCTGCTTTGGCGTCAGTTACATTCATTGCCAGTGGCGAGTTCTGAACGGCCTTTCCTGCAATACTCACCATCACGTTGTACGGTGAAGGTTTTGTTACTTTAAAAAACACAATACAATTTCCAGATTGCGATTCAGTGATTTCTTTATGTACATCATTACCATCATTATCTTGGATAGTCACATCAATTAAGGCTTTATTGGTATAGCATTCTTCTCCTTTACTGTCCCTGGTTACAATACTAAACCAATTTAGAAACCCACATTTGGTGGGGTAAACATGCTCGATTGAGCTTTGTGACGAGTCTGTCATTTGTATCTTTATTTCACCAATATGAAGATCCTCAAGGGCGGTGATGACCTTTGGGTTGGGTCTATAAAGTATCGCTGATTTAAATTGGACTTGATTCCTCAATAACGTCGATTTGGCTTTCTCGATAGCTATCTTACAAGCATCCAGCAGCTGTTCAAAGTCTTCTCCTTTGAATTGTTCAATGTTCGCGTGTTTTATTTGCTGGCATTGATTGTTTAATTCGAGAATTTCCTGAACATGGTTGCTGATTTTCATCTTTGTTTCGCCATGTTCTGCTTTACGTTTTGTGCGAATAGTTCTCAACCTTCTAAGCTTTGCTTGTTCATGCTTTTGAAGAATCTCAACTTGAAGTAAAGTATTTCTGCGCACCTCATTTTCAGCTAGGTCAATCTCTTTATCAGCTCTCTGCATATTTTCATCAGTGTGTTCTTCTACAATAATGCACTGTTCAAGCATTTCAGCGAGGTTCTCACTTATAATTGTTACTTCTACTTTAGCATCATCTAGCTCCTGTTGTTTCTTTTTCTTATAAAATTCAGAGTTGCTATAAACTTGTATTAGCGCGTTATGGTGAAAGGAAGCAGGAAGGTTGTTCACATCTCCTTCTCGTGGGTTTATAGATTCCCTGCATGAAGGACAATTTAATTGTTTTCTCTCCTTTTGACAACGTTGAGCCCATTGCTGGATACATTTAAAACAGAACACGTGAAAACAATTAGGAAGTTGCTTTGGCTCATCCAGTATTTCATCACAAATACTACAGTATATTAGTTCCTCTATCTTCTTAAAGTCCGAGAAATCATTTCCTTCGGCCATTGTAGCAGAGACATTTTAGTTGTTCATAGTTCAGAATTCATGGTTTCCTTTTACTGCAGTAAGGTACAAAAACATCGATTTGACCCAACATGGTTGTAGTTTCTGTGAGTTTATGTATCTTCTACTTTCGATTTTCCTCCTTTCAATGTAATACTATAGCAAATAAAATTATCTTAGTGAAACAAAGCTCGTAAACCTCACAGCGTGACCTTCTCTATATTTACCTCTGTAAAGTTCCAAGAAGAAACGACTGAATAGCTCAGTGCCATAGAAACCATGACAGCTTGGATGGCAAATATAATTCCCGATATGCAAATTTTGTCAAAACAGACTCGCTGAATCGTAACAACTACCGTGACTATATATATAAACAATTTTTTTTAGTAAAAAAGGCATTTATTTTTTTCACAATATTATTTAAGGTTTTTCCGATCCACTATATATAAGTTAAATTAATTCAATTGGAGATCAAAGAAATGTAGTTGTTGTACAATGCGCCAAGGCATAAACTTATAAAGACACAAAGAAATTCAAAGAAACGTTATAAGGAATAAACTATTCGTGTCAATAAAGAAAGCTTGTGATCATAATAAACGATAGATCACTAATTAATTTATCAAAACAAAAGATGTGCAATAAAACAAAACGTGCAACATTCCTTGTAACGTGTCTTTGAATTTCTTTGTGTCTTAGTTTATGCCTTGGCGCATTGTTAGTTAGTTGATAACTATGTAGCTGATAACTAAATACTATTAAGCGCTAAATAGTTAGGAATTGTTGCACGCTTATATGGCATGCACTCTATCATTCTGTTTTTCACAAAAGGTGTGCAGGTTGTCGGTATCTTCTATTGTTTCAGTGTTTATGAAAGAATCCGAATTAGAAGTAACATGCATGTTTTTCAAAGACTTGTCTCATCTTTTCTTGTAAAAATCGTACTTTTGCATACTGGCCTTTTGCTTGCTAACAAATTAGTTAAAAAACATTTGGATAAATAGTGAGTTTTGGATAGAATCAAGATATCTTGATTGGTTGCATCATACAAAAATCACGTGACTACAAAGTGTCCTATGGTTGTCTGATTCAGCCATTTCTTCTTCGATGGTACATATTGATTTAGGGATTGTAAAGAAAGTGACATTGTGTCACTAACATACACCGGAAGTAATTTGTGGTTGCTTAGGTAACAATTAGCGGCTCAATATGGTAAATAAAGACTTTTGAATGTCAGCTTATGTCAACTGAACAGCTAAAACTCAGCTGGCTCAGAAAACTTTTGTTACTTCAGTTCACCAGCACCTCATTATAATTTTTAAATTTTTCCCCCCTCTCTACGTTTTATCAATTTTTTTTTTCATTGCTGTTAAATTAGACATAATGTAAGAAAAGTTGTATCAGAGTGAAAAAAAGAAGATTATCATAGATTATTATTATTATTATTATTATTATTATTATTATTATTATTATTATTATTATTATTATTATTATTATTATTATTATTATTATCTAGATTTATTTTTCCTTTCATCATTTTACAACAATATAGAACCATGTTCATCCCTTGAGCATAAGGCATCTATATTTACATTTTGTGATTTGATATTATTTATATGATAATGTCCTCCTTAGTATATGGGCTGTACCAAGAAGTACTATCTTTTGCAACTCAATAACTTTGATGTTTCCTGGTATTCTATTAATAAAGGTATCTAATCCCTTCTTTATTAGTCCAAGGGCGCCTATAATCACAGGTACAGTTGTAGCTTTCAGGCCCCACATTCTTTCTATTTCAATTTCCAGGTCTTTATATTTAGATAGTTTTTCCATAGTTTTAATAGAGATGTTTCTTTCTGTGGGTACAGACATGTCTATCAATAAACATGTTTTGTTTACTTTGTCCTTAACTACAATATCTGGGCGGTTTGCTGTGATCTCTCTGTCAGTTTGTATCGGCATATCCCATAGGATTGTTACTTGATCGTTCTCAGTGACTGTCGTTGGTTCGTGTTTGTAGTATCTTTCTGTAACGTCTATGTCATAATATTTACAAAGTTTCCAATGAATATACATCGCTGCTTTGTTATGTCTATGTATATATTCTGTTTTAGCAAGTTCTGGACATCCCGATACAACATGATCGATTGTTTCTTGGTGTTGACTGCAGATTCTGCACATCGGGTTACAGCCATCTTTAAGAATCTTGTTTCTGTAGTAGTTTGTTTTGATACACTGGTCTTGAGCGGCAATGATGAATCCTTCTGTTTCAGATTTCAGGCCAGATGTTTTTAGCCATTTGTTAGTTTGTGTTTGATCCACATCGTTGTCATTAAGGCGTCGCGGGTATTTTCCATGTAGCGGTTTTTCCTCCCAGTTGTTCTTTAGTTGTTCTTGAGCTTGTTGTTTCGCTTTCACTTTTGTTCTTCGAGCATAATTGGTAGATGGTTCGTTTGCTGAAGTTTTCTCTACGACTGGTAGATTAAGCTCTCTTCGAAACTTCTTTGCCTCGCGGTGTACAGAAAACAATTTCTTTGTCTTGTCATGCTCTTTAGCTATTTGAAGTAGATGATCTTCTTTGTCATTGAGGTAAGTACCAAGGCCAATCGTAGTGGTCTTGTAAGAAGTTTCAATTTGAATGAGACCTCTACCGCCTGTTGTTCTTGGCAAGTATAGTCTATCCACATCGGCCTTCGGGTGGTGCATTTTATTCATCGTTAACAACTTTCTTGTTTTTCTGTCTAAGCACTTGAGTTCTTCCATTTTCCAGTTGATAATGTTATAGCTGTATGTTACGACTGGAACAGCCAGTGTGTTTATAGCATCAATCTTGTTGGTAGCGTTCAGTTCTGATTTTAAAACTAAACGTATCCTGCGGTAATATTCTTTACGAATTTTTTCTTTCATCATGGCATGTTGTATACCATTTCCTTCGTTCACACCAAGGTACTTATACGTTTCTTCTTGGTCCAGATCTTGAATAGTGGTTGTTACATCAAGTTCGATGTTTTCGGCACGTGTTAATTTTCCTTTCTTGAATGTTGCTTTTGCACACTTGTCTAGGCCGAACTCCATTCCGATGTCATCACTGTATCCTTTAACTATGGTAAGTAAACCTGTTTGCTCGTCGTTTGTCTTTGTGTAGGTCTTTAGATCATCCATATAGAACAGGTGATTGATGACTTTATTACCTGTTCTATATCCGTATCCACTCTCATTCATTAAATATGATAATGGTGCGAGGGCGATACAGAAAAGCAGAGGCGACAATGAATCGCCTTGGAAGATACCACTGTTGATATTGATGTTACGTGATGTTATTGTTCCTTTTACATGATTAAGTATAAGTGTTGTATTCCACTTTGTCATGTTGGTCGTGATGAATGCTATCATGGTTGGAGATACATGATACATTTGTAAGCATTTCAATATCCAGGTATGAGGAACAGAGTCAAAGGCTTTCTTGTAGTCTATCCACGCTGTGGTGATGTTTTTCTTCTTAGCTTTGACTTCTTCCATTATGGCTTTGTTGATAAGTAGTTGGTCTTTGCACCCATAACTGCCTTTTCTGCATCCCTTTTGCTCAGCTGGTAGTAGGTTATTGTTGATGAAGTGCGCATAAGTCCGAGATGTTAGTATCGATGTTAAGATCTTGTACATCGTCGGTAGGCATGTGATTGGTCGATAATTCTTTGGATTGGCAGTTTCTTCGTTTTTTGGTAAGAGGAAGGTCGTACCAGATGTTAGCCACTTCGGACATACGTCAGGATTTATAATACAATCATTATAAGCATTTGTCAAATCTTTATGTAAGGCTGTTAGATGTTTCAACCAGAAATTTGCAATACCATCTTTCCCTGGTGTTTTCCAGTTACTAGATTGTTTGATGGCTGTCACTGTTTCTTCCAGCGATATTTCTGGCCAGTCTTGCTCAGGTGTTAGTTGATTTGCTTGTTCTATTTGTTTTATCCATTCAGTGTTCTCGTTGTGACTTTTCTTTCTCTCCCATATATTGGACCAAAAAATTTCAACATCTTCTTTTTCAGGTGGTGTTTGAACTTCTATCTTCTTTTTCCCGAGATCTCGGTAAAACTTTTTAGTGTTTTCTTTGTATAGCTTGTTATGGTGGTAGAACTTCCGTTTTTTGTCAAGTCGACGAATCCGCTGTGATTTAGCTTGCAGTTGTTGTTTCAGACATTCTATAGCAATTTGTATATCGTCTTTGTTCTTGATGTTATGCTTTTTGAAGATAGATTTTCTTTTCTTCTCATTTACGTTGTCTGTATTCTTGCTTATTTCACAAAGAATGGATAATTCCCTGCGTATGTTGCGAATATCATTTTCAATTCGCTTTCTCCATTTAGGGATCGTTGGCTTATTTTTAGCAGCTTTCTTTCGTCTTGTCTTTATGCCAAGAGAATCGATAATTGATGAGGCACTAGCATAGCATAACTCATTGACTTCAGTAATAGTTAGATTATTTTCAAGATTCTGTTTGATCTTTTGAAGAGCTTTGTTTGCTAATTCTATTACTGCTTTGGTGTTCTTGTTATTGTTTACTTTAGATAACTCAGGTCGCTCATCAATCGCTGTCTCTTTTACAATCTCCCATTTCCTCATGATGTTGGTTATCATTTCTTCCACCTCTTGGTCTTGCTCATCGATGTTTTCTTCGTCGTCCTTGATTTGCTCTTGTTCAGCTGGCTGATCCTCGGGATTATCCGCTGTTATAACTTCATCTTGTTCATTAGCGTCATTACGGTCTGAATGAGAGTTACGAACTGTTTCATTTTGATCTTTCGTTATATTGTTTTTAATAGCTTGCAATTCAATGTCCGTCAGTCGCTTGTTTTTGATAATGTCACGTCTTGTATTTGCAAGTTTATTAGCATCCATATTAGGTCTTGATAGAGGATTATTTTCGCGCCAGATGTCATAAGCGGCTTTTGTTATTGATGTTGTTGGATGGTTTAGAGCTGTATAGTAAGCTTCAATCACTTTTTTATACTCTTCCCTTGTCCATTTATTACGAGTTTGAATTAGTCTTTGTTGTTGTGCTTGATCAGGGCCTCTTTGAGGAATGTCCTCGGCGTGGTTGTCCTTGTTAGCATTTTGGGCAGAGTTTGTTCCAGAAGATGACTTTTCGAACACAGCCTGGTCCCTCGCTGTTGAACGCGCTCCTTTTTTATCCGGTTGACGAGCGATACGGGTCATTTTTTCTTTATACATTCAGTTATTATTATTATTATTATTATTTGTACATATATATATATATATTTGTTATATATTTTTTTTTATTTTTGATTTATTTATTTTTTCTTTCTCTTAGTACTATTATATATCCATTGTTTTTTTTTTAAGAATTAATTATCATTTCTGCATTTATATTTATAGATATAGAGTATATTATATAACGAACATTTCTTATCTAAATGAACATTAGTCCTACAATCATGTAATTTGTATATAAGATTTTTAGCCATTTCAAATGTAAAATATTATTATTGTTGTTGTTATTAAAGTTATTATTATTATTATTTTCAAAAAAAAAAAAAAAATTATTATTATTATTATTATTAAATAGTGTTGCACACATTTAGTGTATCGTTACAAAAATTCTTAAAAAAAAAAAAAAAAAAAAATTATTATTATTATTATTATTATTATTATTATTATTATTATTATTAAGTAAAAGCGTATAAATACCAATAGCATTTTGTATGTAAGGAAATACGACAAGGGTTCGAATTCCGGATTTCAAGCTTCTGGATTCTCGTTGTAGAGTGAAAGACTCATAGACAAGTGTTAACACTGTGTCAATTTACATGCTTTTATCATAAAAATACATAATTTTGCCACCCATTTGCTGGAAGATTGGGGGGGGGGGGGGGGAGGCAGCATTTCAGTTTCCCCCAGGTCTTCTTATCACCAACCCCCTCCCCCTTTACCCTCCTGTACTACTAGACTATCAAGCTATGTTCACATCGTCAGCTTCGGACATTATTTTAGCCAGGCCTCAGTAGTTTCGGTGTACATCACTCTCCACTTACCATTCAACAACAATCACAAATACAAATAACGGTGGAAACTGTATCCGCAGGCAACCCTTTTTCAGCCCTCTTTGCCTTTTTTACTTGTTCAGGATTTCTTTGCTGCTCTCTCGACTGAGAGACCTGGCGCCCAAGGAAAAAAGAGAAGGGCTTCCTAGAAGATGCCGTAATCCCATAATCCCCAACGGTCAATTGCAAAACAGGAAGCCCATCCAAAAACTAGAAAGGAAAACGCTAAAAAGAGACGCCTGCGGAGGAGGCTAGGAAAACAATTTGCCTAGAACCCAGAAAGTAAAAACACAAACAGTTTTCTTACTTGCATATAAATGGTGAGTTTGACTCCATCAAGATTTTCTTTTCAGAGTAGACATGTTCTTGCTGCTTTGTCTCAACGATGTGTTTCTTCTTCAGACATTTCAAAGCATACGTGCTCTTGTCTTTCACATTCTGGATCTGGTACAAAAATTATTTTGAAGTCTTACAATGAAGCAGTTAAATATAATTTTTCCAAGTAATCTCAATAAATATTACAGGATTCTTTTTATTAAACAAGAGATAGTTACCAGTTCTACTCGTCCAAATCCACCGGTTCCTAAAGTTGATATAATCTCAAGATCTTCCAAGGCCAAGTCTTCAAACTTTTTAGCCATCTTTCTTTCTTCAGCATTCTCTGTATGATATCTGAAAATTTACAGGTAAACTATTTTCCGGATTCATTTGTAATCAGTTACGGGGTAATATCTGGAAATCTACTGGAAAAGTATATAGAAATTACTCCAATTGGTTAAGTTCATTATCTTCTCATGAGTTCAAAATATGTGAGATTCGACTTATGAAGAATACATTTGTTGCGATACAGTAAAAACAACAACAAAAAACACGTGTGTTTATTGCAATATCCAAATAACTACACACGGAAAAATGACATTGTTTCCAGAAATTGTCCGAAAAAAGAGCCTTTTTCACGTTTAGTTGTTTGGATATTGCAAAATCAGGTAAATAAACACACTGTTTTTTGTTTAATTTTTTTTCCAGTGCCACGCTGTGCCTAACTAGAACATTAACCCCCGAATATTAGGTCGCTTTGTAAAGTCCCAATGAATGACCTGTTGCATGATACATTTTCTATAATAAAGCTATACGCCTAATAATGCCTCCTATTTTATGCTGCCGCTTTAGGCTGTCCTTTCAGTGGATGCATTAACGGGTCTCCATTTTATTTTGATACCTTTTTGCTCCACGTTCTTCATCACCATAGTCTCTTTGTTTCAGTTCGTTAAGATTACCAATCAATGTTTTAAACGCCCTGAATAACAATTACAATAATAGACTAGAGTACACGCACTAAAAGTGTGCAACATAAATACCACTAAATAGTGCTATTTTATGCTAATTCTATTGTTTTCTTTTGTTTAATTAATGAATTTACCACTAAATAGTGACAACTGTTGCACACTTTTAGTGAGTGCACTCTATCCTGAGGTGCAATTCACAATACAAGTTAAAAAAGACAGAACGGGACAGGACGGGACGGGAAGGGACGGGACAGGACAGGAGAGGACTGGACGGGACGGGACACGGATAAAGTACTTACGTGCGATCAATCACCAAGCATTCTACTCCAGATCCTTCAGCGATTACGTTAGCTGTACGTCTGTCCTCACTGGAACGAATCAAAATCAGAAATAGATAAGTTAATACTGCACCAATTACGCGAATTACAGTCGTTTTCACATGAGTGGTATGATAAGCCCGATGATTCGGACAGTTTCTTAAGGATTGTTTGTTTACAATGCGGGTACCCTAGGATATTTTCGAAAACCACATATATGCTTTTTTAATGTTTTTTTTCCAATCTTCACATGAAACAGGGTGGATTTTAAAAGCACCTCTTTAAAAACGTTTTCGTGAAAATGCAAACATGTTTCTGCGTTTCTGATAATATCCGTATACGTATAGAGCAAGTGAAGTGGCCTCGCCTTTTAGATCTTTCATAGAGTTCTTGGTCTGTTCTAACACCAGAAGCTTGTAGGTGCTCATAACAGTCTGTCGCTGGCCTGAATTACAGCAAAATTATCAGTGCGCATGCCTGCACTAATTTCTGGGTAGATTCTATTCTTTCTCGATCCCAGAGCACTTCGGCCGAGGGTATGAAAATGAGTTGTTTTCTGGAGCGAATTACTTTGGAGCGACTACTGGCTTTATATGATATGAATTTTGATTATCGATCTGTTTGTGTGCAGGTCTGTAAAAGAAGGATTTTATGACGCTACCCGTCACACAATCTCCCCAAAATGAGGCTAGTCTGTGTGTGTATGTGATAATTTCACATTAAAGAGCAAATGATATTTCAATTTTCTATACAGAATTATAGGTGTGTTGAGCCATGATGCGTTACCTAAGAAGGGCTTTTTCGCCAAAGTAATCGCCCTTCTTGAGTACTCGGATCTCTTTGGGTTTATCGTGCCCTTCAATACGCTGCGTTACACGAGCCTGAAACAGAAAACACATAAAATATCAAATAAAGAATACTTTTGAGATAACTTAAACCCGTTAAATATTATTGTAATCTCGTATCATTATGGCTAACATTTCAATGACAAGTATAAAACTATACAGAGAGATAGAATCACCTTGTAGTGTGTTGCAATAGGGTGTCAGCCAGGTTATTGTATGGGAAAGTAAAATAAATTTTTGTAAATAAAAATATCAAAAAAAGAGGATACTTTTGACACACACCTATTTTAAAAAACGCTGTATTGAAAGGCGATATCACAACCTATTAAAAGGAGTCAATAACTTTGAAAGATAACAAGCAACAAAAGCAAATCATCGATCAATGATGCTGACTTCATAAAAAGTCCATCGGTGAAAGATGGTCATGACTTGTACATGAACTACATCAATATGTTATAAAAAGAATTAGAAACGTTTCCCATAGTTCCTTTTGGTCGTCCTTTCGCCTATTATCCCCGACATCGTCTTTTTAAATTGGTGTAAATAGGCGACCACTTGCCACGAGACAGCACTTACCGTTCCTCTACTGATAATATAGAAGGTATCGCCTCTTTCTCCCTCCCTAATAACATAGTCGCCAGCATGATAAAAATCCTACATAAAAAAAAAAAAATTCATTTCAGACGATTCCTGAGAATCGAGAAATTCGTTGTATCGCGATCCGACGTTTCAAAATCTGGTGTAGAATTCAGCGTTAATCATTTGCTTAAACAAGTTCTGTCATTGGTTAATTTGAAAATAACTTCCGCCCCTGCAATTGATTGACAGTACGCTAGAAAACACGAAATCAGAACAAAGTTATTAAATGGCGTGCAGCGACATAACAAATTTGGCTGTATAGTTGGTTGAACACAATGCAATAGTACAAACAACACTTCAGTACAAACAACACCATGTACAGCATAAAGAACAAAAGATGTTTGTAGTGAAACTAGACCATAATGCACCATGTTTGCTATAAAAAAGATGCATTGTGGTCTAGCTTCAGTACAAACAATGTCACCATATACAGCATATAATGAACAAAAGATGTTTGTACTGAAGCTAGAACATAATGCACCATGTATGCTATTTCAGAAACGGTCTATGACAGGGATGCATCCAGAGGGGATGCAAGGGCTCTGCATACCCCCTTGAGCTCAGACAACCAAAAACAGATTTTCACTAATATTCTAAAAAAATTGTTTTCATATATGAAGTCAGTGTTGCACCCCTCCCCCCAAGGAAAAATCCTGGACCCCGCGTCCCTGAATGAATATAGGTGTAAATGCTAATTGAAACATGGAAATACTTACGACTTCAAGTACATCTGCTAGTTTTGACAAATGCTGGTTTGGCAAGTTTCGCAGTAGTGGCACACTGGAACGGCAAAATGAAACGAAGTCAGGCAATGGTAGAAATTATAGATGATGATGATGATGATGATGATGATGATGATGTTGTTGATGATGATGATGATGATGATGATGATGTTGTTGATGATGATGATGATGTTGATGATGATGTTGATGATGATGCTGATGCTGATGATGATCCTGATGATGAATATGTTAACGTAATAATTCCCACCTTTTCAGGAAAGCCATATGTTCAGCCTGTCTTATCATTCCTGTCCTCATCATAATCATCTGGAACATCTTTCTGTCGATCTTCCATAGTGTAGTTGGCTCTAAAGCTGCAATACAAAGTTACGTACATACTTACGTTCTTTAAAAATGCTTCATGAGAGTTTTGATGTGTGCGCTATGTAAAGGGACTATTATTATCATTTCGAGAAATGCGAGAAGAAAAAGCAGAGGATTTGCGATAGTGAAACGGCGAAACGCCACTGTATATGGAAAATGCACTGTATTCAATTGAAAAGTATGAGTTCAACAAAGAGTAGTTTTAGCTTGAGTAAGAATCGATACGATTACGATACCGCTACGATTCGGCAGAGAAGATTCGAATGTTTTTTTTTTAATTACCGTGACGATACGATAAAAATCAACACTGTGAACACGGTGTTATTCCAATTAGCAAGTGATTTAGAGGTGCGTGTGAGAGTCCGCTGACGAAGAACCACTGCATGTGGAAATTCTGCAGTAAAATTTTATTCACAGATGCATATTTACGTATATATTTTTTTGTTCTAAGGTAGCATTTCTTAGTCATAACCTCTCAAAATAAAATCGACTGTCTATAGAATCATTCAAGAGTCAATATCGTATAACTGAGGAACAGCACCGAATCGTATTGTAACACTTTATCGTAATTTCTAAGAAAATAATAATGAATCGCCTTATATATGTCGTATTATAGCAGTATCGTAACCCTGTCGTTTCCGACTTATGGGGAAATCGCCTCCCTATTAGAGCGTTTTCATGTTACGAGCTATCTTATGCTAATGAGTTTAACAAAATGCGAATGAGCTAGCCAAAGGAGCTCTGCTAATGAGAATTGCACGTGGGAATGTACGCTTTGATGCACAAAGACAAAGGCAAGTTCGATCAGATAATTATATCTTAAACGTTTTACTTTTCGTTGGAAGAGGACAAAGTGTTTGTTTTAACTACCTCATGCGTCTTTTTACGTTATTTGAGCTTGTAATGCACCGTAGTGTAAATCCCTACGTGCAATGCTCATTAACAGAGCTCCTTTGGCTCATTAGCATTTTATAGAACTCATTAGCATAAGATAGCTCGTTATGTGAAATCGCCTCTCTGTTGACTACCTTTAACAGTAGCCGTTCTTCTACAGTTGTACAATATAGCGAGTTCACCAAATACCATTCGACTATTCATCTCTCCCAGCAACTCGTCATCTTTGGTAACTGAAAGGCGGCCCTCTGGAAAGAGAACGATGACATTCAAACGTTTTACTGCTTTGGAACGTTGTTGTAGACTATATCATTATATGAGTCCCAATAAAACTCAAGTCTATTAATAAAAAAAACCGGTTTGATAGCCCTGAAGTGTAATGACGTTTTACCCCCGTCTCTATACCATAATAGTTTTCAAAATCCTTTCGTATTCAAATGTTATATTCACTCGAAAATACAGGAACAATAGTTATAATCAGTGAACGAAAGCAATGTGAAAAGGATTCTGGTCTAGAGACGGGGATAGAACGTCATCGCTTTTCAGGCTTATTATAAGGCGTTTTTCACATGTGTTGAATACACTGAAGAAAAATAGGCGGTCGTCTTTGATGCAAATAAAATCCACGCATGTGACATCCTACTTATTAACTAGTCCTAAGAGACATGACAAGGATAAAAGGAATCGGGTACAATCAAGCAGTTTAGGCGTGAGCATAATGATTTTAAAGCGCATCTTGAAACATTAGGTGCAATGCGCTATATAAGCACTACATTACATTAAGATCGGTGCACACTAGGCGACAAGTCGCAGCGACTTGTCCCCGCGACAGGTCGCAGCGACAATTTTCTTCAGTGTGTACTAAGTATTTTTGGCGGAAATTGTTGTCGCCGCGACTGAATTTTGTCGCTGCGACTTGCCGCATGAAATCCAACCGGTTGGATTGTTGAACCAGTGCACACTGAGGCGACATGTCGCGGGGATAAGTCGCTGCGACTTGTCGCCTAGTGTGTTCCGACCTTTACATCTATCAGAAACACATAAGGTTGAGCCATGGAGGCATTCATCTACAAAACTGATAAACGAAGGGAAAATTACCCCTAATATGAATAGGAAAATTACAAAGAAAACTTTTTTATTGTCCATAAAATACACCGATGACACTTCGAAAATTCATTGATATCGTATGATAAGATTTCTATTCAAACTGTAGAGCGTCTCCCTATGATTTGATATATTTGGGTCAACAAGGCAGGGAAGCAGTGCAATTCCCAGTTATTTCAAGCGCACAAAAGCATTATGGATTACGCATTGCACGGCAAACTGAATTTCTTAGTGGACGATTCCGGATTCCAAAAGTTCATTGTTCATGTCCTATTCTCCTACATGAGACGAAATTGTGCATTATATAAAAACGCTGAACCATTGTACCGACATGCTCAACTGTTAACAGAGCCAGCTGCAGTGATATGCATAGCAGCCATACAGCTTTCTGTGGGGGTAGGGGTAAGTTACCTGCTATAACATATAGAGCATTTCCAGCCTCCCCCTCTTGGATGATAATGTCTCCTTTCTGGCATGTTTGTTGCGACATACATTCTACGATCTCTCTGACTTGGGTTTGTTCCAGGTTCTTTAAGAAATCATTCTCAAAAATAGCGTCTTTGATCAGCTGTTTAGACCTGTTGGTTAGAACAAAAAGAAACAAGGCGATTTGAGTTATGCAATCAATTTACTACACTGAACTACTAGAATTTTTTGCAATTTCTCTTCCATCTTTAAAATCTTTCTCCCAATTGCACTGTATACCTTGCAAAAGAAAGTGATCAAAGTGTCATTTAACCAAAATTACCAGCATTCTCTGTGGAATTTTCTTTTATATTTAAATTTCAATCCTTTTGGAGTTAAAAGAACATATTGTTCTAATTGCGCTACAACTGAAGAAAGTGAGCAAAGCATTCTGGTAGTTGTAGTTAATAACGTCATCATGATCGAACAGACTCGTACTCAGTCATTACCTGAGAGCCACGGCTAACGCGTTTTTTCGTCCTTCCCATGATTCCTTGTGCGTTATTCCCATCACTTTTTGCACGAAAGATAAGAAGCGACTGGGTACGACTCTGATGATCGAATCTTATTGGTCGGTTATCGTAACCATAGTGAATAGACACGTGATCACAAGCGATTTTCCTAGTTAAAATTGTTTTACTACAACTACCAGCATGTTGCGTTCGGTGGAATTATTTTTTCATCTTTTTCAGTCGTGTAAGGCGGCAGTTATCTATATTTTTACGTAAAATTAAACTTGATTATTTCGATTTTTGCTCCACGTGAAAAGACCGATTTCATTATTAATCATATCCATTTCGTAATCACTACAAAATCCTACAATCTGATTGTTTCATATGAGAGCGATTGATGACCAAATTGCACTCCACTCGGTTCAAATACCATTATTTATTTCCATGATTTGAGGACTGATGTCCAAATAATTTCACGAAATGTGTTTAGCATAATTGTGAGTAGAGGACACATTTCGCGTTTAGTGAGAATTAGGATTTTCCATTGGTTTTGTGACATCTGTCCTAATTAAGCTTCATATATCTACTTTTCCAAAAAAAAAACTTATTTGCATTTTCTGATAGAAATACTAACTTTCCTAAGTGGAATCAATCAAGAACATATCAAATACTAATATACACACTTGAAAACAAGAACAAGCTCTAGCATAGTTTTTCTACACAGGTGTATTATAGCCATTCAGATGAATTGTGTCCGTCTGAGTATAAAATTGAAGTTTGAATAGCATGGAAGAATTGAATTGGGCGTCTTTTTAACTATAAAGAAGAAAAGAGTTCTGTCTATCTAATATTACAAATGAGAATTAACTTTCAAATCCGAATGAACGAACTAATGGGCCGTTTATATGGAGAGAGCCAGCCCGGTTTTTTTGTTTTTACGCTCTGATAGCTTCAACACAAGAAACCAGCCCGCTAAACCGGGCTGACTCGCTAAACAGGCCCTAAGAGTCTCGAGTCTCATGGAACTGTATCAAATTCCGCGACCAATTTTTAAGCATTAATTCACGATATGCTGCAAACTCTTTTGTTTTCAACAGTAATTATCGTTAGCGAAGATAGCGGAAATATGCGCGTACTAGCTGATTGTCTAACTGATATCTATTCAGTTTTTTGATGCTAGAAGGACTGAACAACAAAAGAAAATGAGATTTAAAGTTAACATTGTAATGCCTATTTGCGCATCAGGATCTTTTCCTATACAACGAAACTGAAATTCATTCTTTCAAACATACTATTCTATTCCTCTTGCTAGTCATTTATATAACCATTTTTTCGGCTTTATTTTGAAAGCTCATTCGTGCACACATATTTTTCATCGAAACTCAAACAATAAACTAATTTTTCTAATTATTTTCCTTGAACGTCCTCTACTTTCAGCTTATAAATGAGAAATGTTTTCGATCTCGCAAGTGAGATTATGAATAAACCAAATTGGTACATATTAGCAATAATCAATGAAAAGCAGTTCAGCTAGTTATTTCAATCAGCGATTTATGAGTTTAAATCATTGATTTAATGTCAAGCATTTAATTTTTGTGACAGAAAACGAAAAAAGTCGAAATGTTTTTTCATGACTGATTTCGCTAAAATCTAATTATCAAAATATTTTTTTTTTTAATCGGTGTAATATCATTTATAAAACAAACATTTTAACTTAATATTTCAGAACCGATGTGTTTATTTATGAAAAATCAGTTTTATGTAACGGAATTACAATTAACTCCAACTTACTATATTGAACTCAATCAACTTTCAATTAGAGTCGCATCATACTGTGGAAAACGACGAATTTTTCGAAATATTAGGTATCCTTTTTACAAAATCTTTCGGATTTTACTCTACGATTCATTTTAACATTCACTGTAAAACATTTTGATATTTATAGCGATTAACACTGAAAAAGTTACGCGCTGATTGCGAGTGTTCAGTTTTGCGGTGGTTGGGTTAAAATAACTACATAATATCAGCAAAGAGGTCATAATTTCACGGTTTAAACCATTCACTAATCCATCAAAACAAACACATACTGTAATAACACATACCTAAAGTCTTTGGGACAGCGAGCTAATTCTTTTTTCGATTCCTCTTGCGTTTTGGAGCTACTTTCGCCGCTTACTGCTTGTCGTTTTTCTTTTTTACTTGGTCGTCCTTTCTTTTTCATGGCACTTGAACTGCATGGCGAAACAGCCATTCCAGGATCTTCATTTATAGTCGACATGACACTCAACTTGTTGGTAGTTTGTTGAACTACACATTTCAGTTCGTGAATTTCTTTCTTGAGCTTGGCAATCTCGACATCTTTATCGTCGAGCGTTTTCATCCTGTGTTTTAATTCTGCGTCCTTTCTTTGCAATAATTCGTCTTTTTCGTTCAGTTCTTTCCTAAGTAGTGGCTGTTGGAGTTTAGAGTTGTTCAAGTTGTCGTTTGGAGTTGTTTTCTCGACCCCTCCGTTCATTGTGGTGTTTTTCGATACACTACCATTGCCCATCGTGAACTGATTAGTAAAGAACGTGCGCGGCAACAAATAGGTCGAAAAACAAGTTCTTCACGTCATTCTTTTGCTATTTTTCTGGCCGCTTTTTAAGGTTTCTTCCTACACCTCTAGACCAATAGATTTCCAACTTTGTCATCAATATATGCAAATTTTATGAATTTGAATTAGTATTTGACGTTTTGAAGTACAAGTTGTTATTCCAACAAAATAGTTATTGTTTTTTTTCAACAAGTTATTTGTTCGATGTTCATTTCGGTTCAACATATGTTACCCGCTCTTTCACTGCCCATAATCTCGATTCAGTGAATGTCATCAAAATATATATATTTTCTTATGAGAGAGAGAGATAGAGAGAGACAGAGAGATAGGGATAGATAGTTGAGTATCTGAGGACAGTTTAGAAAGGGGTATGTGAGTAGAAATTGTGAAAACTTACGAAACATACAAGAATAAATACGGAGAATCAAAAGAAACGATGTTCTCAAAGAGAAGGAGAACGCGCGAGAAGAAGACAAAGAATTATACTTCACCGCATTTTTTAATAAAACTTTAAACCAAATATCTTCCTAACTATCTTGTCTAACTGAACATAACAGTATTAACTGTAAATTAGTTTTGTGTATATTTTACATTTCAAATGCAAAAAATTATTCTATAAAATTAACATCGTATAATTATAATCTATTAGTTTAATTCATAAAGTGCCATCGAACTCTCCAGCCTTTTCGAAATTGATGCATATAACAAACTTTATTATAACATCGACATTTTGTATAAAGTATATCAAATTTAATCCTTCTAATTTACCATTTTTTCATTATTATTTACCGTAACACAAATATAATAAATCTCGTCATCCAAATTTAGAATACAACTCTTTCGAATTCCTCATTAACAGCGTTAGCCTCGACATCATGCGATATAATCTTTTGCATTTACAGTATGGCAAGGCACGTTTTACATTGCTCAAACTAAGGCTTGGTAGCACGTGATAAACTCTTAGTTCGTATTCAGTACAGCCGATGGACAGTCAAACTCTTAACTACTAAAGCAGTCTTCATAGCATGTGATATAAGATTTGGTATTTAATGCAGCCATTCGTAAGTCAAGCCCGGGGGGACTTCGGGGGTAAACGATCTGGGATGCCTGTCGTATATTTGAGGATTTAAAATATGAGATTTGCCAATTCCTCACTTTTTGGCCTATCTTGTGGGGGTTGAATAGCACTGAAACTTATGACTTTGGTATCTTTTAGAGATGAAAACTTTGTGAAGTCACGCCCTTTTGAAAAACGTCCGGTATCTTTTAGGGGTATTTTTGAAAATTTCCGACGACCACCCCCAATTGTTTATCCCCGGAGTCCCCCCAGGAAAGTCAAGTTCTTAACAGCATTATATTATATATCGTTTTGGCAAACATTCGACTGAATCAATAAAAAAAAAACACCACAGCTTCTATCTCGCCACTCTTTTGTTACTTTACTTGCAAGCGAGACTAGCACCGCACAATAAAGAATTCGAAAGTGGTCATATCACGGGTGCTAGTGCATTAAAACTGCACCCTCCAGCAATGACATTGGGTCTTATTAAATAATTAAAATCCATGTGCATCGGAATGTAAACTAAGTTTATGGAAACAAAATAGGTTTTGTGATTATTTTTGATAAAAACCTCTATGTTAAAGTTTGAGTTTACTTCACGCCTGGTCGTAGCGTCCTTTGATGATTGTTGTCAATAACGGTCCAACCTAAAATATCAACAGTCATATCAGAGGGATTTTCTAACAAAGAAAACGACACAACATTATTAATAACAATATTAATAATTTATTTCTTGTTAAGCGCATCCCAATATTTCTCGATGCGCTTTACAATTTATCAAATCTTAATTTACAAAATTATAATAAATGATCTATCATCACCACCACTGTCATCATCATCACTATCATCATCACCACTATCATCATCATCCCTACAATCATCATCACTATCATCATCATCACTATCATCATCACTATCATCATCATCACTATCATCATCACCACTATCATCATCATCCCTATCATCATCACCACTATCTTCATCATCACTGTCATCACCACCACTATCATCATCATCCCTACAATCATCATCACTATCATCATCATCACTATCATCATCACTATCATCATCATCACTATCATCATCACCACTATCATCATCACTATCATCATCACTGTCAAGGATCATAATCATCTCCATAATCATCTGACATCACTACGTAGCCCAGTTTCCTTCGATTTGTTGGTAAAATTCCAAGGAAGCTCAAAAGAGTTAGGGCGCTAGCATCAAAAACATGTTTCACTAACTGATTGTTATTACATTCACCTCAGTGTGACTCCCCAGGGCATCACCAAGCATTTTCTCGATGTTCCTCATAATAGCCATCTTTTGCTGTGCTGATAGCGGGTATGTAATGGTTGCTGGTGTCTGTCCTGACTGAATGACAAAAAAAGAAAGTTAACAATGCATAGTAACTGCTCGTATGGTGCAAATGGACCACTTACATTAACAGGGCCGTAACCAAGGGGGGTGCACCATCCTCATTATAATCATGATCATCCCTGTCATCATTTGATCCTAACTGGCTAATTAGTTTTTACGGGCAACTACCGGTAACTAGTTTTTATCTATATGTTTTCCCTTTCTCTGCTGTATTTCTCCTCTTCACCACACAAATTCTTTCATAAAATAACCACACACTTCATTGTAAAATAACTATACACATTCTAGCTATTGTATAATTGAGATAAATTAAATCAAAAATTAAAAAAAAATCATCTGATCCCTACTATCATTTGACAACACCATCACCAACATGCTTATCATCACCATAACCATCACCACCATTATCTTCATCACCAACATCATTATCACCACCACCATCACCACTATCATGATCATCATAAACATGAGTGTAATCAACACCATCAACTTCATAATAATAATTAATAATAATAATTATTTTCATACCTTATACCAAAAGTTAACAGATGTAGTGATATCACTATCCACAGTTGACTCGATATAATGCCACCTATAAAAAATGACAATAATACATTGTACATAATTCTAATTATCCATAATGACCCTAAACATAGATGACACATCTTAAAGCTGTGCGT
Source organism: Diadumene lineata (assembly GCA_918843875.1). Taxonomy (NCBI): domain Eukaryota; kingdom Metazoa; phylum Cnidaria; class Anthozoa; order Actiniaria; family Diadumenidae; genus Diadumene; species Diadumene lineata. Next base: position 9,833,766 of record OU974084.1, read on the forward strand.
GATTCAATAAAATCAAAATAAAGGATGAAAGTTGATGTTGTAAGGCACAATGAAAGTGGTCTCATTGATCACATGCCTTACTGAGTAAATTCAAAACATCTACATTTATGAGTTACAGTTATTCTTGAAATGGTTGTCCAGTTGAAATACTGATTTAACAAATAGCAATTGAAAAGTCATTTGCATATGTCATGATTTTAATTTTTTTATGGAATGAGTCAAAATGTACAAAATAACTTCATCACATAATCATAATCAACTAATATGTAACTATATAATGTGCAGTTTTGCATTGTCGTTTTAAGTCTCAAAAAAAGTGAAAACTTGAGATATGCAAATGACATTGTTATTCGCTAAATCAGTATTTCAACTGGACAACCTTTTCAAGAATAGCTGTATCTAGAAAAAATGTTGTCAGAGACAATGCTGATAGGCTATACATAAAAGATAACAGCTCTACTGTAATGGAATCATAGATTCTTCAATAACATTGAAACTAATCAGCAATATAAGCAAATCAGTGTTGCTGACTTCATAAAAGGTCCATGGGTGACAGATGGTTACGGTTTGTAGAAGAATTGCAGCAATTTTCACTCCCTGGTAAACCATTGCTGGTTTTAAAATGCTGAAAGGACTTTTGATGTTTATGAACATAGACATTTAATTTATGTAAAGAATTAGAAACTTTTGCCTGCAATTCCTGTCAGTTGCGTTTACATTATTTGACTATTGCCTATATAGGTATGCAGCTATTCTTGAAAAGGTTGTCCAGTTCAAATACTGATTTACCAAATAACATTATCATTTGCATATATCAAATTTTCAGTTTTCTTGTTTTAAGGTTAGACTAAAGCAACAATACAAAGCTGCACATATTATATAATTACATATAATGTTATTTTGTAAATTTGGAGTCATCATTTCTTAAAAAATAACTAAAAAAAAAAAAAAAAACATGAGATATGCAAATGACTTTGCTATTGACAAAATTGTCACAATTCAAAGGCTATCAGCTGGACAACCATTTCTTGAAATAGGTATATATGTTACAAAAGATCTTACCAATACATAGGAATATAGAGGACATCCCCTGGGCCAACTACTGCTTGTAACCCTTTGACATTTTTAAATTCAGGGAACTTTTCATAATCTGGTCTATCAAAATCAACCTAAAACAGCCAGTTGGGAGGACATGAGTCATGCAATCTCAGCTTATAATAAAATGCTGTATAATAATGTAGGTATAAAAATATGAGGTGACCAGATGTTAATGATGATGACAAGGATGGTTATTACAATGATGATGATGGCAATAATGATGATGGTAATGATAATAATGATAATGATGATGATGAAATGGGATTGTAATGATAATGATGATGTTAATAACAATAGCTATGATGGTGATGATGACAATGATAGCCATGATGATGATGATAATGATGATAGCCATGATGATGAAGATAATGATGATAGCCATGATGATGATAATGACAATAACAATGATGATGAAGATGATGATAGCCATGATGATGATGATGATAATGACAATAGCCAGGATGATGATAATCATGTTTATGATGACGATAGCCATGATGATGATGACAATGATGATAGGCATGATGATGATGACAATGATGATTGCCATGATGATGATAATGATGATAGCCATGATGATGATGACAATGATGATAGCCATGATGATGATGACAACGACGATTGCCATGATGATGATGATAATGATAGCCATGATGATAATAGGCATGATGATGATGACAATGATGATAGCCATGAAAATGATGAAAATGACGATTGCCATGATGATGATAATGATAATGATGATAGCCATAGTTATATCATGATGATGATAAGAAGTGTTCATGGCCAACCTGACTCTGTCTGTCACAAGGGTGATGGACAGGATAGGGATATAAACATCTAAAGTTCTCAGGACTACACAAGATAACTCTCTTGTGACCTGTCACTTGACAGAAGAAATTCTGTTGCTCATCGTAATGCATTGGAGTTATATTTCCAGGTAAACCAATAAGCAATAGGTTTGATGTCAAAGGCCCCCATTCCATTTTTTTCTTCATGGTATTCAGCCATTCCCAGCCAAACCCTAGAAAATCCATGACTATATTCTTTCCAACTTGATCATTTAGCATTTGTTGGAGATAAATTTTGCTGTTGTTATTGTTAGGTGAGTTGAGTTCTTTAATTTGTTTGTAGAATTCATCAAATTGCATAGTGAGACGTGTAGTCGGAGGTTTGAAATCTGGCCAACTTTCAGCTCGTCGTTCATCATAGTACATAAACTTTTTGGTCTCTGAGGAATAGACAGAGAAATCCCCCTTGCCGATGTTTTCTTTTAAGTAATCCAAATCCCATTTTAGAGCAGTTTGGACGAGATTTGAATCTGTAAGTACGACCGGATTCTGAAACAATGAACAAATGCAGAACATAAAATTGAAATATGTTAGTTTGAGTTTATCATTTGTAAACCAATAGCAGCTATTTCGTGATAAAATGTCATTGATTGAGTCCTGGTTGAGTGATAAAGACAATTTGTTATAAAATAGCTAACTAATGTGTTAGTATTTAGTTTGTTTTTATTTACACTGTTTTCCTGTGTTTGCTCTGTAATAAGCTTACTAAATATACTAATATCTTTTCAAAACATTCACCAGCACAAAAACACAAAATATAATGAATAAACAAATTTGTTTCTTTTAATTTTTTAAAACACAGCTCTGTTCTTTAAACACATAATCACAAATTTGAATAAAATATTGGGAAGACTGTAATATTCCAGAAATGCGGAAAGTCGCACGTTTTTTTTTTTTTTTTTTTTTTTTACGTCACGCATCTTGACATCTGCCAAATTGACAGATCGCTCGAATTGAGACAAAAAAAAAAAAAAAAAAAAAAAACAACTCCGAACCAACAAAAAAAATATTTGTAACTGTTAAACAAGTTTTTTTCTTATTGGCTTTTTAAAAAGAATAACGCTGAGTATAATGATCACTGAAATTGATTGAAATATTTTTCGCAAAGTATTTTTTTTTTTGTTTTCATTCCGACATCTCTCATGCAGACATCAAGAGCTATTGTCGACTGGTGCTATTACTGTTACCAGGAAATCAAACATAAAATTAAAGTACAAAATAATGTCATTCTGACTAAAAATTGTCCAAGAATAAGTGATCCCTTTTATTCATCATAGTACAAGACACTTCTTATGATAATTTTAAAACGAACTTCCAGAAAGAAATTTAAATATTCAATAAAACATGCAGGCGGAGAGACAAGTCTGTTCTTGAAATTTTCAAGTTATGACAATGTAATGTAAAATTTACCTCGCTTTTGATTAATTCATGTGCTTTAGGATCTTCGTAATGTAGGCGTGGAATTGTATCCAAAGGGAAAGAGTATTTCCTGACCTGATGGCCGTCAAACTCTGTAAACTCCTCGGAAGAGGAAGCAGCCATTTTGAAGCGATTCGGAATTGCGAACCTGCGATATAAGGTCAGCGTAAAATCCCAAAGTAAACAACATTGACACAGGAACCCCGCCTGAAACAAATTTCTACTAAGCCAAATCTATTAAATTTCAATTCAGTTATTTTTGTATGCGTCGGATTTTTGAAGACCTTGAATACTTTGGAGTTGAATGAAGATACGAGATAGCATAAAAAATTGCCAAGTAAAAGAGAAGTACAAACATTTTGCCAAATTTGCTTAGTTCCAATTAACTTCCGGTATGATGTCATTCAGTTTCCAAGCTTTTTAGGTTTTACCTGGCGGTGAGATCTGAGCCGAATTTCGTAGTTGTCCGACGTTGAAGTTTTGAAAGAGGTGAATGTCTGCAGGATTTTAATGCGGTTTCGCTAGTTTCTCAACCAAGATTTTGACACTACAACGTTGAGTGAGACTCAAGGATTTGCTCTTTAAAGCTATGAGGGAATAGGTGTAAATCTGCGAAAAATCGAGGAATTTTGGCGGAACGTTTTACTATTGTACTTGTAAATTTGTTATAGACTCATTTCAGCATGAACGTTCTCAGCTTAGCAGTAGCTTTATGTTTGTTTTGTGTTTCAACATCCACGGAAGTAATCAAGGATGAGCCTTTTGAAGGTAAGAAATATATTGTTTGAATAACTGATGAGCTTTAACTATCAGAACAGCTTTTACTGTTGTCTAAGTTAAATTGTGTTAGTTTTATACTCGACCTGTTTTGAGAAAGTTTACATTTCGAAACTACAAAGTAAAAGCTGGATTCGAAATGGGAAGCAATCGTATCAAATACTCAAAACAAACGATCCATATCTTATCTCGATGTTTTTGTAAGCTATTTGTTGCTCAGTTGGTAAATTTTGAAGTTCTTCCCAATCTGAAAATCAGATTGACTTTTGTAGAAAATTGAATTGCATTTCCGCCAATGAGTGTGCATGCTTTGAAAAGCACTCTAAAATTTTGTGTTCTTTTAAATCAATATCCTGAAAAATAATGTTTCGAATATCGCAGAAGATTAGAAATTGAGATTTTCAACATGTTTGTATTTAGCTAACGAATATGACAGTTCGAAGGCGATTTGTATCGATTGTGATAGACGCTTGCTTGGGTTGGGTCGCGTGACTCGACTCATTCATTCATTCACGCTGTCTCCAAACATGCAACAAACGCGTAAAAAATACAAAAATTCTAAATTCAACTGTCCTTGAAATATGTACTAATTTTTTGTTTTAATTCAGTGAGATAGTTTAACAATGTAGTACTTAATTTCTATTTTTACCTTAGAAGAATACAATGAAAAGTGAGAAATATGTACATTATACAAAATATACAGATATTAGACTGCAAACACTAAAATGTGTGCAACAGTTGTTAATATTTAGTAGTAAATAGCATTTATTAAACAAAAGAAAACAATAGAATTAGCATAAAATAGCACTATTTAGTGGTTTTTATGTTGCACACTTTTAGTGCGTGCACTCTATCATAATAGGTAACTAGCGATAAAACTATTGTGAACTTCATCTGTGTTTCTAATGAGACAGTTGTTGTAAAAATGTAAGTTATACATCGTAAAAATAATGGAGAAATTACTGATGTTTTGGATGTTAATTCTTATTCCACAGAATGACTAACATCCGAAACATCAGTAATTGCTCTCTTGTTTTTACAGATGTGTATATAAACTTACATTTTTACCAAAACTATTTCAGATGCTATCAATTTTTTCTCATTTTATATCTCTAGTCAATTCTCTATACAGACTTTTGTCAATTTTACTGTGTAGATTTGTTTCAGAAAAAAGTTGATTTTGACATGAGTTTCACACTCCACTGATGTCACATCGTGGAATGTAAAACACACTTAATGCAATTTTTTTTTAGACGACGTGCAGCAATTAACAAGACTGTGTGACTGAGTATTTTAAAGTGTTTTTGAAACCAAGGACTTGTCAACATGAATCTGTTTACAATATATGTTACTGTAAAAACACATTGGGTCCATCCACATGAAAGTGCTTGCGGCTGTAAACACATACAAACATAAAGACCATCTTTTATATCCCTGCTGAAGTTCTATGTTTGAACATGTTGTGCCATTGTGATTAAACACTATTTTGCATGTGCAGTTGACCATATATTCTAGATACTAGAAAACATGATATTATGTCAATAAGTTATTGTCTACGAATGTCCTGGAGGGTACTCCACTATTTTTGCTATAGAGGGACATGTGATAATTCCCTCTTCAGCACATTACTTGCCTTGAGGTGCTTCTGATAGTCTATCATTTGGAAAGAGCTGTTTTGTCCATCATATTTTGTCAGTATAGATATCAATGCTGTAGTTTTAGAGGTTTGATAAAACAACAAGTATCATTCGTCATTCAGTCTTTCTCAAAACAATTCTCACATTATATTATTGCTGTATTTTTATAGATTTTGATGATGGAAAAGTAACACAGACCATCAATCAAGTAATGTCCAATTATGCAAATGGTGGAAAAAGTACACAGACTCTTAGCCACAAAGAGTCTCGTGGCCCAAATGATGAAGGTATAGGCCTTGAAATGAAGAGAAAAAAGATAAGGGGAGCTGTGTCGCCTGTGCCCCCACTACTTGATGATAGCAAGAACCAAATGTCTGATGAGGCAGATGACGAAAACAGTGGCATATTAATCAATATGAAGAGGAAAAAGAAGAAGGGACCAGTATCGCCTGTTCCTCCACTTC
>OU974084.1:9845011-9897511 GCA_918843875.1 Diadumene lineata
GATTTAACTCCATCTTTCAAATGGTTCTTTCCCTGCTTGGCCATATTTCCAGTTTCTTGCTATCCCCGTATTTTAAAATCCTGATACGTAGGCAAGAACAAGGCAAAGATATTGGTATTATTAACAATAAATGTTGGATTTATTCTGGTAATAAAACTCATATTTTTTATTCGTAAAAAGAAAATAGTAATCAATCATTCTGTTTTACTGTCTAAATACATTAGTTGCGTAACCCTTCGATGATTTGACCACATTTTGTTGAGATTCTCTTCATGTACCTGTATGTCACTTACGCCACTTCCACAGACAACCATTTTGTCAATTTGTGATACATACAATATGAGCGGCCGATCTGTATGGGATATACAATCTCGAGCCATGGGTCATTGTTTTCATTATTTTTCCGCAATGAATTAGTAATGAGTTTTATAGGGATAATTTACAATTGTTCAAATAATTATTGTAAGTTTTTTCACATTAAATCTCTGATTTATGTCGTTGTTTCCCATAGATCGTTGCTATAGTGATAGAAGGAAGAAGTAGCGCTTCACGACGCAGCCCTAAATACCACAAACTGGAAACTACTGTTGAAGAAGCAATGCCGACCATGAAAAGTATGGGTCAAACAACACCTTACATCTACTAATTATAAGTCATACCAGTCAAGGTACATTGACAACACAATCCACGCCTTTTACAATTGCCCTATTTCATTATGACGTCACCCTTTTTACGTTTTGATATTTCATGGACTTATCTTCATGGTTTCATTATTCAATTCGAGTATTCAATTTGAGGGAAATTGAAATCCCCAATATTCATTTCAATGTTATTCTAAACAAAAACAGAAATAACAAAGCGAAACTTCGTTCAGTCGGAAAATGTATAGGAAAGGGTTTTTGGCGTCTTTTTACGCTTTAACTTAAAGGTTATACTGCGATGTATCTAGCGTTTTCTCGTGAACACAGCGCAGAATTTTCTTGTTTTTACGAGGAAAAAAACATCCTGCAACTTTCTCTGACTTAAAACGGCGACAACTTGCTTTGTATATTTGAGACTTTATTTTCAATATTTATCTTCCAAGTGAAAGATAAAATCGAATATAATACGAATTCTTTTTCTTTTTCCTTACCTATCGAACACCTAGGGCTTCTGTGTGTTGACATTCATGTGAAACGAAGACCTGCATTGACATTATCGTTATTATAGATATATTTGAGTTTCTTCCACATAAAAATTTTACAAAATTACAACCGAGCTTTCGGGCCACGGGTCCATCATCGGGGCATACAAACTGAATGGTATTTGCGAATGCCATTTTTAGATTATCGTTAATATTTTTGTTTTTCTTGACAGTTTTTTAATCATTCTTGTTTTTCTAATCATTGTCATAATTATCATTATACATTTGACATTCATTGTCATCTTTCGCCATCGCTATGTATCCCAATAATCATCGTATATTAAAGGCGGGTACACACGAGGGAGCTTGCTCCTGCAACACGCTCCCGCAACATACTCCATCGTGTGTACCAACGAAAAATATGTTGCGCAACAAAACGTTTGCTCCCGGGTTTTGTTCCCTTTGTTGCGCAACATATTTTTCGTTTGTACATACGAGGGAGCTTTGCTCCGGGAGCATGTTGCGGGAGCATGTTGCGAGAGCGTGTTGCAGGAGCAAGCTCCCTCTTGTGTACCGGCCTTAACAATGCAATAATTTTTTCAATTATCTTTTCCCCTCCAGAATATGTCGCTTAATCAGCCAAAATCCATCCTCAAAGTTTGCGGTGAAAAGTACAGATCGCATTAAGCAATGGTTGAAAGCACAGCAGTGGTGAAATTAAATCGCTTCGCGTCCAGATTTGGAGATGAAAGCCAACTGAGAGAAGAGATTTCTATCATAATCATAAAAAAAGAAATAACGAAGATTTTACTGTTTTTTAGTTAGGGGTTAGATATTAGTTTTTTTGAAACGTTTAGTTACAAAAGAATAGCAAAACATTGTTGAAGCTCTCTTACCCATACTGCAAGTGATACTAAGATTTACTAACTACCTTCTAGGAAAAATAAACCTGATATTTTCAAGGTGGCAACACAAGAAGGAGCTTGCTGCCGAAGTCGCGTCTGTGCCAGCGATTTGACAACCAACAAAACCTCGGAACAAAATCGTTGATATGCAAACAGTTTCTTTCACTTGAAATCGTTAATACATACGAGTGAGCATTTAGGATTCTGTTGCCAGAGTAAGCTCCATCGTGTGTTTCCGCGGCGTTCAAGTTTCACTTCAAGATATTGTCAGGTGGAGCTAAAGTAGACGCGCTGTAACAAAAATGCACTTTTTTCTTACATTGTTTATTTTCAATCCGCCATGACATTGTGTTGTGAATAATCTTGAAAAATTCAGGCTGTTTTTTTTTCAAATTATCATTACGTAAAATTATGTTTCTTAATAGAGTCGCTTTCGTATGAGTAGGAAACGGTACAGCTACGATGCCGCTACGATACGGCAGATGACTCGAACGTTTTCTTAGCGATTACGGTTACGATACGTTACGGTACTGTTTCCCACTCAAACGACAACGACTCTAACATGTATAGTGTTCAAAATATCGATAACCGCTCAACTGCATGATTTAAATATTGCGTTCGTTTTACTTTGCAAGCAAACCATTTTAAGTACGCTACATTGTTAAAAATAGTGTTCGCTCGTTTTTGCATTCTATCAATTTCTGATGTTTGTTTTCGATGCAAACATTTTTTGTAGTTTTTCAAAGTTTAGGGGCCGTTCATATGGAAACTAATTATTCCGGCTTGGTTAAGGAAATTTCCTTGAGTAAGACAGAACATTTAGCCTTTATGTGAAGTGTTCCTTGGTCAGCTCGGACAAGTTCAGACTGTCACGGACCCATGAACCAAAGCGTGACGTGTACTAAAAAAATCACATTTCCCGGCCTGACTCCCTGATTAAACTGTTTATATTGCTCATTTAAATAAATTAGCTCTCAGTTTTTCACTGTAAACACGTAATTTCCGAATAAGCAAATCGTTGTAAATTTGAAACTGAAAAAAAGTTTAATAAAATAAAGAAATTAAATTAAAAGTACGCTTTTGTGTGATCTAGTTTTCTCAATTACAACTGATCAATATAAACAGTACGTAGCTAGTCTGCGTTGCATCCGGTATTTTCAACGCAGGCTATATAACAGGCAAGACTTTGAAAAGAGGACAGGGGTATGGAAATGAGCCCAAGCAAAAGCCAGGTCTTCTCTTTGACGAATGATCATATATTGATCAAACACAGACATTTCTCGTAAGTTGTCCTGACTACCATACGGAGCCAATAAGCGCAAGAAAACCAGGAAATAAAAACCGCACAGACAAAAAATACGGCAATGTTCTGGTTGAGTCACTAAATGGCTACTATTTAGTTTGTCTTTGTTTCATGGTTTTATTGAAGGATTATTGGACAGTGCGCAAGGGCAGACACTAGTGCTATTGCTGACGATACTAGTGCTTTAAATACTCCAGACATCTTGCAAAATATACTTTGGTCGTATTTTGCTACATGGGAACAGATGTATGGGGGACCTAACTCCTGTTTCAAAGAAGTATAAAAGCCTGTCATTGCAACTGATGATTAAATCCATTTCAAACCCTAAAAAGGGCTGTTTTGAATTTTAGAAAAAATAATGCTGGACTATCCACCCTAACCCTCGACTCATACTCTCTTGCCCTCGAACATGGGTCCATCGAGCCCCCTGTCAACTTTTCTAGGTAGTGAGTCTCCCCGGAGAATAATGGGTGCGTGATTTCATTATCGCCACTGACACATAACGATAAAACACTAGACAGCATAAAAATGCCATAGGCGGTGCAAGGCAATTAAAAATCGTGAATTGCAGAAGAACTGTATAATTCAGTTGCCAAGTCAGTTGTTAGATGGAACGAATATCAAGGGCCGTAACCATACCTTTTACAGGGGGGGGAGGGGGCCTGCACGTAAAAACTGACCCTGGACCATTGAAGTTTTTTTAGTAACCTTTTTTTATTTATAGTAGCTGTAATGTTTTTCACAAAGTCGGCATGCTTCTCAAAAAACCGTCAAAACCCGTATTACAATTTATTGCGCTTTACAGTGCTTTTGAATGACCGATTCTTTGAATTTTTGGTAATTCGCCTTATTGCAACCCATTACACTTTATTTTGGTTCAGTTTTTCACAGTGGTTTTTCACACGGGTTTTATAACAAGTATAGCTTTGAGAGGACCTTTTGCTTTTCTGGTGGGGGGGGGGGGGGGGAGGGGCACGTGCACCCTGTGTACCCCCTTGGTTACGGCCCTGATATCATAGTTTTTACCAGTGCAAATCATTTTTAACATCCTCTCTATTTTACAAGGTCAACCATGGAGTTTTCGCACTGTTAGTAAAACTAGTGATAAAATAAAAACACACAAAGTCACACAAATCGATTTTGTGTAAACTATCCCAGAAACTCAACATGGCGTCGTCACAGCGAGGCTGCACGAGGTAATGGACTGCGCATGCTCCAATAGATCCGGGGTTTTCCAAGGAAATCATTGTAATGGCGGACACGATGTCTTGAATCAACTCGAAATATCGACACATTTTCGCATTTTACCGATAACAAAAAGCAATACTATGCTTTTAAATCAACTAAAACACTATATGATTCATCGAAAAACGTTAATATAAAATGTCTGTACACCAACAGCCAAATTCTCTGCCAAATTCGAGCGAAATCGTGAACAACCAAAGGTCGCCATCTAGTTCAGAATCGGATTCAGATGTGGACGATTTCGACGATGAAGGACTTAATAGTTCAGCTGTAAGTAGATATTTGATGTTATTGTTAATTTTAAAGTAGAGACAGGGTTTTCTGCTGGCGTATGTACGACTTGGGGGATCGTCAGATCGTAGAATAGCGAGAATTGTGAAGAATTGGAAGATGACTTCCACTGAATAATCTATAATATATTTTTACACGTTGTACTGATCGGTCGACTTCTGACGGGAATAATTTGTTAACACAGAAAAATCTAAAAATATATATACTTCTTCATTCCTAAGTATCACCAAAAACATTTATTCGTATTATTGTTTGTTCAGTTTCTAAGAAAATGTTAAAAAATTTACTTATTTCGTCTTATACGGCGGGAAACCTTGACATGCAAATTCGCCATACATTACCACAGCTTCATCATTTTTGAGATTTTCTAATCATTTCTCGCTCAGCTTTTCCTCGATAAAATCCCCCGTGGTTATTTTTTCTGAATTCTCGATGATGAAAAATTTTGTTATAAGATCGTCAAGAAATCAGCCATAGAATTCTGGCCTTGAACTTCGCTGGTTTTGAGGTCTTGTGATCTTTGAATGTAAATAGCTTTTCGTCCTGATCAATGTTTTAAATTTACGTCGAATTTCACTTGAATTCCTTGTCGAAAATCATATTTAAAACGCTTCTTCAGACGTCTGAATTTTAAAATATCGTGTATATTTCTTTTTATTGACATTTTATTAAATGTTTTTGCTTGGAGATGTATTTTTACGAGGATAACTAGATGGTGAATAAAGTGAAGCTTCGTTTTTTTCTTCTTCTGATTCTTAGCACGTGTGGATTTAGAGTTTGAAGATGATCTGGATTGAATAAATTCTACTTAAATTACTTTTTCACTTAAGAAATGTAGCTTTGTTGCTTTCGTTGATGGCGAGAGTGAATAAGATAACGAATAATTTGTGTGATATAGTAAATAAAAACCACCTACGATAAAGAGGCCCGAGTCTCTTACGTCACAGGACAATGTACACAGAAAAAATAAAATCTGGAAATTTATTTGTTTTTATTTTATTTCTAAGACTTAGAACTACTCGGAAATGAATTAAAATTCCAACATTGTAATAATTTTTATACTATATTAGGAATCATTTAAAACCTGATAAAAAATATTGAATTAAAGAAATCCCTTGTTCATTTGAAATTATATAAATTTTGTACTTCAAGGAGTTCACTAAAATTGATTTCTATTCTAAATGATTTTTGTAACTATGTGTAAATTGTAAATTTTGCATTTAATGTTTGGTGAATTATATTTTTAACAGTGCACAATATATGATTTTCTCAGAGAAAGAAAACTTTGTTCCACACAAGGGGGAATTTTACAAATCCTGTTTACAGATTTCCACTGGTTAAAAATTATCTACTGCATATTTTATAGATTCCAACAAATGAACAGGGATTGTCTGGGATGGGGATGTCCAAGCTTCGTTCAAATGTTTATGAACAAATATATTTTCTTTGAGCTTATGTTCATCTGTTACTTTGTGGCTCTTTGTTTGTATATGAAGGATTGACACGTTTTTTTTTGTAAGATGGATTTTATGCTGAAATATAAAGGGACTGTTTACAAAGTAGTTGAAAACTATTACTTTGTAACCCACTCTGTGTTTCACTGTTGTTGATAAAAACAATAACCAATGAACCTGTTTGTTTTTGCAGATGGATTTTATACTCAAATCTAAAAGAAATGAATTAACATCAAAATTAATGCTGTCTGGTTCTGATGGACTTAGTAAATATGACTTGCACAAAATGGACCCAGAGACACAAGCTAGGCTTGGGGCACTGTTTGAAGCAGCTGGTAAGACTCCCTATACATGTAGTTTAAAAATTGAGTTAACCATCTATGTTCTGGAATTTCCAGGTTCAAAATTATCAAGCAGTGGTTTTACAAAAGCAAGGATCAATTTTATCAAAATATTTTTTTGTAATTGCAATCTCTGTTTCTCCAATACTACAACAACAACAACAATTTATTTATAATTGACAAAGTATTTGCAATATAATAATTATTGCTTAACTGCAGTTAGTTTAAGAAACTATTCAAGGTGAAAAGCAATTTAAAAAAATAATACAAGATTGTACATAATTTATAAGCTTTTTGATATTTTGTGTATACTACTTATATGTTAGTCGGTTATAGTTCTAACATAACTGACAAAAAGACAGACAACGATTATAGCAGAGACCATCCATGAAAAAAAATACTACTGATAATAATAGTTTAATAAATAAAAAAAAAATGAAAAAAAGGTTAATACTGCACTAGCTATGAGGTGTTATGTGGACATCAGTTTCTAGGGTCCCTTGGTACCTAAAGTCAAGTTCATTAAAAGCTATTCTAACCATGTATTTCTAATGATTTAGGTATGGGAAAATTAGCAGATGGTAAGGTCTTTGCTGACCCAGAAGTACTGAGACGGTTGACATCATCTGTTAGCTCTGCTCTTGATGAAGCTGCTGCTGCCTTGACAAGAATGCGGGCTCAGAATAGTGGAGTGCCATCATCGCCTAATCATGTTTTAGATACAGGTAAAAGAATTTGTTAGTATTGTTATATCTATCTGCTTTTTTGCTCAGTCGTTGCTGTAGCCACATGTAAAAAATAACAGGATCATTTTATGTACTGTTTAAGAAACGAGCAGGCCATCTGCAAGTGTATTAAACTACTTCAAAAACTCCAATACTTATATAAAGTCTTATCAATTAACACTGAACAAAATAAAAAAAATATAAAGATGGTCTTACAACGTATATCGACCATGGGATAGTTGAGCTACAAATGTACACATTTTGATCCCACATTTGAGGATTACTGAACAGGAGTCTAATAGAATACTGCTGCATTTTTTAGCATCTTCAAAGGTAGTGAAAATCTATGATATCTGAAGATATCCTCATTAGTATTCTTTATGTAAAGAATACTAATGATGTTATTTCATCAGTTTTAAAGGGCCATGCACATGACTATTCAATTGGCCTAATGGCTCATTAATTATGTATGAGTTTTTGAAGAGCATTTAAAATGGCAAGCTGCAACAGAGCTGTTTAAAAGAAGGTGGACAGTAAAGTCTGACTTATCAAATAACTAGGATGTTGCTTCTGTTTGAGGAAGTACAAATATTATAATCAGATATATTGTAGCTAAGTTATTTTATCAGGACAAATCATGATAGATTTTATTACAGTCAAACTATGTAAGGTGTGAACACAGAACTCGTTCATGATTTTGTTATTGGAAAATCAATTTGATTAATCAATATTAAATTTTGAAATCAACATCTTCAACATTAAAATGAGAAGTCTTTTTGACGCAGAAAAAGCTATTTAATGACAAAAGACATTTTTTTAATCTAAAAAAAATTATTTTGACTTGTTTCCATGTTTGATTATTTGAATCCTATAACTCAACTTTCAATTAATAAAATCATTCAAATATGATCTTTACTTCTCAGGTGTTCTGTGTGCATTAATCAATAATTAGGTCAATTCTGGTCATGAAAATTGATGAATTTGATAGGCTCACTTGCATTATTTAAAAATCTTGTGATATTCCATAGGAGCTCGTAGCCTTGCTGAAGCGTGTTTAGAAGGTGATGTAGGAGCTGTAAAAAAACTGTTGGAGGAAGGATGGAGTGTACATGAACCGACTGATGAAGGAGAAAGCTTACTGTCGCTAGCTTGCTCTGCCGGTAAGTCAATTTTTTGTGCTAGTTTTGCATTTATTTTTTATTTGTAATGGGTCTTGGCTTCCTGTGGCAGACTGCTGACCAGGCAAATTGAGACCTCAGACCTCATGGTCGCAAGAGTCTTCTTGTACCAAGATGTGAACACAATCTTGTATTTTTGAGTTTATGAAATACATGGAAACCCGAAATAGTCAATATTCACAAATCATTCTTGTACAATGACGGAAGGAAGTTAACTATCTTAAGGGAACAGTTGTCCACATGTTTTACCATCAGAATTCAAAATTATTTCTGGCACAATGGCTGTCAATTCATTCCTATAAAAAAATGAAATTTTTCTACAGGTAATGGATTCATTTGTTTGTTTCAGGCTATTATGAGCTAGTCCAGGTTCTTTTAACAATGGATGCAAGTGTCGATGACAGAGGCAGTAAAGGTGACTGCACCCCCTTGATGGAAGCAGCAAGTGGCGGCTATGTTGAAATTGTCAAACTCTTACTAGAGAACAGGGCCGACGTGAATGCCCAGTCGCAAGCAGGCAATACTGCTTTGATATACGCATGCTGTGGAGGGTTTGAAGATGTTGTCAAGATACTTTTGGAACATGGTGCTGATATAGAGGTGCATAACGAGAATGGCCACACACCCTTGATGGAGGCTGCTAGCGGTGGACATGTAGATGTTGCAAGATTGCTGTTAGAGAATGGAGCATGTATCAATTCTCATTCTAATGAGTTCAAAGAGAGTGCACTCACACTGGCATGTTATAAAGGTAGGTTTTTCAGTAATATATACTCTCGTTATAGCTGCCATTGTAGGGACCCTAACATGGTGTCCATAACACAGTCAACTCTTGTTATAGCTGCCACCCTCAGGACTCTTACTTGGTGTCCATAATAGAGAGAGTCAGAATTAGTGAGAGCTGGTTCCATAGATTTCTTTGAGATAGGGATTGATCTGCTGTTCACAATAGTGAGATGTCTGTAATACCGGGGTTTCCATAAGGCAAGAGTTGACAATATGAACAGGGGATCTGTGTGAGGATTTGTACAAGTTATGTTTTTTTTATTGACTATAGGTCATCTTGATATGGTAAAATTTCTACTTGATGCTGGGGCAGACCAGGAGCATAAGACTGATGAGATGCACACAGCATTGATGGAAGCTAGTATGGATGGGCATGTTGAAGTAGCAAGGTTGTTGTTAGATCATGGAGCACAGGTATGCAACAAACTGCACAATGATTAGTTGATTGATTGATCATTTGATTGACTGGCTGGTTAATTGATTGATTGATGTTTGATTGATTGATTGATCATTTGATTGATTGATGTTTATTTGATTGATTGATTGATTGATGTTTGTTTGATTGATTGATTGATTTGTTGATTGATTGATTGATCATTTGATTGACTGGGTGGTTGACTGATTAATTGCTTGATAGATTATTTGATTAACTGGCTGGTTGATTGATTGATTTATTGATTGATCATTTGATTGGCTGGTGGGTTGATTGATTGATTGATTTATTGATTGATTGATCATTTGATTGACTGGCTTGTTGATTGATTGATTGATCATTGGATTGACTGGCTGGTTAATTGATTAATTGATTGATGATTGATTGATTGATCATTTGATTGACTGGCTATGGGTATATTATGGGTTGATTGACTAATCAGTTGATTGAATGCAAAATGTAAAATAAATATTGATCTTTTGTCTTTATTAGGTGAATATGCCTGCTGATAGCTTTGAGTCTCCATTGACATTAGCTGCATGTGGAGGTCATGTAGAACTGGCTGCTTTATTGATTGAAAGGGGTGCATACCTTGAAGAAGTTAATGACGAAGGGTAAGGGTCAACTAAATGATTAGCCATTGTAAAAAGTGAGTAATTTTTAACACAGTAAAGATGTAGAGAGAAACTGTTATAACTTTGACAAAGGACATGCAAAATGTGAGTCTCTGTACATCTTTACTATGTTAAAAATTACTCACTGCTTACAACTGTTTACATAGAAACACCAACACAGCCTACCATAGTAATTTACTTGTTTTTATCTGAATAATAATTAACCCTTTGACTACTAAAAGTGGCCATTACAAAATCTGCTGGTTTTCTTGAGCTGGCCAAATCAGACCAAAGATTCTCATTGTATTTTGTCAACTAATGTCCACCTTGGAAAATAAGGAATTCCATCTTATTGTTTAGTTGTCATTCTTAAGATGTTAGCCAATCGGAATCTAGTAACTGGGTCATTGTCAATGTGAGCAGCATTTTTGCTAAATTCTCATATTAGCTCTTGAAACATGGACAGGTCAATGAGGTTAGATTCCAGTTTTCAAAGCGCGAATCGTAATATTGTCATTTTGTACTTCTTTTTTTATTCTGTATGATTTTACATGTGTAATATGTCTTTGTAATGTAAATAATGGTGTATGGAAAAAAATGGAGAATATGCTATGTGCAAATGTTGTGCATGTTTTGAACATTAATGATAATGATGGTGATTATTTTCTTTCAGCTATACACCACTAATGGAAGCTGCAAGAGAGGGACACTTAGAAATGGTCGCTCTTCTACTAGAGCATGGTAAGTGTTCGTTTTTAATTTGAGATAAAACTTTAAAAGCATTTAGCTTCTTTTGTTCATTTAGCCTTTCATATTGAACAATTATATTTTGTGTGTTGTATTCAAGGAGCTGATATTCATGCTCAAACAGAAGAAACCCAGGAAACTGCTCTCAGCTTAGCATGCTGTGGTGGCTTCCAGGATGTTGCTGCCTTCTTACTTCAAGCAGGTACATTGTCAAAATGATAGATTATATTACAGTCTTTGTTATTAAAGTAGTTATAACCCCTAAAGCGATAAAGGTTATGGGTAATATAAGTGGTTCCCAAAGTACATTCCCCAAGCTGAATATTTTATTGATTAGTAAAGAGTTTAATATACTGTACATAAACGGAAAGTATACAAAATACTTAGGCACACAATCTTACACATGTACACATCTGTGTCTTCAGGTAGCTTTTTTTAATATTTGGATTATTTGCATGTTTTGATTCTGAATCAGCATCGTTAGGATCGTCTTTGGAGACATAGTTATCTTTCTTTGAAAATTCTAGTGACGCTGGATTGAATAAGTTAGATATTGACAACTAAATATGACATTGTTTTCAGAGAGTTTTTTTACAAAGTGATACTGGTTTACCATTTCATGATTGCATGTTTTAATGCTAATATTCTCATCATTCCTGTTTAGGTGCTGATATTGAGCAAGGTTCATCTACACCGCTCATGGAAGCTGCCCAAGAGGGACATGTCGAACTTGTAAAATTCTTGCTAGTGCAAGGTTTGTGGCTTGGATTCTCTTTTATATTTTCTTATTCCTTAAATTAGTAGACATGTTTTGGCTCCATTATCAGGTAGATGGACTATAGATTCTGCTGGCTAGGGTTTCCATCCTGCCTAAAGTATTGTTTGCTACTTTTGGGAACAATATTTTTAACCGGAATGCTAGAATTCTCTGGGTGAGGTCTATGATATGTCTGTGATGTGCATGGGAAAGATCTGTTCCATTCACAGGCATATATTTCTTCACTTGTGTGAATTTTATAATCAACCTTAGCAAATACAACCAGTTGTATTTAGCAAGATTGCCTTTACAAAAAGTACTGGGATACCAGTAATAATACTTCTGCCCTCAATTAACAAATATTTTTTTTTAGGTGCCAATGTGAATGCTACTACTGCTACTGGTGATACTGCCCTGTCGTTTTCTTGTGAGAATGGTCATACTGATGTCGCTGACGTCCTGCTGCAGGCTGGTGCTGATCTGGTAAGTGCCTGTGAAAGCTTTATGAATACACCGATTTGAAGTACGTCGAACAGTGCAGCAATGTACTGGAGCAGATCACAGAAACGAGGCTAGTCAGCCATCGCACATTGACAGTGTTAAACCTTGTGTTGTAGTTTAACTTCAAATAGATTGGTTTCCATTAGTTTTGTACTATTTTTCAATAACAACAAAGCCCAAAGATGAACTTCCCAGCTAGATGACTGACTAGCTTTGTCTCAAGATCATCCGCCACTTTCCAATTTAACGTATGATCCTCATTTTGAAAGATTTGTGGAGTGGTTGACAGCATATGCCACTTAATGCCTTTTTATGAAAGATTCTCGAGTCAAAGTTAAACTTTAAGCTGTTGTTTGTTCTCTTAGGAACATCAGTCAGAAGGTGGAAGAACACCATTAATGAAGGCTGCCAGGGCAGGGCACTTGTGCACTGTACAGTTTCTTATTAGTAGAGGTAAGTCACTGTTGGCGATGATAGAGAGATTTTCAGATGAGTGGAAAATGATAAAGTTACGATATGGTTACAATACAGTTGATGATTTGAATGTTTTCTTAAAACTATAGAATATCATACTATTTTCCACTCAATCATTTTTTTATTTTCTAAAATGTTTGGGAATTGTTGATTTGTAGTTAGTGGTGTAGATGTGAAAACAGCCTAATATCTTTAGAAAATATGATGTGTGCAATTTGATCTGTTTATAATTTCTAATCTGTTTTATGATTATTTATTGTAATCCCTGATGTGGATAAGAAAACATTCTGATGTTGTTAGAAAAGTTAATGTGTGCAATTTGATCTGTTTATAATTTCTAATCTGTTTTCTGGCTGTTCATTTTAGGAGCTGATGTAGACAGGAAGACTACCAATAGTGACCATTCAGTTCTATCATTGGCCTGTGCAGGGGGTCATCTAGCTGTAGTGGAATTACTTCTTGCCCATGGAGCTGACCCTTACCATAAACTGAAGGTACAAAAATCAGTGAAGTTTGAAGTTTTGATTGACAGGAGCGGAAACACCAAAATAAATGGAAATGGGCTTTCAAGTGTTCTCAGAAAACAAAAAATTGCAGTAAAGTTGCATTTTTTTGTAGAAGTAAAAAAAAAGATAATGACAATCTATTCTCTTTTTGTAGGATGGCTCTAACATTCTAATAGAAGCAGCTAAAGGAGGCCATGCTGCTGTCATTTGCTACCTCCTTGAAAATCCCATCCCAGGAACACCTCCAGACATGCAACTATCCGCCATGCCAAGTGCCATGTCTGCTCCTTCAGTACCACCACCTCGTGTTCCCCCTGTCCATCCTAACCAGCCGCCACTACTTGAACATCCTGACTTAGCCGACTTGAGTCCTTTTGGGCATGAAGCTGTTGCCTTGAGTCAGCTTCCGCTTGCTCCGCCTACTTCACCGCTATACAGTCTACAAGAGGCAGCATTGATGTTTCCAGATATTCCAACAACATCGTCAGCCATAGCTCCAACTTATCCCTCCATGAGTCAATCCTTGTCGACTATGTCTATGGCGAATACTAATGTCACCTCTACTGCTGTCCAAACTGACAATAAAGTTATCACGGAAAAGCTGCAGCTGATTCAAGGCAAGCTTGCTAAAGCTCTCAAAAATGCTAATATTTCATTAGATCCTGGTGTTTTCCCTAAAGAACTGCTGCAGAATGTGTCGGAGGAGATCACACAGTTTGATTTTGAAGGGGATGATGCGCCTGTACCTCCACAACCTTTCTTGATATCCAGTGGAGTTGGGGAGCTGAGTCAACTTGACGGGTTGATGGTTGCTGAACAGGCTCAGTCACTGCCTGATGCTATCGGAGATATGTTGTCTGATGGTAAGAAGCATATACTTTGAAATACTTCAGTGAGAGTTTCTAGACAGTTAAATCTTCGAATGCATTAGACTGCTCGATTTCAAAATTGAATATTCAAATCGAATAATTAAATCAAGATTCAAAGTATGAAATCAACAATGAACTTTTGGTGGGTATGCTTGAGGTGTTTTGACTGAAATGACAATCACAGTAGACTGACTCAAAGGGGTTGTGTTCAGCTAAAAAAAAAACATTTTATTCATGTAAATTTTTTCTCGGTTGTTAGGTTCCAGTAATGACAGTAGTCCTTCCACACCACCTGAAATCTGTACCTCCTCTCTACCGCTGACTCCCACCCCCTCCCCTGTCTCTTCTCACTTTATGTCAGCATTTGATGTTGACCAACAAACTGAGAGTAATCATGACACAGCGTTGACGCTGGCAGCAGCAGGCGGACATGATGAATTGGTTAGATTACTACTGGCAAAGAATGCTGATATTGAACATCGAGATAAGAAAGGTAAATAATAATGATTAAAATAATAATAATAATAATGATAATAATAATAATAATAATGATTAAAATAGTAATAATAATAATAATAATAATAATAATAATAATATTAATAATAATATTAATAGTGATGAATTTATTTATATAGCGTGCACATCTGAAAAACCATGACGCTTTACAAGAATATATAACATGACTAGCTAATTTAAAACAGTTATACACAACTCAAAGTATATATATTTTATCCTAATGAAATATTAATAATAATTATTATTAAAAGATAATAAAATGATAAAAAAACTTTGCAAGTCCAGGCACAGCCAAAGCACTTGCAATTGAACCCCATGTTACAAAACCAAAACAATATAAAAGAATAAAAAAAGACACTTACTGATTAGATGTATACAACAGCATTATTTTTATTATTAAAAGATAGAAAAGCACTAGGCTAGAGTGAAACATTTACAGTCAGATTATGAGAATTGTAAACTCTTTCGTTAATGATTCCATTCTATAATACAAATGATTCCATTAACTGTAAACTGATTTCATTTTTGAATTCCAATTTTCAAAATCAAAAACACATTGAAATTTTAAATACTGTATTTCTAAAAAAATAATAATAATAGAAATTCTATTTAATGAATTATGAATAAAGCAAACAACTTTTTATCGTTTTGCGGAGAAATACTTCAGTAAAAGTCTCCTAAACAGAACTAGACTTAAGTGACACAGTAATATTAGAATGTATCCTTGGTTTGTTTCAGGTTGCACTCCCCTCATACTTGCCGCTACTGCTGGCCATGCTTCAACGGTAGAGATTCTCCTAGAACATAGAGCTGAGATAGAATCACAGTCTGACCGAACTAAAGATACTGCACTGTCATTGGCCTGCTCGGGTGGACGCCAAGAGGTATAGTACATGTAAACATATGTAATAGAAAACGTTTTTTCTGCCTTTTCATCAATAATGACTTTTACAGTGCACACACTCCAACCAGGACCACTTGCCGTCGTTTATATTTTTATTTTCCGAGCTTAATTTCTATTGCTTCAAACCCCTCAGAAAAAGTAGGATTCAATTTAAATACATTGAGTGATCAAAATAATATTTATATTCGATTCTCTTCAAGGTTCAAGTTTTAAAAGTATTGACAAAAAAAAAAAAAAAAAAAAAAACACACACGCACAATTTGATCCCGTTTGGAGTGTCCTCACTGTAAATCACTTTTAAAAAAATGTTCTGCCAAGGGAGGTGTTTGTTTAACTAAGACTTTTACTTGATCATGTAACTTATCTGTTTGAGTTATCAATGATCACCACCATCTTCATCATTTTATCAATATTACCATCATTGTCACCACCAGTACAGAAATGCATCAATTCATCTTTTTCTAACAGTCGATGCATTCCTTCTCTCTTCCAGGTTGTCGAAATCCTAATTGCCAAAAATGCCAACTTTGAACATCGTAATGTATCTGACTACACCCCCTTGAGTCTTGCCGCATCAGGAGGATACGTAGGCATCATCAAACTCCTCCTTAGTCATGGTGCAGAGATCAACTCTCGTACTGGTAGTAAACTGGGTATCTCCCCCCTGATGTTAGCGGCAATGAATGGCCACACAGCCGCTGTGAAGTTGTTGTTGGATATGGGTAGCGACATAAATGCCCAGATTGAGACCAATAGAAACACTGCGTTGACTCTTGCTTGCTTCCAAGGTCGTCATGAAGTTGTTAGTTTGCTTGTGGAGAGAAAAGCTAATATTGAACATCGTGCCAAGGTATGTGAGGTAGTCAACAGTTCTGTAAAAAATCGAATCTGTACAAAGGAATGTAGAAGCACCAATGATATAATACACATACTGAAAAATATGAGGAAAACATTTTAAAGAAAAAAAATCTTCAAAATTAGAATTGGTACATTGCTTTGTATACAATTCGCTACTCATTTCTACTCCGTGTATATTTATCCATACAAGCTAAAACCCTACTAGGTTGAGGGTTATTATCTTAATTTGAGTAATATTTTAAATCAACCCCAGTCGTTTTTGAACTCTGGAAAGGAGAATTGCATAGAAGAAACATTGCAATACATTCTAGAGTGCACGAACTAAAAGTGTGCAACAGTTGTCACTATTTAGTGGTAAATAGCACTAATTAGCATAAAATAGCACTATTTAGTGGAATTTATGTTGCACACTTTTAGTGTGTGCACTCTATACTATACATCAATAGTTTTTTACTTCATTTAATATACTGTAAATGACCACTTTTTTCCTCAGACTGGCTTAACTCCTCTAATGGAAGCTGCTTCAGGTGGTTATGTTGATGTAGGTCGCATCCTCCTTGATAGGGGTGCTGATGTAAATGCACCTCCTGTTCCGTCATCCCGCGACACTGCCATGACTATTGCTGCCGACAAGGGGCATTATAAATTCTGTGAGTTACTGCTCTCTAAAGGTGCTACTGTTGATGTCAAGAACAAAAAGGGCAATTCTCCACTATGGCTGGCTGCTAATGGTTAGTAGGTTGTAAAAACAAATGGTTTTAAGAGTGCAAACAATCCATCAAAGGTTAAAATAATACTTAGTGTGATTTTCTGCAAATTCTTTTGCTTGCTATTGGTCAATCAGCAAATTAAATAGTAAATAGTGTTTCAATGATTTTTTGTTTGTACTCTTTTTTGGCAGCAAAAAAGGATAACCACTTTCATTGAGACAAATTGTTTGTATGTTGAATTGCTGTTTTAAACTTCTTTGATGTTTTTGGTCTTATTGGGACTGTCACACAGTTTTCTCAAATGGAGAAGGTAGACCACAGTACACCTTGTTTATGAAACTCAAAAAAAGTCTATTGACTGTCTTTCTTTGTTTTTAACATTTTTGATATTGTGTTTGTTTATGAATAGGTGGCCATCTTGAGGTGTGTCAGCTTCTTTACAGCTATGGTGCTGATGTGGATAGCCAAGATAACCGTAAAGTCACTATTCTTATGGCTGCCTTTAGGAAGGGACATATCAAGGTTGTAAAGTGGCTTGTCAAACATGTGCATCAGTTTCCCTCTGATTCTGATTGTACAAGGTTTATTTCTACCATCTCAGACAAGGTAATTTATTCATTCTTTGATTTCTTGTGATTTCTATATTCTTTTTGGTACGTCAAATGATGATGATAATGTTAACTATTTTCTGACATTCATCTGTTTGTTTGTTACTTGTTTGTTGAGTTTGCTCTCTTATGTTATTTGTTTGCTTGTTTGTTATGTTTGCTTGCTTTTTTCTTTTTTTTTGTCTTGCTTGTTGGCTTGCTTGCTTGCCTCTGTGCGTGCTTGCCTGCCTCTGTGCGTGCTTGCTTGCCTGTGTTCTTGATTGTCTGTGTGCTTGCTTGCATGCTTGTGTGCTTGTTTGTTTGTCTGCTCATGCCTTTTTTCCACTCATATGAAATGGACTACAAGTAGGATATATATATATATAAACAAGCAGCATTTTTTTATCCAAGTCTAAAAATTCGAGCGCAGTGAGGGATACATGTCTTAATCTAAAGAAATATCAAATACAAACAAGTCTGAGTGCTCCATGGGGGTTGAATCCTCATGCATGTGACCAAAATGTGACAACAGATTGGACTAGATGCTCATAAGTTGTTTTTCATTGATTTATTTTTATTAATGAGTTTTAAATACTGTTTGTCATGTGTTTTCACTAAGTTATCCCTTGTTCATTTTGTCCATCACTATCTATCACAGGATCTTCTAAAAAGATGTCATCAATGTATGGAGATCATTGTTGCAGCCAAAGACCGCCAAGCAGCCGAAGCCAACAAGAATGCATCTATTCTCCTGGAACAAATCGACTTAGAGAAGGAACAACTAGAGCAGAAAAAAGCTGCTGCAGCTCGTCGAAGGGAGAAGAAGAAGCAGAGGAAAAAGAAGAAGTCAAACAAAGATCATGACAAGGAGAACGTTAAGAATGACAACGATGACAAGGATGAAAAGGAGGTTGACAATGCCGACAACCATGAAGAGAGTAATGAGAATAATAGTGAAGGTAATCTTTATTATTTTGGCTTCTAGTCTTAAATAGATTAAAAGATTTCTGATTCATCACCATAATCACATCAACAATGTTTATAACTAGTTATTTTGCAATTTTGGATGGGAACAAATGAAAACATGTGTACCTTCAGGACCCATTCAACGTCAAAAGTGAAACCAAGACATATAAAAATAGGTTTCTTAACCATCTCCCTCTATTAGCATAATATACAATTAATTCTTTGCTAGTGAAGTAGTCTTTTTAAAGGCCTTCTGTACCAAGCCAGGATAGTGCTATCCATTGAAAATATCCCTATCTGGTGGTTGAATTTTAAAAGGAATTGTATTCAGTGGATTACTTTATCCAGGATTTGTCCCCAGGGTATCAAACATCGAAAAATGTTTTTGATTTGTTCATATACAGTCGATCCCGTTAACGTTGTTCAAAAAGAAAAGAAGTTTAGAAGTTTACGATTTGATAAAACAAAAGCCCTAATTACGGAATACAATCACTTTACGTGAAAATGTGATTTGTTAACTTGTAAACTTCCCTTTTTCTTGAACAAAGTAAATGAGATCAACTGTATATAATATTATATTTGCTTGTTGGTTTGTTTCTGCACATAATTTCCTTACTATTTCAAGTTAACTCCTTAGTGTGCTTGCTTGTTGTTTCACTGTTGCCAGCCCTCATTTGGCCCAAGTTTGTATTATCTTTGTATTATCAGTCACATCTCAATCATTTTTAATCTATTCTTTCTAAGATGAAGTCCATGAAGACCCTAAGTCATTGAGTACGTCTAATGAGAATAGCTCACCAAGAGGCCATGAACCACGAGAGAGAAAGTCATCTACAGGCTCATTGGATACTCTTACGACTATTGCTATTACTGCAGCTGTGACGTCATCTTCTTCCTCTAAGTACATGTAAGTACTTGAATTATATATTAGTTATTATATATTAATCATTATGTATTAATTATTATATATTAATTATTATATATTGATTATTATATATTAATTATTATATATTAATTATTATATATTAATTATTATATATTGATTATTATATATTAATTATTATATATTAATTATTATATATTGATTATTATATATTAATTATTATATACTGATTATTATATATTAATTGTTATATATTAATTATTATATATTGATTATCATATATTAATTATTATATTAATTATTATTGTTTCATTACTTCTGTAAAACCCTGTCAAGAGATTGAGATAATAAAATTACCATTACCAATTGACCCTATCGGCATCGTATGTAAATTGCCCATTTCAGACCATGTGACACTCTCTAGGGAATGATTTTTTAATGAAATATTTAAATGTACGAAATCATTTCCCACAAGAGACATAAAATGGTCTGAAATGGGGAAATAATCATGGAAGCGAATAAGGTCTATGCAGAGAAAATTTGGCAGGACGAGTGTTTGAGTGGTTTTGGCTGTAAACTTGATAAACAAATATGTGATGATGAAGATGATGATGATGATAATGATCTTAGTGATAATCAAAGTAGTGAAGATGTTGGTTATGATGATGGTCATTGTTGTTATTGATGTTGATACTGATGGTGATGATGATGAGGAAAGCTGTTATGTAAACATTTTGCTAATTTATTGACACAGAAGTTTACAAATTCATTATAGTGTCGTTTTCACTTGAGTGAGTAAAGTTACGATACCGCTACAATACGGCAGAAAATTCGAATGTTTTCTTGGGAACTAGGGCTACGATACGATACAGTACTGTTTCCCACTCATACGAAAACGACTCTAAATGATCATTCTTTTGAGTGTCACATTGGAATACTGTTTAAGATTATTAACATGGACATTCATTCCTCCCACAGACCATCCGAGAAACCTTGCATCATAACCACTGCAGAGATCACCAAAGCAGTAGCGTCAACAATCATTACGCAGTCCACCCCCCATAGTGAACTCTCACCCATCACTGTAGCAACTGCGGCTGCTCAATGTTTAGCTGTCACCTTGACAACAACAAGCTCCACCACCAAAATGTCATTGCTTCCCAGTCCTAAGAAGGGAAAACGCTACGAGGACGGCTGGAAGGAGGTCGTCAGAAGGTCAGAGACTGCTTTGTAAGGAAAACCGATTTGAAGAAACCTTAATGCACTATATAGTTATTGAACAACTATTTCATACGTGTTGAAAATTCATGTTACTATCGTAACATTTGTTGGTGAATACTGATCACGTTTGATGGTCTTGATGTCGCTAGATTCTCTTGTACATCATTCAGAATTCCCTGTTGAAGCATTGTATTTTTTCCAACTCTAGTTTCTTCCTTCTTTCCTTTTTCATTCCCATCCATTTTTTTCTCCCTCTCGCACCTTTCCTTCCTTTCTTTCTTCTTCTTTACTCTCATTTGACAACGACTGGTAATGTATCCAATATAGAAATACTATACTATTTTTTGCTCAAAATCTATTTAAGGCCACTGCCTATAGTTTCCAAACGGTCGACCATACCTAATTCAAATGACTGTAGCTCGCACAAAAAACAACCCACAGTTTTGAGTATTTGCTCAGTTATTATAGAAAGGTTCAAGTTTTTAATGATGTATTTTTTGTTTACATAAGTGTTACCATGGCAACGGAACAATGGTGTCACAAGGTTTACGTTTTGCTCATTTTACGCGCTTTTCGATCTAAACTTTTAAAACCACACCCATGACGGTATTTTTCAAGTAATTGCCTCAAAGTATAGGGAGTTAGAAAAAATTGTATCAAGCCGATTTTGAGTTATTCATAATTGTTTGTTAGTGTTGCGATAACTTTGGGAAGAAGACACTTTTGCCACTGCAATACCGCCCAAATATTGCTCAAATATTAGGCTACCTTCCTGTAAAATTTCAGGTTATATAGTGCAACAGATCTTAGTCAGTAATCATCGAAGTAAACATAACTTTGAGCATTTTTTTCCCAAAATGTCTAAAAATTACGTTTACCGCTCGGAAATAAAAAATAGTCGATAACTTTTTTTTAAACTTTTGTCAGTCAATTTTGACTATGTTTTCAAAATGCTCCCCGAATTCCAATTTGATTGACGTTTTCTAACATGCTCAAAACAAAATTCAAAGTTGACCATGTCTAAAGCAACTTCGCTTTCGTGATTTTCAGTTCTTTGATGTTGTTTTCATCTTCACATTCCTGCGTGCTGCCTTGTCGTAATATGCAAATTTGAGGCAAACGGAACAACGGCGTGTTGCGCTAGTAATTCCTTGCGTTTTCGTGCAAGTTGTTTCTTTACTGTTTCTGACATTATTACTTAAAATCTCCGCCTTCCTCTTCCTGGATGCTTTTTGGAATACCATAATTGACAAATATCTAATTAAACTCCCTTTCGAGAAAAGCAAACAACTTGCACGAAAACGCAAGGAATTACTAGCGCGACACGCCGTTGTTCCGTTTGCCTCAAATTTGCATATTACGACAAGGCAGCACGCAGGAATGTGAAGATGAAAACAACATCAAAGAACTGAAAAACACGAAAGCGAAGTTGCTTTAGACATGGTCAACTTTGAATTTTGTTTTGAGCATGTTAGAAAACATCAATCAAATTGGAATTCGGGGAGCATTTTGAAAACATAGTCAAAATTGACTGACAAAAGTTTAAAAAAAAGTTATCGACTATTTTTTATTTCCGAGCGGTAAACGTAATTTTTAGACATTTTGGGGAAAAAAATGCTCAAAGTTATGTTTACTTCGATGATTACTGACTAAGATCTGTTGCACTATATAACCTGAAATTTTACAGGAAGGTAGCCTAATATTTGAGCAATATTTGGGCGGTATTGCAGTGGCAAAAGTGTCTTCTTCCCAAAGTTATCGCAACACTAACAAACAATTATGAATTTAGGGGTTAAAAAAAGTCGTCTCTAATAACTCAAAATCAGCTTGATACAATTTTTTCTAACTCCCTATACTTTGAGGCAATTACTTGAAAAATACCGTCATGGGTGTGGTTTTAAAAAAAGTTGAGATCGAAAAGCGCGTAAAATGAGCAAAACGCAAACCTTGTGACACCATTGTTCCGTTGCCATGGTAACACTTATGTAAACAAAAAATACATCATTAAAAACTTGAACCTTTCTATAATATCTGAGCAAATACTCAAAACTATGGGTTGGTTTTTGTGCGAGCTACAGTCATTTGAATTAGGTATGGTCGACCGTTTGGAAACTATAGTTCCTCCTTGCTTGACATTGAATACATTCAACTATGCTTCATGGCATGCCTTTTCTTTTTTGTCTCTTTTCCGATTTCACACACTTTATTACACCTCGTTGCATTTTATTATGCACAGTATCTGGATGTTTTTTAACAACTCTAATATTAATTGTTACAATTTGATTTCAGGTCTAAAAAGATGCCAGTTTCTTCCTCAGTGGTGAGTCGTGTTATAGGTCGTGGTGGATGCAATGTCAACGCTATAAGGGAAACAACAGGAGCTCATATTGACATTGACACTAGTCGGCAGAAATCTACTGGAACGTGTATTGTCACAATCAAGTAAGTAAAAAAAAATGCAGAAAGTTGTAAAAAGTGAGCATCCATCTCAAGAAAAACCACTATGTGGATGAGATAAGATTGTAACTATTTCCATTGACTTACCGTCGATATTAACTCCTTCGCGTCGAGGAATGTTAGTGAAACTGACTTTGTTCAAACGTTTTCTTTCCCATTTCGTGTACACGAATGATTGTTCTCTATCGATGTGTAAAATATATATTTTATGTTGATTTTATTATATCTATGTCGTTTTTATTTACAGAGGACCAGCGGATGCCACTCGTCAAGCCCACCAGCTTATCGCGGCCCTAGTGAAAGACCCTGAATGTGACATCAACGATGTCCTACCACGACGAAAGACTCCACTCTCTCCAAGAACAACCTCGATCTTTCCTCCCTTCGCAGCCTTCTCTGTTACTGGAACTAACCACTCGATAACGTCAACTACCCCGTCATTGAAGTCTCGCCCTCGCCTTCCAATTCCTTCTGTATCTCTTGCCACCTCGGCAACGAAACCAAAGCCTTCGACCCAAACTGCACCTATGAGCATTCCAACCACAAGACCGTTGGCACCTACTGTCACCACGACAACCGTTGCTAACAGAGCAACTCGAGTATCAACTAAGAGTGCTGTCACAACAACTGGCTCACACATCCCAAGTTCGGCGAAATGGGGCTCAACATCGCACGTGAGTCACCGTAAGAAAGTCTCACCAGGTCGGGCGCCAACATCGCACGGTGTCATGGAAACAGTTCCTAAGGTTACGCCGGTGTCCACGTCAGTGTCCACGATTAAAAGGGATTCTGGGAGTACTACTATGGTGACCATGACGACAACAATGGCTGTCACTACGTCAGCCAGTAGGAGTGATGCGAGAGTTACACCAGCAAAGCGCCAGTTGTTTCCAGAGAAGCTCGCCAAAGTTCCTGTCAGCAGCACCACGCCCGTAGGAAAACCCCAGAGGGTGCCTAAAGGGACGTTGAGTTACTGCTCAGTGGCCATGGGAGCAACAAGTGGACATACACCAGGGAACAGGAGTGTAAATGGCCCAGGAGGACAACTGGTTAACGGACCTCTTATGTCCCCAACTGCTGGCATGACAGCATCGAAATCACCAATGGGTCAGTCTCAAGGGTCGCAACTTCCGCCGTCTATCAGTGACTTCCTATCACATGTCGGACAAACACTAGGGCCCAGTCTCTGGCAAGATATCTCTCATCCTAGTAACCGCCCACCAGCAAATGTATCCCAGAACCACGAACAATCCCAGGAAGCTTTACCGGCTGATCCTATCACTCAGCCAGTCTATATAAATACCCCTGGAGCATTGTTTACACCACTGAACCAGGATCCTAATTCAACATCACCTCCGAATACTACAGCATCACCGGTCCCTACTACGACGTCATCAGCGTCCAATTCCCCCAACATCTCCCCCATAGGTAGTTCGTTGGCGCCTGGTAGTAATGTCATTGGTAGTGATACTGGGGATAAACCTAATCTGAGACCTATAGGGACAGAGCGGGCGTGTCGTCGAGCTACTGCTAGTCCGTTACCTCCCATGGCCGGTATTGCACCGCTTATAGGAGGTACGTATCAGTGTTTTTTTTTTAGTGTTGCTGATGCTGAAGATGATAAGTGTGCAGTTTAATTCGCAGTTTGAAAAGGACCAAGTCCCGCGAGGCACGGACAAATAAAAAATAATAGACAGACAGACAGACAGACTTGCAAGTTGCCAGATTGACAGACAGACAGACAGAAAATCGACAGACAGATTAACAGACAGATTACAGACATACAGATAGATTGACTGACTGACAGACAGACAGACAAAGAAACAACACAATAAAGCTCTCTTAACTACACAAACAAGCAAACAAACAAAATAAACCAACAGAACAAGAATCGAAATGGGTAAAAATTCAAGTTATCGCACAAGCAAACTAACAAGCTAACCAAAAAGCAACGAAAGAAGCAAAACAAAACAACAACAAGGAAACAAGTAAAAGTTTAATTATAAAAAAGGCATAAAATTGTTCAGAATATGGTGGGGTTATTTTGCTGATCGAGTTGATTTATTTTCTTTGCAGATGGAGTACAACAGCATGGTGTGTGGAGCTACTCGTTCCCATCAGGTATAGCGAGCTTTGATAACGATGATGATGACTATGATAGTGATGATCATGATGAATGTTTAAAAAATGATGATGATGGTGATGATTATGATAATGAAAACGAAACATGATGGCATAGGGGATGATGATGATCATAATGTTGATGATGGTTGTGATGTTGATGATGGTTGTGATGTTGATGATGGTTGTGATGATGATGATGGTTGTTTATGATGTTGGTGGTGTTGATGATGGTTGTGATGATGATGATGAAAACGAAACATGATGGCATAGGGGATGATGATGATGATAATATTGATGATGGTTGTGATGTTGATGATGGTTGTGATGATGATGATGATGGTGGTTGTTTATGATGTTCGTGGTGTTGATGATGGTTGTGATGTTGATGATGGTTGTGATGATGATGAAAGTGAACATTATGGCATAGGTTATGATGATAATGGTTGTGATTTTAATGATGATGATGATGGTTAATCATTCTAACTGCATTCCATCTCTTGTTATACAGATCCATCCGTTCCGTCAGGCTGGTCAACTGATCCCGTCCCTCCCGTCCCTACACCCCCATCGTCACAGCTAATCACTGGTACAGATACTAGTCAAAGTACCGATGTAGAGCCGATAGGTGTCGCCCCTGGAGATACACTACAGAGTTTCCTAGAACGACTATCGCTATCGAGTTATCTAAGTTTATTTCAGGTAAGAGAGATGTTTCAGTGCTGCTAATTCCACCAGAGACACTAGTCATGGCAAAAATCCCGAAAAGATCCTAGATATAAAATCTAGCTAAAAACTGTGGTGTTTGAACTCCTTGAGCATAGCGACAGCGCAGTGGCATTATTATGACACGCCTTTGTAAGTTGATTTGCGGATCAGAACACAAAGTGCATTTCTGCAGTTCATAAGCGTAAACCTCATTGGCTCATAAATGCGATGTGTCTGAGTCAGCAGCACTGTAACATAATCAGAACTAAAACAGGAAAAGAAAGCGTAAAATTATCCCGCCCTTTCATCTCTCGATAGTTTTGAATATTGTGTATAGAAGTGTTTATGTTTTTGTTGCAACGGAAGAGTGTTGTTTCATTTGTCATGTCATTGACTATTTACCTTGTTTTTGCCTTTGTATCTATCCGACTTCTTAATGCAAATATTTTTTTACAAGACTACTGGCTACCTCCATAAGCCCTTGATTACTGTAGCTATGTCACCATAAGACTGTATAATTTATTTTGCTAAAATAAGGTAATAAATAAAGATTCATTGATTCATTGATTTATATTTTTCAGAAAAATGAGATCGATTTGGATGCCTTGCTTTTGATGTCCGAAAAGGACTACTCCGATATTGGATTACCAAAGGTAATTGCTTTTGTTGTTAGTTTGTCGATGTTTTGTAGGTTGTGTGCGTTCTTGGTGCTAATTTTCTGCTCAGGACAGTTATCGTTTCATAAAAAAGAAGCAACCTTTTACTGTGTAGGTTAAGACTTTTCCACAGGCGGAGAGAGTTAACCTAAGCCTAACACTGTACTTTCTCCTCCCGTGGAGTAGTGGCAACTTAGGGACGGCCATTAGAAAATTGAAGGTGGGGGAGGGGGGGGGGGGGGGGAGGTTCAACCTTGCATCCTTTTTTTTTCGGCCTGCCTATTATGTAAGATTTTTTCTTTGGGTCAAGGCCATTATTGGTTTGGTTGTATGTATTTTTCTTTTCATTTTCAAACATTTTCACTATTCGAATGGTCCGTCCTTTGCTGTGAATAAGATTAGCCAAACAATTGCAAATTCAACCCAAATTTGTCTGAAATATCTGTTGTTACTTTACTATAGGGCCCACGCATCAAACTCTTAAACAGTACTCGGCGAATGTACCAAGGCGATGTCAATGAATTCCACACCCCCTCCCCCGTCGTCTCGTCCCAGCCCCCCACGACTAGACCTGTAGGCCGGGCTGCTCGGTGGAGTCATCAACCACCAGACGGCTCAACAACAACGATAGCGGGTGTGACGTCAACCAATACTGCGATGCATTTTGGGAGTAAACGACCTCCTGGCCGCGATACCGACCCGAATAAACAGGTATTTAAAAAAATGTGAAATTGGTGTTCACATGTACCAAGTAACGCATCATCCCGAGGGATTGCGTGACTTCAGTACACTGTCTTTAAAGTACGTTTCTAATATCCATGCAAATGCAACCAATATTTGTAGAAAATAGTACAAACAAAGTGCTGTGATATCCTGGAGAAAGACTGTTTTAGAAGCGAAGAAAAGAGTGATCTTATTATGACTGGTTCAACTCCGATGAGACTACTTCACGGGCGAAGAGTGGTTCAAAAATCATTTAGGCATTTAACTTATTTTATTTCATCACTATTACTATTTATTTATCTTTTGTTATTAAGCTATTACACCTAACTTTTATATATTTACACAATTTTTCAATTAGTCGTTTTATGTCGCTTAGCTTAAAGTCGTTTATCTGTTAGTAGTTTTTTAGGGAGTTTTCACATAGGGCTAACCTCTTAACTTCCTTTTCATGATGCCACTTTTGTTATTAATGTTCTGTATTGCTTTGCTACGCTTAATTTATCTTGTAACTGTCACCTTTAATTTGCATCTTGAATAAACCTTTATTGTATTGTATTGTATTGTATTGTATTGTATTGTAACTCCACGGGCGAAGAGTGTTTGGGTTCTGGTTGTTGTGACGTCACTAACACTGTACTCTCTCCGCCCGTGGAGTAGTCTTAATCGTTCAAATCATTAATTGTTTGTTTGTATATTCTCTCAACAGCAATCCTGGAAGGCCTGGGGCAGAACTTCGGTTAATTAAGTAAAGGTGAGTACGGAACAATTAGTGCACGGCTCTTGTGAGACCAGAGTTACTACTAACTGTGTTGAGCCGTATTAGTGAAACTGCTACTTAGTTTTAGACTGACAAATAGAATGTTGTAGAATGTAGAATGTCCACTTAAAAGCGAATGAATGATTTGATGGATGAATGAACGAACAGATGAACTGATTGATTGATTGAATGATTGATTGATGAGTGAGTGAATGAATGAGTAAATGAATGAATGGGTGAGTGAATGATTGAATAAATGAATGAGAAATGTTCAAATAAATGAATACTTGAATCGAGGGTTAAATGAAGGGATAAAAATTGAATGATTCGCTGGATGGGTCAGTTTATAGCGATACTAATTGTTTGTTGATGTGCCAACTAGAACCCAGTCTTTAAGGAGCGCTATTGAATTAACGGTCAATACTCTCTGGTTGGCACATGAATGAATGACAACGGCTTACACCAGCTAGAGTATCACTTTAGATAAATAATAAACTGGCAAAAATAATTAGATGAAATAGAATAAACTATGTTGTGTTCTAACGTATGCTTTGTTGCCGTTCTTTCAGGGATAGATGGTACCAGAAAGTTGAAATTAGAGGTGTTAAAACAGTACAAAAACCCGTGATAAAGTTACTTAAAGTTTAAAATCTGATTATATGGTTGAACAATAAAATACCCCTTGATCAGAGAGAAAAATACGCTGTGTCTCGTCTATTCTTTGTTATAGTGGGATTTCATGTGACTTATCATGACAAGAGAAAATGAGCTAAGAGAACCTATCCCTGGACCCCTTCAGGAACCACGCCAGTGCTATTTTTAAACTGTTGCCAATCCCACTAAAACGTTATTCTTAAGTTTTTCTTTTGCAAATTCGACGTTATCTTCTTTTTATGTTCAACACCAACACAAAATTCGTTTAGTTCCTCTGGTCAATCTAACCAATCACATTGAATTCTTAAAAAAAAACCTCGGCTGATGATGTGTGCAAAGCCCAGCATGGCGGATAGGTTTTCTTAGCTCATTTTCTGTTGATGATGGGCTTGATTGTGGTAGAGTAGAGAAAGCTACGAGTGATGTGTATGAAAGGGATCAATACAGAGAAACATGGCTCTTGGCTCTATGTACCCTGAGAGCCATATCCTCCGTAACGTTGCCTAAGATGAATAGACCATTTTCAAATTCGTCGATTCTCAGGCTAAGCCTCGATTGCATGTAAGTAAATCAACAAAACAGTCCAGACAAAACCATTGGTATTTATATTGTTTTTGGATTGGTGCATTCCCACGGGATGTACCTCATACAAAAGAATATATCGCATACTATCAAGGCTTAGCCTGAGCAATGAAGAACATGAAACTGGACTATTGCGTGGTATTTTGTTCTCTGCGGTTCAATGCTCTTTTAAAACACACCTGCATTCATACTACTTTGAAGGCAAACGTTTATTAGTTGTTTCACATATATAGATGCAAATCACATGTACATTATGTTCTGTTTGTATAAGGTAATTTTAACCTGTTCGCCTGATCCGGGGCGCTCTACGTACAAGAGAAGTCTATTTAGTAACTATTTGTCACTATTAGTCGGACAGAACATTACTATTTCTTTTGTCTGGTTGAGCGTTAGTGACAAATAGTTACAAAGGCAGCGTTTACACGAAGCCGGCTGTTTTCGTAAACGCACATTTTTTTTATCCGTCGA
This sequence comes from Diadumene lineata, assembly GCA_918843875.1. Lineage (NCBI taxonomy): Eukaryota > Metazoa > Cnidaria > Anthozoa > Actiniaria > Diadumenidae > Diadumene > Diadumene lineata. Next base: position 9,875,035 of record OU974084.1, read on the forward strand.
GGCCTACCGTTACACGAAAACTCTACTTAGCCGGCTTTTAGCCGCCTCTCAGAATGGATATTGTCGAAAACGACGGCTATGCGTTTTCGTGTAAACGCTTTAGCCAGCTATTTTCGAAAACGCTGAAGTCGTCACTTTGGTTCAGTCATAATGAGAGAGAGTAATTTCAACATTTAGTCACCAAGATGCTTACAGACGCTGTTCAAGCTACCGAAAACGATACGAAAACGCTGTGTAGGCGGATATATTTTTAGCCGGCTAAAAAAGTCGTCTTCGTGTAAATGCTGCCTTATAGCTACTATTTGTTAGTATTTAGTTTGTTTTTATTTCGTGGTTTTCCTGCGTTTGCTTTAATTACACTAGCTTTTGTGCACTAATACAGCTATCCTATGTGTGAATTAACATAGCAGGGAGTCTGAACTTCAACGACTAGTCTAGCGAGCGTATCAGCCTTTCTGTCCCGTCTCGAGTTCTATGGCGTTCAATTTCCGCCAAAATTCGACTTGCTCAATTCAACATTGTACTTTTTCTATTCGACCTTTTTTTATAATCGGACATTCAACTTTGTTGTTTCAAGAATCCAATATCCTATGCTTCATAGTCCGACTTGCAAGTTTTCTAAATATTGTCGATGTTTCTGCAATCGAACTTTGTACTTTAACGAATTCAACATTCAACTTTCTCGCAATCGAACATCCTTCCGCATGCCACTTTCGTCCAGTCAACGCGGGCTCAGAAAATACCAATTCCAACACTGTTGGGTAGGGGGACGGGAGAAAAAGGTAACTTTCCGTACCCCCCAATGGATAGCTGTGGAACTCAAAGTCACATAAACCCTCCAGTCCCCCAAAGCAACATCTTTTGTTTTGTTCAACGTGATCTAGAAAAACAAGATGGCTGCACGGTGATTTCTTAATTCCCGTCAAAATTGTAGCTTGTAAGTATTATTTTCTTTCTTTTTCTAAATAATCATTTCTATGATAAGCACGTGCTTTTCATGGTCAACTTTTGCTGTACATTCAGTACATTTTACGATCGCAATTAACAGCTACATTCACTATTTCACTAGAAAAACTCACCTTCAGTCTTTTCTCACTGTAAAGTCGAAAGACGATCTGCCACTTTCAGAAGGGCAGATCTGACATCGTTTAAGTCGATCATCGGCCATGTTTCAATCCTCCGTAAGTGCGAACAAAACAAAAAATATGTTGCTTTGGGGGAGGGTTTATGTGACTTTGAGTTCCACAGCTATCCATTGGGGGTACGGAAAGTTACCTTTTTCTCCCGTCCCCCTACCCAACAGTGTTGGAATTGGTATTTTCTGAGCCCGCGTTGACTGGACAAAAGTGGCATGCGGAAGGATGTTCGATTGCGAGAAAGTTGAATGTTGAATTCGTTAAAGTACAAAGTTCGATTGCAGAAACATCGACAATATTTAGAAAACTTGCAAGTCGGACTATGAAGCATAGGATGTTGGATTCTTGAAACAACAAAGTTGAATGTCCGATTATAAAAAAAGGTCTAATAGAAAAAGTACAATGTTGAATTGAGCAAGTCGAATTTTGGCGGAAATTGAACGCCATAGAGTTCCGCGCGTTACAATGTGAAATTGTTTGCAAATAATTGCCTCGTGTCGCAAAACCCCTCAATCCTTGGACACAGACTTGCGATGATATGTTGTTGAAGTAAGTCTTCTTTCAACAGAGAATCTAAAGGCGAGATTTTCTAGATGAATATGTCCGTACCAGTACACATGAATCTGTTGATATCATAATATCTGATTTATTTACACCCTATGGAGACACTTTTCTTTACAGTGTCTTTGTCTGAAGTCCAAGTTCTTTGAAGTTGCATTGTGCGGATAACGTCCCCTAATGGGGTAGGGATGTTTCAGTTTATTATTAATCACAATTTAATTACAATATATGAGTGCTAATCTAGGCAGATGGAGTATTTATTAAACAAAATAATTTATAAAACAACTGATATAAACTACTATCAATAAGTATACGCAAGAGAGTATGAGATAAGAGAGCTTATCACCCGTATTGGGCTTTACACTCATCAGGGGATCTTTTCATTCTGTTTTTAAACGGAAGTTATTTCGGGAACGGAACGTGATTGGTTAGATTGTAGTAGGCGCGGTCGCATCGTCAAAACATCTCAAGACCAAAGTGCGGAGATTGGTAATAAATTTCTAAAAATAGCACGACGAGTAGAGCCCCTGATGGGGTCCGGTGATAAGCTCTCTTATCTCATATTCTCTTGGTATACGTAAACAAATGACATTCAACAAAAAGAAACGAAGAGAAAGAAAGATTATACATTATAGGATGTATTCACATACAACAGTACATAAAATTCTTAATTCATCAATAAATACAGATACATAACTAAATCATTTCTAAATACAAGAAAAGATATTTATATGGGGATTTTGATTAGCATGTATATATATGATGATAGACTTTATTTCTGTGTCAAGTTAATTAGTTATGTCAAGTTATTTAGCTATGTACAAGCAAATATGGTTACTTGTGAAGATCTTTGCTGTTGATATTTTCTATTGACACTGTCTTGATGTTATCAATATATTGGCATGTATATTATCTGCTAATTGTTGATTGATATTATCTGGATATTATTATTCTATTAGCACGTATATCAGCATCATATAAATGAATATGTTTTCTGTTGATGTTGATGCTAATTTATAGGCAGTATATTAGTATGCATAGGTTACTTAATGAAGATCTTCGATGTTGATGTTGAAGAATTGGGTCTCTGAAAAAAAAAAGCAAAATGGAAATCGATAAAGGTGCTACTCCGACCGAAGTCGTAGCTTATGTATTCAGACAATTCTAGCGTCTCTCTCGTCAACGCTATGTGACTAACTTATTAACTTGATGTCATTGGGATTCTTTTTCGATACGATACGATACTCTATTTCGCTCTCATTCGAAATTGACTCTTACTGGTACGAGACGACGCGATGCGATACGATACTGCTTTCCACTCACAAGGCAAATGGGTTTTTATTTCATTTTACCTTCTCTGCACCGTTTGTAGTTGACCTGGTTTCTTTCGATAATTCGCTGTCGTATTTGGGAGTTGGCGTTGTGTGACAGTGGAAGATTTGATTGTCAGACCAGATCTGTTTCTTACGACGGAAAGCTTTACGAACCTATGGACGAATATGGACGAATTGTTTTTTTTATCATGTTATATATGAACATATAAAATACTACAAGTAAAATGATTATGGCAAATTTCTTCTCAATTGTTGTCATCGGCAGTCAAGATTGTAAGTGAATTACACCATTCAAAAACTGATAAGGATTGAAAATATTCGGCTTACAGGACCAATCCGCCATTTTGAAACTACCTCTGAGTATCAAACATTAACCAAATATGGTGTCAAAATTGTGGTAATTTTTCCGAATATTTCAGAGCATGTAACCGCGCTACACGTTTCAATCCTCTTATAAGTTTTCTAATTAGTTAGCGCGACCCAACACCAAAGATAATGGACAATGTATCATTTTGTTCTCATAATTTGTGTGATCCCCTTTGATATTCAATAAACAATAATCATTGCGATCATCAATTTTATAACGATGTCGTACCTCTGAGTTCAGCACACAATGGAAAATGAAAATCAGGAATCCCTGCAAAAGAAAATGTTTGTTTGATTGCTCTGGAATACATTAGGTTGAACTCCGTGCTGAACTATTTCATCGCTAGTAATCTCATTCGATCTCAACACTATAGCAGAGTAAAAATCCTGACAACTGGCCAGTGCGCACCAATTGATCTGGTGCGCACCGCCCCCTGCAACCCTCCTCCTGGATCTGAATTAAACTGACCTGAAGAGAATTGAAGATAGCAAACAAGTATTGAAATGCCAGCGTTTGGTCGTTAACAGCAAGGACACCAAACACCCATGCAATCCCAAGTATTGGTAACAGAACAATGGCTGATTTTACTCCAGACCTTAACATAAAAGAACGAGAACGATTTAGTCGTGAGCTAAGTATTTTGAATAGACTTTTTTAGGAAATCCTCTTTAAACTTGAACTTTAACAAAATTGATATGCATGACCTAACTATCGAAGATATATGAGAATTATAATGCTCTTTTTAATCAACCTTTTGTTAGCTGTGTGAGAATTATAATGCTCTTTTTAATCAACCTTTTGTTAGCTGTGTGAGAATTATAATGCTCTTTTTAATTAACTTTTTGTAGCTGTGGTGTGACACAAGTCTCAGTCTTAAGCCCATTGCACTTTTTTGTTCCTTTATTCAAATGACTATTAGACAACGATTTCATTTGCACTTTTTCTAAATTAATATTAGTATATTTATATATAGAAATACATTTGTAATTACCTTACGGTTTGTAGTTTACTGTCATCCGATGGTGTGGGATTGTGCAGTTTTAGAATCTCCCTTACAACAAGGCCAAGAATAACTGCATTCACCTTGATATGAACAAAGAAACGACATGTATAAAAAACATTCTATTTCCTTTACTTATAAAAAACGTTTTTCTTTCTTTGCAATTCAGCTATGTACAATCAAGTCGGATTGGTAGAGGTCACAGTTTGGCCATGACAAAAGAGTTGTTAACTTAGTTTTGACTAAAAAAAATTAGCAGATACTGAGATTTTGACAAAGATAACAAAACTCCTGTCAAAAAGAGGGTATTTCCAGAAATGAATGAAACTTTAAAATTAGTTTCTGTGAAAAAAATTAGTTAATCTGTTCAGTTACTTTATATTATCTACTAGAAAAAGTAGTTGAGTAAATAAACATTTTATTAGTTGTTTGTTTTGTTGTATGTTGAAGAATTATGCATGATCTGGTTCGTGACTTACCACTATAATTAATAAAACAGGCACAACAAAGCTCCATATTGTGCCTTTCTCCACAGACAACCAACAACTGATAAGAAAAATAAAAACATTAAGCATAACATCGATGTACAATCAATTCGCTAGGAAGTCATTTTGCATTAAGTTAATTCGCCACAATGACGCCAAATTGCCTGAAGTCGATTCGACCTTAGTCCAATTGCTCGAAGTCAATCAATACTGATTATTAGACAAAAAAGTCAATTTCCCCCGAAGTCAATTCGCCTTTGAATACATGTTACACCATACACAAAGCATTCCTTATTAGTTTCTATCGTTTGTTCACCCAGCATGCATGGCGGCATGTAACAGCATTGTCCATTATTCCTCAAGGGATTCTTGGTCATGTGGTTGCAATCGAGGAATACACGTAACTATGTGATATTCAGAGGTAAAAATGGCCAAAACGGGTTCTAATTTAGTTTCAAAGGCTCTTGCAAATCTTTTTTGCAAGTAGTAGTGTGATTTTTCAGTTCAATTTCAGTTCATTGCAGCCTCTCTCATTCGCGTCACGCTAGCTGTGGAGATTGTGTGACACGTAACGACACAAACACGTCTCCGGGGGAGGCTGAGTTCATTGTACAAAAGGGACTGCTTATACCTGTGTTCTGTTCCATATCCATCAAAACTAGAAACCAACGTTACTATGACAATCACTGCTGGAATACCTGCAATAGCAAACTATCCGTAAATACATTATTTAATCCTTTTCATATATTCAAGACAAGAAGCAGGTTTTGGGCTTGGATTAGTTTTCTTTGAACATGCTTCAAAATCATCCACTCATTGCATTTTATAAGTGCAGGAAGCCCTGGCCTCTTATATCGGAATATATCGAAGGGCGGGATGTTCGTCGTACCTTTATGTGTCAACATCGGAGATCTGGTACTTTTTAGGATCTCTCAGAGGTTTTGAGCCTCTCTGAATTAAAGTTGGTATATCTTTAAGGGTATTCACGGATATTCAAAACATCTATATGCAATTGTTCGTATTTGATTTGGTACCTCCCGAGCAGGAAGCTCGTTTACAAACTAGTCACAGAGGCAAACGTTAGCTCTCCGAAAGCGAATGCGCCCAAAGTTCAGTAGAGCCAATAAAACAAAGGACTCGGGAGCATCATTCTCATACATCAAGAGAGTAAGAGATAAGAGAGCTTATCCGCGGATCCCATCAGGGGCTCTACTCGTCATGCTATTTTTAGAAACTTGTAACCAATCTCTGCACTTTTGTCTTGAGATGTTTTGAGGATGCGACCGCGTCTCCTGCAATATGGCCAATCACGTTCCGTTACCGAAATAACTTCAGTTTAAAGATAGAATGAAAAGATCCCCTGACGAGTGTAAAGCCCAATACGGGGGATGCACTCTCTTATCTTATACTCTCTTGCATACATGCAATTACCAAGCCGGGCCTTTGGCTTATAATTCATTAGTTTGAGCCATCTCCTTTGCTTGGAGAATGTATTTATTAGAAACTAACAAAAATTACGTTGCAATTATTCAATTTTTCTTCAATTCCTAAATGGGCCATTTATATAGGCAAATCAACCTGATTAATGTAGAACAAAAGGTGAGCTTGGGCTGCCTGCGGTTTGACATACTTACTCCAGGCAGCGATGACGTAACGTCTTATTCTATTATATCCGGTATCAAAGACCCGGACTACCATGACATACAACCAAAGTCCCTCTACTAACATCCAACAAAACGCCACCAGATTAAAGAAATGAAGAGCCGCAGCAACAAACTTGCATACAATCTAGAAAATGGAAAACAAACAATATGATGACTGCGATAATGATGGCGATCATGATGATGATGATAATTGCTGATAATAATAAGTGATTTATACAATATGAGTGGCCGACTCTGTATGGAATATACAATGTCTAGCCGCGATTGTATATCTAGTATAAAACTCCCAACATGGTTCAAGTGTTTTATGATAGAAAATTGAAAATATCTTCATTTGATTTAGAGAAAATAAAGGTTGAACTTTATGCAAATCAGGACAAATCTACATCCGATTTACAGATGCCTTGCATGGGTCGTGATCATTGTGTTTACCTTATGAATTATTAATGAGGTTCATTATAATAAATAAAATATATATCGCGCATATCACATGTGCACAGTACCTTTTTCCGTTTAGAACTGTTAACAAAAGAGCGTTATTTTTGTATCCAATTGCAACATAGATGAATTTGTACATGTGATCAATATAAAAAAATCAAAGTCAAATCTAAGTAAAGAGCGCCATCGTATACCTTGTTTTCAGTGGCCGTTATGCCAGAAAGAAAGAAGATTTGAGCCAATCCAAGTGCCACAACCAAGTTGAGATGAATCATATTCGTCTCGGTCTTTGTTAGCCTAGGAAAAAGAAAAACAATCAAATCTTTTACATTATTTATTGTGTCATGGCTTGATATATAATGTATTACAAGCCACAGCTTCTATACAAAGTCCATGCATGCTGTTGGACATCAAAACATCGGGCAGTAAATGAAAAGGGTGCCAGAACTTTGAACGAAACAATTCAAGGTTCTAGTTCTTCCAAGGATAAAGGGGTCATAAAATGGGACATATCTGGTGCGCCAGCTCGCCCAAGACAATTTAAATACAATGTTCTAGAAAAAAAATTCTTGAGCTCAGCCCCGGCCCCTCCCCCAAAGGGGGCCTGACTTTACTTAATAATGACAATAATTTGATAATTATAGGCCGCATATTCCATGTGTATATGTTCAATTGGTTATTACTTATACAGTGAAACCCCTCTATACCGAACCCTCAATATACCGAAATTCTCTTTAAACCGAACAACTTTTTTTGGTCCAGAATTCAACTTTTTCCAATATCTCTTGTAAAATAAACCTCAGTTAACCGGAACCCCCTCTAAACCGTACATTTTCTTTGGTCCCAGTACTGTCCGGAATAGAGGGGTTCCACTGTAGTTATATCGCTGAGATATGGGTTTTACTCGAAATGCATGGATATCTTGAGAACAAGTATATCTGAGTGCTAAATGACTTACCTTAAACATACCAACGTCGCTATTGTCAAGAACTCACCAATCAGAGACAAGCTGCAGCCAACGTATGTTATGGCTTGTAAAGCAGTCACGTGGGCTTTGGGCAGGGGCTAAGATGGACAAATAACGTTAACATATAAAATGAATGACATTATGACAACACTAGAAATGTGACAGAAAAAAGAGAGAATGAGAAAAAGAAAAAAAAAGAGAAAGTGGATGAAATTTGAAAACTCAAATAACAATTAGATCGGACCCAGCTGATCACATACATTCCCGGACCAATGATGTCAATAAAACCCCAATGAACCATGGTTACAGTACCTTGTCTTCAACGACCTTCATCAGAACAGCAAAGTGAGTCAAATGATCGCATAAACATGATGTAACGTTTTCATTTGATTCCTTCTCATCTAATCGACAACCTTCACTGGACCAGAAACCACTCGAATTCCCAGAACTACAAGATTGAAAAATTATTCTTTTTTTAACATTTTTATTTCACAATGTTGTCACACAAGATTATATAGACGATCCTCTCCCTTCTGCGTGTTAATTTTCCAGTGGAAAGGAAGGAGCTTTCAAACACTAAATGCACATTTGCATCCTCGATCTCCATCCCTTTTGAATATATATAGGAAATAGGGAAGGTTCTGTGTATGCGCAAATGATATCATTCATTACCTGGAGTTGAAATTCCAGAAGACACAAACCATCATCTGGTCTTTGGAGGTTTTGAACTAAATATAGATTAGAAAAAAATTATTTGTTAAAAAATTAGCAAGCAAACAAGCAGAAGCATCTCAAGCAGGCAGGCAGGCAGGCAGGCAGGCAGGCAGGCAGGCAGGCAGGCAGGCAGGCAGGCAGGCAGGCAGGCAGGCAGGTATGATACTCAAACAAACAATCAAATTAAATACCAAAAAAATGACTTACTCGTTTGTGTTCTAGTTTCAACTTCACTGATTCTTTCTCCAAGGATTTTGGAGCAGGAACAAGGGAGCTTGTTATAATTCGACTATTGAGGAAGAACTTTCCTTCACTATCACTGAAAAAGAAACATGTTGAGTCTTGCCATGAACGCAGTGGTATAACAATTGCTTTTACTCTAAAAAAATGCGTTTATATAACCTGGAGACGTTCTGCACTGGTCATGTCGAAATCTATAACAGTATACAAAGTCATCCTCAAGAGGATGCCAATGGACTTATTTACCAATTTTTAAATTCAAAACGTTTTTATCCGACAATAAGCCAGAAATGTGTTGACGTTTTACCGTCGTTTCTATACCAGAATTCAGGCTGAGTTTCGAACCCGTTCTCCCGGTTAACAACCCGCTACTCAACTGAGTAGGATCCCGACCTCCGACCTATCGTTTGAGTACTTTTTTTTCTACACTCACCCAACTGCAGATATGTTTCCTTTCAAGATTTCTTCGAGATTCTTGTAAAGAGAGCTAAAGACTACGTATTTACCTAAAATATGCAAATAAACATCAATATTGACCATAGTTACCAACTATTGAAAATTGTTAAATAATTTTGTATATATTCCATAACTTATTTTTTACAGTGAGGACACTCCAACCGGGACCACTTGGCATTATTTATATTTTTATTTTCTGCGCTTAATGTCTACTGCTTCAAACCTTCTGATAAAGTAGGATTCAATTTAAATACATTGAATGATCAAAATAATATTTCTATTAAATTCCTATTAAGGATTCAAGTTTTAAAAGTATTGAAAAAAACATAACATGGTCTCGGTTGGAGTGTCCTCACTGTAAGCTTCTAGCCCATGGAGTGTATGCAATTCAAACCGTGAAATTAAATTAAGTGTTAAAAACGTATTTTTCTCATATACCTTTAGAAACTATTGTCACTATCACCTGAGGCAAAATTTAATTGCGCAATCGTATTCAGGATGACGTCATTTACCTGCTTCTGATTGGTCCATTTGTATGCTTATTTCATCTCGAGTCTGAAAGGATTCGTTCACTTTTTTATCAGGAAAAACAAAATGGCTTTCGAGCTTCTTGATTTGAAGCACTGCAAATTAAAGCAAAACAAAATTCATCTTTAGTTCTACACTCAGCGTAACTTCAACAAATATCATCAAATATTAATATAAATATTACATAATATTAGAGTTGTATTTAAAAAACTGTGCATTATCCGCAGTTAGCGTATTACACTTTATTACACCTTACTATTCTTTATTGTACATCGGCATTTTCTTTTGATTTTCTTTGTGTTTTCGGTGTATTTCAATTTATATTACACAGTATTAATTTTTTTGACTATTTCACTCTGTTTCACGTGTTACGAAAACAGCTCTAACAAATTTACTCGCCTTGTCCTCGTTTGTTAAACTCTCCATTATCATCACACACACACACACAAAAAAAAAGCAAAACAAAACAAAACAACATGAAAATAGCTACATAATAGTATATATCATATCCTAATATTACTCGCGAAATACACTTTAGGGTATTTCACTTTATTGTACTTCAGTTTATTTCGCTTTACTGTCCACATTTTCATTTGTGTTTTTCACAGGGTTCGAACCCCATTAAGCCGGCCAGACACATAAGCAGGGAGTTCTGGCGTATAGAGACGTCATCACATTTCCTGCTTAAACTCTCAAAAACGTAATAATAACTACATATATTATCGATTCATACTTATATTAGGATATTCCATAGTTAGAGGCTGTGTGTAATTAAGCTCCCCTGCTACCATGTTCCCAAGTTGCTCGACCTCGAGAGCGACTTCCAAGCCGCCATTCTCTTCTTGTAATGGTTGTCCTTGTTGGCCAGTGTCCAGGTCAATATCGTCCAGTAAAAATGTTATTTTACGAGCTGCTGTCTGAAATACAATTACACCAAGAAAATTCACAAACAAGTTTTATTTTAAAAGACACTGGTGCACACCACTGGGATCATTTTTGTCAATAAATAAACTGAACTGATAAAGAACCGAAAGTCTTCCAATCCTGTTGATTGAGTTGTTGGGTTACGATGCCTGGATATCCAGTGCGCTAGCTATCCACCGGATAAATATTTATCATTCAGCAATTAAACTTTTGGCAACTGAATTCTTTGCAATGTAGAACTTTGGTCCAGTTGAAAACGTCATTCTAAACTTCTTGCATCCGAGCTTAGGGGTTAGCTTTCCGTGTGCTTCATCTGATTCCGGGTGAGCCGACATATCACTCAGTCTTGATGTAACATATTCATAAAACGACAATACAAAATACAATAGCAATGTAGACAATAAAACACATCTGACTCCCTCGGTTGACTATGGTTTTTTGGGTACTAGTTTGTGATTGGTGCATATGGACAATGGATTGTTTTGATGTGACGTCAAAGAGAACTAAGCTAATTAATATAATGCATGTATTTGGACCAAACTGACCTTCATTGAATCTTCCAATATTTCATTTGATGGTTTGGTAGTGTTGCGTATGTTTGATTGTAGCTCCTTCAGAACAGTTTTTACTGCGTTCAACTAAAAAAAATAAAAAAAAATAAAAATTTTTTTTGTTCAGTCATTTTTGTTGCACACTGGTTTTACTGCGTGCACTCTAGTATTTATTGTTTTCTATCTTGGATAATATAAATATCATCATAATAAATTTCTTCATATCATTATTTTTATGAATTGTTTGATTCAGTGTTAATTAAACTTTATAATCAAAAATCAAGTAGAATCGATACTGTTAAATCCATTTACAGAAAGTCATTTGAGCGCATAACATTGTGTGGGCTTCCTTTGCATTTTATATTGGCCGCCTAGAAGTTGACGTGACCTTATACACGAAAGACATACATGGCGTTGTTTAGATCGGGTTTGAAGCACGATCATGTATTTCCGTTTGTGCACCATTCAGATATCAATCGGGAAGATCCAGCAATCGAAATAAAAATTTTACGCTAATCAATAAGAAATAATATTACGAGCTTGAATTTCCGATTAATTATATATTTTTTCACACTGACGAATGTTAACAAAAAGCCAGACAGCGTGCAGTGTCAGAGCTCACGAAGTGCAGTGTGACGTCATAGTGACCCTCATCAACCAAGGGTATAGCTAGTGAAAGCGGGGTGGTACAAAATGATCGCATAAATCGTACTACCCAATGTAATTTGTTATCATTACTCGTGCCCAGGCCCTTGGGCCGAGGGCACGAGTATAGTTCTGCAGACAGTTTTTTTTTCGCTGTTAGAAATTTTGGCAAGTTCAGACATGTTCCATCAGGTCTGACCGAATTATATTAACTCACAAAGAAAGAAATTCTAATGCGCCAGCGCTTTTCACTTTTTTTGTTCTCAAGTAATCTTTCTTTTGCAATTTTATCAGTTATTTTTTAATAAACAATTTTTTAAATAATTAAAACGAATGCTTCCATGTCGCATCAAAACAGCTAAAAAAATAATTAAAACCAATGCTTCCATGTCGCATCAAAACAGCTAAATAAAACTTAATTTAAGGAAAACCAATTCGTGGAATTGTTAAGAAGAATTATTAGAAGTGAACAAGATCAAAAAGTAGCAAGAAATTCATTGCGAAAGTGAGAATTTTCGAGCTTGTAGACGTATACATATCGAAGTTCGCTCACTCGAGTTGAAGAACGTTTGTTTAGCGATGTGTATTAACAAAAGCGAAAAAAGACAAATATTTCAAAAGGATCTTTTGGTATCTTACCCAAAGGAGACTATTTGGTCACTTTTCAAGTCTAAAAGGATCTCTTTTATGGCTGAACTTTGCGAAATTGAGAGAAACATAACAAAGGGCAAACAACGAATAATGTTCACTCGCTATGGTCCACGCTTCAACTGATTGGAAAATCTGCCGAATTTTGAAAGAAAAAGCGAAAATTTGCAGTATTTTTTCGTGAAAAATTGAAGTAAAGTGCAATTTATTGAAATCTTGTTTATTGAGCTTTTATGCTGATGTAGTTTTTGTGTAATTCTTGTTGATTTTGGAGTATTTTTTGCCGTTAAAGAAGAGGTGGTATGGATGATAGTTTCCTGCCTTTTAGTTGCTGCGAGCGAAGCGAGTAGATTGCTTGGGCTGCCTGTGGTATTATAAGAGCTTAAAGGCAAGTTCGAGATGTCGCTAAGAAACCGTATTGCATATTTTGTGTTGTTTTGTTTCTTGTTTTTTGTTTTGTTTTGTTTTCGGTTTTTAAGAACCTCCGTTCTTGGGCACGAGTAAACCCTGAATTCAGGGTCTAGTTATTAGAAGAACACCATTCCGAACAGAAAAAAAAAGAAAAAAATTTGAATCGATAGAAAATGGAGTTACTCTCATTCAAACACGAAGAACATTATTACAAGGCTTATCAAGTGTTCCATAGTAAAGTTGTCTAGCTCGAATTTTACAAGTTAATCTTCCACCTTGCGTAAGAGCAATAATTAGGTCTTTGAAAATTTACAGTGATGTAGTGGATGAAAAAAATGCAAGTGGTGCAGACTGTGCAAGTGGTCGAATGAAAGAGTTCAATATTTTGAGCGTCGGCAGTGGAGATGGTGAAATGGACATTGAAATCGCTAAAATAGTTCAACAAGAACTAAATAAAGTCTCAAAACTGCAAGACACCAAGATTTTTATCCGAGCAGTGGAGCCGAACAAATTCTACAATCAACTTTATAAGAAAGAAGTTGACAATCTTTCTGAGCACTTGAAGAACGATACTAGGTTTGATATTCAAGCGACTACTTTTGAAGAGTATGTTGTCAGTGACGATGGAAAATTGAAGTTTAACTTAGTGATTTTTATACAAAGCATATATTTCTTTGACGTCGAAAAAACCTTCAACTACGTGACAGAGACTGCGTTACAGCCAAACGGTCAAATAGTTGTACTCTTGGAAAGAAGTGACATCACTACTGATGTTTACGGAATTTCGGTCACGCAAGGCGTTATTCCCTATCCACGTGACCCGTATCACAAAGTTCTGAAGTATTCTGCTAAACATGGCTGGAATTGCCTAGAGTTTAGACAAACGTTGCCGATAGACGTTACCGACGTTTTTGATGAGAAATCCGACGAAGGGAGCTTGCTGCTTGATTTCTGTTCCCAGACGAAGAATTTCCGTGAGACCGCTGACCAAGATCACGCAGACCAAGTGCTGTCAATGATAGATGAAAAAGCTGTTGTAAAAGTTGGAAGAAGAGTTGGAGATAAAGTTGATGTCTTGCTAGTTATATCTCTATAATAAACATGTAATAGCTGAGATATCTGTATTTCCTGAATATTAAATATAAGTGCTTTCATGTTTTTGTTTCAATTTTTGAAGTGTAGTTTTTCTAGTTTCAGTACATAGAATAACGCTAAATGTAAATACTAAAATATTGCAATCTTTTAATTTGATTCTTCACCATGGAAAAAGAAAAATCCCTAAATGCAATATTTAATTTCCATCCGTCTCAAATACTGTATTTCCCCAGTGATCTGCCGGGCCGGTTGCACGAAGCCTGAATAGCGCTATCTCTATCTACGGGATAAATTGCTTTCCACCGGATAAATCCCTATCCACCGGATAAATCCCTATCCACCGGATAAATCCCTATCCACCGGATAAATCCCTATCCACCGGATAAATCCCTATCCACCGGGTAAATCCCTGTCCACCGGATAAATCCCTATCCACCGGGTAAATCCCTGTCCACCGGATAAATCCCTATCCACCGGGTAAATTCCTGTCCACCGGATAAATCCCTGTCCACTCGATAAATTCCAAAGAAATTCGATGGAGTGGATAACTTTATCCAAGCTTCGTAGAACCGGCTGCCCCAGTACGTTTCCATTCTTTTTTTTTAGAAAATACATTGCCATATTTGTGGAATCGATTCCAATCCTTCTCGGACAACAAGCAAACAAAATGGCGCCGAATTTAAAAATTACTAAAACACAAACTGAGTCAGAACGTTCTGCCTAAAACATCAGTTATCTACTGAATTAAGCAGTGTATGGCCTTTCTCCAAGCACAAGTAATTACAAATATATTATTTATAAGTATTTCTATGGTTTATGTTATTTATATAGTTTTAATAATAAAAGGGCTAGAGACTTGTAGTTCGTGATTTACCGGCCGATACATGCACGCGCTGGCTGTAGAATGAACGAGAAATTCAATGCAGCACGAGGCGATAGCCGAGTGCTTTATGAAGACTTTTGATATAAATCACTCACATCAGTTTCTAAATAATGAATGAATGAATGAATGAATTATCAATTCATTGTTTTACACGAGGCTCGTAATCCGAGGCCCGCTGTTAGGTTTACCTAATTTTTTTTAATATTCAATAACAGATAAATTTTACTAGCTTGAATGTTTATTTTTTTCATACAAGATACTTTATTTTTTTTTTAAATTTTTATGCTAATGTGTCAACCAGAACTCTGTCTCTGTCTGCTTGAAGCTTGAAAGATGAATTTCAAAGGCTCATGAAGTGCTTTGTGAGATCATTTTTTTGTATAATAAAAGATATTTCATTTTTTTTTTAATTGTTATGGTAATGTGTCAATCAGAACTCTGGCTGGCTGGCGCATGAATGACAAAGTCAGACAAAGGCTCATGAAGTGCATCGTGATGTCAATTTTACATATAAAGTTATGGCTATCCTGATTAACGGAGGATAGTACTGTCTACTAAGGCTTGGTGGTATCAAATGATCGCGCTTTATTTTAACAAGAAAATTCTGAATCGATAGAACTGAAAATGGATTTGCTGTCGACATTCAAACACGAAGAACATTATTACAGGGCTTATAAAGTGTTTAACAGTAAAGTTGTTGGAGATCTAGCTCGAATTTTACAAGTTAATCTTCCAAGGTCTTTGAAGATTGCAAGTGATGCAGTTGATGCATGTGGTCGATTGAAATAGTTCAACATTTTGAGCGTCGGGAGTGGAGATGGTAAAATGGAAATCGAAATCGCTAAAGTAGTCCAACAAGAACTAAATAAAGTGTCAAAGATGCAAGACACCAAGATTTTTATCCGAGCAGTAGATCCGAATAGATTCCACAATCTGCTTTTTAAGAAAGAAATTGAAAATCTTCCTGAGGACTTGAAGAACGATACTAGGTTTGATATTCAAGCGACTACCTTGGAAGAGTATATTGACAGTGACGATGGAAAATTGAAGTTTAACTTAGTGATTTTTATACAAAGCATCTATTTCTTTGACGTCGAAAAAACCTTCAACTACGTGACAGAGACTGCGTTACAGCCAAACGGTCAAATAGTTGTACTCTTGGAAGGAAGTGACATCACTACTGATGTTTACGAAGTTTCGGTCACGCAAGGCGTTATTCCCTATCCACGTGACCCGTATCACGAAGTTCTGAAGTATTCTGCTAAACATGGCTGGAATTGCCTAGAGTTTAGACAAACGCTGCCGATAGACGTTACCGACGTTTTTGATGAGAAATCCGACGAAGGGAGCTTACTGCTTGATTTCTGTTCCCAGACGAAGAATTTCCGTGAGACCGCTGACCAAGATCACGCAGACCAAGTGCTGTCAATGATAGATGAAAAAGCTGTTGTAAAAGATGGAAGAAGAGTTGGAGATAAAGTTGATGTCTTGCTAGTTATATCTCTATAATAAACATGTAATAGTGGTGTTTATAAAGTGCATTTCACATAATGTCTCAATGCACTTTACAATCTCTAATATCTATAATATGTAATTCGGTTTTACAAGCATGAGGCTGATTAGTAGTTAGTGTGTATTAGTGTAGGTCTATCACCGAGGATGGTCGTGACCTGCGTCTCCCGGCCGTTATTGGTTTTGTGTGGCGAGACGGGAACTCCAGTTTATCGTCCTTATCCGAGAAGACGCGAGCCCTTACAATTATAAATCGAAGAACATTCTCCTCAATTATTTAAAGAGCCCGAGTAATGGTACGGCTGAGAGCTCGAACCCGAAGCCTCCCGGTTAAAAGCGAACGCTCTCCCAACAGCTAACCTGTTATGATTCCATTTTGGATTGAAAAATTTCAAGTTAGATATAATTTGGCAGAGATATTTCAAGGTAGACCTTATGCAAAACCGGACCGGACTTCTTTATCAGATTTAAAGATGCCTTCGCCGCGGTAGTGATTTGTATTTTTCTAGGGTAATGATTTATAGTGAACTTGATGACGAGCTTTATTTAACTAGAGAATGATTCAATAAAACTTTGATCCGTGTGCCCGAACGGTATCTTGATCTCTGATCTTGCTGAGAGCTATTTGGTATTTGGCATTTACAGTATTTATAAAAATCAGGAATGAGTAATAAACACGGTCAAAACAAATGCACCCTCGTTCAAACGTCTCTCTGCTATACTAGTTGGTCGTATCCTTGACAGCACTAGCAGTAGGCACAAGGCATCTGATTAGAGGCATATCAAATTAAATAAAATTACCAATATCTGCTGGTTCGACCTTATGTATGATGTCCTGAAAATCACTCTAAAATAGTTGTGATCCCCATTCTAGGCCTGTGATCCTTAGATCCTAGCTCTGTAAGTGGCAAGCCACCCCCCCCCCTCCCCCCACCTTTTCTGGTAAAGCAGGAATCCCTTCATCCCATATGCTGTTATATACTGTAAGATTTGGACGCACAGTTTTTTTCCTTGAATGTTAACTTTACCTTTTCAACGATATCTGTATTTCCTGAATATTACACGTACTGAGTGCTTTTTTCAGTTCATGCAATGTAGTTTTTCTTAAGCACATACAATAAAGTAAAATATAAACACTAAAATAGTACATTCTTTTAATTTAATTCTTTACCATGCAAAAAAAAAAAATAAATAAAACAAAACAAACAAACAAACAAACAAACAAAAAATAAGAAAAAAAAAAGAAAAAAAAATCTCGAAATGTAATACTCAGTCTACGTCCATACTAAACCGGATAAATCTAAAAACGCTACATCATTTACGCGGTTTGGCCTTCCGTCCACACTTAAAACGCGCATGAATCCGAAATAATTTTATGCAAAGTATTTTGTTTGGTGAGCAATTTTTGTAACGGTTTCGGAATAAACGTTGCGCTTTTTCGTTTATCCAGTGTATAACTTTGTTCGAATTTCGTGCAACCGTCCCCTGTACGTTTCCTTTCTTTCTCTCAGAAAATACACCGCCATATTTGGGCAATCGATTCCAATCCCTCTCGGGCAACAAGCAAACAAACAAAATGGCGCCGAGTTTGAAATTTCAAACTCACAATTTGCTGCCTGAAACAGATCAATTCTCTACTGAATTAAGCAGTATATGGCTTTTCTCCAAGTACAAGTAAGTAGAAATAGATTATTTATAAGTATTTTTATGGTTTATATCGGAGAAAGTTTGTTTGAGATCACATTTTGTGTGATTGTTTTTCGTGTCCAACTGGACTTCAAACAGCTGTGACAAAATGAATTCCATATGCAAATGAATTTTTCGAAGTTTTAAAAGCAGAAATACACTATTAAAAGCGCTATAAGTTTTATTATGGCTTTGGACAAAAATGTCTTTAGTATTTATACAATGCAATTAAAAATATTTTAGAATAAAAAGAGAGAGAGAGAGAGATTATATTTATTGTTTTTGATAATATTTTGATATTTCACTCGCTCACTCGATCACTTATCGATTTACAGAACATTGTATTATAACCCTGATAAAATTCATTGACATTAACATTTATCAACTAAAATTAGTCCCAAGATTTTAATCCATACCTTGTCTTGATGGGTAAAGCTTTTGCAGTTTATGTAGTCAGGGAATTTGTTATCACCAAAAGTTTCACAATCTTTACCAGGTCGATCTGTTTCAAAAATAGATATAGCGAATTTGTCAATGTTTATTATGAAATCATTATGCCAGTGAATTTTATATCGATAGGTGTCATGTGGAAAATAAGATGCTTTCATCCGACCTTAAACGTTTCTCCACACTCAAAAATCACAGGAAAAAAATTGAGATTCCCACAATAGGTTTATTTCGGTTTATCATTGAGAAAATGCTACAAAACCCAATATTGGCTTTAAATTTACCCATATTTTTCACATTAAACGGGAACATTTCCCATCCAATTCCCATTTTTTTTAAGACTTGGGTATTCAATTTTTTCCCCCTGTAAATGTGACCATTTTCTCAATGGTTTTGAACTGCAGCTCATGTTGATTGGGGCCATTTGTATGAAACACAGATAAAGTTATCCCTTGGTCAAAGTTATTCACTCTATATAATATGTATTTGCAGAACTGAAGTAGACATAAATATCTTCACGATCATTATTTACCTATCTCAGTGACTCTCTTTTTTAGGAATTGTGCTGGTATTGATTTATATAATTTTCCATTGGGTAGAAGAACATAAATTTGCAGATGTGCAATTGAAAGTCTTTGTTTGAATAACAGTTCCATGTAATAGAGCCTCCCCTCTATGAGGTACTCTCCTCTGTGTTGGCCTTTGCCGCTAAAGATTGACAACAAACAGGTATTTCAAATAATAATTATAAATTAATGATAGAAGTTCTTAATATATAGCGCTTCCTAGAAATCTCAAGAGGCTTTACAATTATTAGTCTCCTAATCACAGCCGCTTTTAGTTTAGGCCTTTCATAAATACATTGTATCATTCATTCATTTGCTGATTCGCTTATTCAATCATTCACTCATTCACTCATTCATTCACTTATTCACTCATTCATTCATTCATTCATTCACTCATCCACTCATTCATTCATTCATCCACTCATTCATTCACTTATTTATTCACTCATTCATTCACTTATTCACTCATTCATTCATTCATTCATTCATCCATCCATCCATTCATTCATTCATTCATTCATTCATTCATTCATTCATCCATTCATTCATTCATTCATTCATTCATTCATTAATTCTACAAGTCAATTTACTTTTTCATATAAAGTAAAGTTGATACTAATGATTCGATTTTACCTGGGCAAATGATTAATAATCATTCTCATATTTTGTGGGTTGACGCCTGTACTTAAGAACAACTGGCATGAATCATCACATATAGTATAAAATGAAAAATTCCCAGTCATAGGTGCTTGAAAATATGATCTCATTCGCACACCAAAGTTTTCATTCCAGTTATCAAAGTAAAATTGTTTAGTGTAATATTCCTTAGTAGAGGAATTGGGGTACTTTAAGCTGGTTGTCAGGTCTGTCACTTGTAGGCCTGAAATATTGTTCCATTGTTGAACGTATACAGCACCATCTTCTGAAATTATATAGAAAAAAATTTTGATTATTCAGAAAAAACATAGCTCATCAATCAATCGATCAATCAATCAATCAATCAATCAATCAATCAATCAATCAATCAATCAATCAATCAATCAATCAATCAATCAATCAGTAAATCAATCATCAATCAATCAAACAAACAATAATAATAATAATAATAATGACCTTTATTATAGTCTCAAAAAACTTCTAGCACGGCACAAGTGCCACACTAATCGGGGAGACTTTAACAAAATACACATATGAATATATTAAAATTTACATAAACTGAAATAAATTAATAAGTAAATACATAAAGGTAAAAAACAAAATGGTCCAAAATGGTTATATTTTACTGAGGTCAAGTTCTTTTATCTTTCTTTTAAATTTCTTAAGTGTTGGTAAGCATCTTATCTCTTTGCTCAGTTTACTCCATAAATATGGACCATAATATCTTAAGCTGTGTTTTCCATATTTGACCGTGTTATATTTAGGAGTAGAGAAGTCTATATATCTCAAATTGTACTTGTGCTCAGGTGATTTGAATAAATTAGTTACATACTTAGGAAGGAGGTTGTTTTTGATCTTATACATAAACGTGGCTATATTATGTAATCTATGATTATACAATGTAGTGAGTTTTGATCTTTTCAATAGTTCTTCATATGATGTTCTATAGTCACAATATACAGCTCGTAGACCTCTCTCGTTGATCTTTTCTAGTTTGTCCTTGTCTGAAGATTTGCAGAAGTGCCAAACAATACTACAATAGTTAAAGTGCGGGAGGATCGCCAATTTGTGTATTTGTAACTTTACTTTAATAGGTAAAAGTTTCCGCAGCCTTGTCATAACAAACAATCAAACAGTCAATCAAACAATCGAACAATCAATCAATCAATCAATCAATCAATCAATCATCAATCAATCAATCAAACAAAGAATCAAACAGTCAATCAAACAATCAATCAGTCAATCAAACAATCAGTAAATCAATCAATAAGTCATTCAGTCAATCATATGGTTATTCTTTCAGTAATGTCAGTAGTCAGTAAGTTGGTCGTTCAATGAATTAGCCAATCAATCAACCAATCAATCTACTGATCAATCTGTTAGTCTGTCAGTCAGTAAAAGAGTGAGTCGACAACAATCAAACGATTTGAATATTGTGTGACAAGCTACATGTGCAGTGAAGGTGTTGTGTGACAATAGTCTTTAATTAAGAATAAACAACTGACATGTTCTTGCTGTTGTAAATGTTGGTGCTGTGACGATAAAAGTGTTGTGTTACAATCAGGACACAGAAGTACCATGTAACACCTGACGTAACAGCTGAATACCTAAACGTATACAGGTGCGTGACAGTTGATTTCACACAGACGGTGTCACGCGTAACACAACCTGCACATGCAAGCGTCAAAATAAAGGGAGTGGGTTCTAGTTTTCAAAAACAAATTTGTATTTTTCTCAACTAGAACCCAGTCTATTTTTCAATATGAAACCGGCGAATGTGACGGTTTCAGAAAGCAAAATATGTTTTTATTTCGTTTATGCATACACGTGTATCAGTAACAATGTTTATTGTGGGAAGCTTTTCATTACATGAATGATTTTCAAAAACAACTTCATATTACTGTTCGCTATTAAAAAAATAAAACAAACATTTGTGCGTATTCTGTATGAGTGCAAATTTAAAAAGAGATCAGTCTCTCCTTTCTGGTTTCTTAGTTCTCTATAGTCCCCGCAATGAGGGTGCCAAATCTCACTTAACAGTTAATAACAGTTAATATTTAATTTTTACAGTACAATTTTCCAATCTCTATTTACTAGTAATTCTTCATGCAAATCTAATATTTTTGGGCAAATCTGAGTTAACTTTTATCCTCATACTAACCCCACCCGAATCGTTGCCATAAGCTCGTTGTCAAATACAAACTCATTTCGTGTGAGTGTTTTTTAATTTTTTTGTTTTGTTTTGCGGCGAAGAAAGAGCTGCTTTGGATTTTCAAGACTACAGCCATTTTTCGTAATGCAACATTATTTACCTTTAAAATGTAACGTCCTCAAAATATAATGTTCAATATGTTTTTCATATTATGGTGTCCAACCCCCAGCCCGGTCCCAGAGGCTCTTTTTCACTGTCCTGTTATTTATAGTCCTGCCACCAAGCCAGATTAGTCGACCTTATTTTTGTGCGAGAACGTAGCGAGAACATACTAAATATATGAGTCTCTCTTAATAATAATGTTAAAAAGTGCAGTAGTTCATTACGCTTTATTAAGATCAAAATATTTG